>JAUMHM010000072.1:4067028-4091472 GCA_032362435.1 Melikaiella ostensackeni | reverse complement strand
TTGTGAGGCTTTCAAAAAGCAACGTTTTTCTCTTCTTGACTTTTTTTCATATCGCCCGTTGTCTGGCTTAAAATTTTAATTTTCTTTTTTTTTTAAATTTTGTAAATGCTGTAATCCTCACAATTTTCTTTTTATCAAAAAAAGTCATTGAGATAAATTGTTCGAATTTTTGAGTACTACGAACAGCCGTACATAGAATTTGCAAATTAAAAAAGAAAGTAGTCTCAAAAATTTTCAAAATGCTCTTACTTTTTGAATTTTCGTCCAAAATGGCTGGCTAACTAACTTAACCTTCATTTTAGGACACTAAAAGAGTGTACGAATCCAATCGGTCAGTTCTTTAGAAAGTTATCGTGCTCACAAGCTAAAAATCTACAGACTCACAGACAAACAGACAGACAGACAGACTGACAGACAGACACATTCGTAAAAACGTGTTTTTCGGGTTCAGGAAATCTCAAAACGTGGACATTTGACAAAAACGGGGGGGGGGTCAAATTTTGCACAAATATAATAGATTCTCTGATGAGAATGTAAAAAATCAGCCACCCACCGAATTAAAAAAAAAATGTTCGCTCCACTAATCCCTTACATAATTCAAGTACAGCCCCTAAAACATTATAAAATTTAAGAACTGTCTACCGTTACGGAATTTTTCGTAACTGTAGCCTCTAGCCCTAGCGCTATGCTTGACTGGGTTAGTCTCATGGAAAATTCTGTGACACTAATCTGTGCCTAAAATTTATTGCTTTTTTTCCTTCTCGGGATTAGCGAACAATGGTTGAAACCCAAAATTTACCTATTACTGTTTTATAGAAGGGCAGTGCCCATTTCATTGCCATCTACCTGTTTGCTCAGGTCATAGAGCAATAAATCGGTTGCTCCTACTTAAATAACAATTAAGGCTAGTTGCTACAGAATCTTCATTTTATAAATTCCATGACTTTTTCAGGTTTGTTCAAAGGTAATTTAAAACAAAAATTCTAAATCCCTCAATTTCTTGACGGATTTTCATTTAGAGGGACGACTGAAAAATCCCGACAAAATTGCGAAAAATAAACTTCCCCACACTGGAAAATTACCGAAAAACAAAATATTCCAAATAGAAAATTCCTGACATTAATAAATTGCCGACAATTTGAAGTTCCCGAATAATAAAATACCCGATAGTTTATGATATTACCGAATTTCAAAATTGCCGATAATAAAAAATTTCGGAAGTAAAATTGCGGACATTATAAAATTTCCGACACTATAAGATCGACACAGAAAAATTCCCGAATCTAAACAATTAATTAATTCCTAAATAATAAAATAAAAATAATAAATAAAATATTTTCACCCGATGAACGTATTTTTTATTTATTTTATCAAATTTTAAATAATTCAATGTTGTGTACCTAGGCAGAGCCGGCTTAACCAATAGGCCAATGTGGGCTATAGTCTAGGGGCGCACAGTACTGTTGGACAAAACATCAAAATTGGTTTCAAACGAGCCTAGAGCTCTGAATTCTTAATCGATTTGCATCTTTTTTCCTTGGAAATACTCTTAATCAAGTTTCAAAGAGAATTATAAAAAGGCGATTTTTGATTTTTTTATCGTACTTCTGTGTTTACATATAGAACTAAAAAAAATTGTCACTCCTACAACTTTATTTTTTATCTTTCCGTTAGCAATCATGATAAACTCGGCGTCAATCAAAATCAGTACAGTGGCATCTAAGGTAAAAATCAATTCAGCAACGAACTTTCAACAAAATACATGAATTTTCAAGAAAAAAAAATATAAATATTTAACCAAAAATGGAATAGTAAGTTTTTCAGTTGGAAAGAAAAGATTTTCAACCAAGAAAAAACAAATTTTCAACCAAATAGTTTCATTTTCAACCAAAGAGAGGAATTGTCAACTAAAATGATGAATCTTCAGCAAAAAAAGTGAATTTTCAACGAAAGAGTTCAACTTTCAAACAAGCAGTTGAATTTGCATCCCAAAAAATTAATTTTCAACAAAATATTAAAATTTTCATCCAAAGAGAAAAATTTTCAGCTTATGTGATAATTGTTCAACAAAAATAATAATTTATAACAAAGTAGTTGAACTTTTAATCAAGTATGTAGTTGTATTTTCAACCAAAACGATGAATTTTCAACCAAGAGAATTAATTATCTATTGAAAAAAGCGAATTTTCAACAAAAAATTTAAATTGCAATTTGTTTTGATTGAGGATACAAGTATTTTGTTAAAAATTCCTCTTTTTTGGATAAATTCGTCTGTTGTCGATTTACATAAAATTAAAATATTTTTTGGTTAAAATATCTGTATGTATATATGTCTGGCTGTGAACACGATATTTTAAAAGAATCAATCTATTGGATTGGCCTTTGGTACACTCTTTTAGTGTCGAAAACTGAAGGTCAAGTTCGTTAGCCAGACATTTTGGATGAAAATTCAAAAAGTTGGGGCATTTTCAAAATTTCTGAGACCATTTTTTTTCAAGATTGAAAATTATATGTACGGCTATTTGTTGTACTCAGGAAGCCGAACAATTTATCTCAATGACTTTCTCGATAAAAACAAATTATGAGAGTTATATCATTTTTAAAATTCAAAAAAAAGAAACGAAAATGAACATTTTGAGCCAAACAATGCACGATATGAATGTCAGAAAAAAACGTTGCTTTTTTCAAGCCCTACAAGGTTGTCATAAAAACTTTTTGAATTCTTTCAAAAAATCGAAAATTCAAATTTTGAGCCAAATAACGCGAGATACAAAAAAAAGTTAAGGTATCAAAATTGTTGATTTTACAAAGACCTGTGAGCTTTCCTCTAAATATTTTTTGGTAGAAGGCACAGTTTGTTTCTTGAGTATGCAAAATGCTACTGGAATATTTCAATTTTAATTTTTGAGCCACACGACGCGAGATAAAAAAAAGAAGTCAGAAGAGTAGAATTTGTGCTTTTAAGAAGTCAAATAAAATTGCTGTTAAACATTTCTTTATAAGACCAATCGTGAATCATCAAGATAATTTTTCAATCGTCTTTTTAAATATTTATTTGTATAAATTATACAGGTAGCGCAGAAAATCGAGTGCGAAGCGCGAATATTATGATGAGAATGTATTCCTTAAGGCCAATAGAGCCTTAAGTAAATAAATTTCCTACTTCATTTGGAATCAAAAACAAATTCATGAGTTTGTACATGAAGAACATATAATACCTAGCGCATTCAACATTCAACTGTTTTGTTGAAAATTTGTCTTTTTGGATAGAAATTTCATTCCTCTTGATTAAAGGTTCATCTTTCATGGTTGAAAATTCAACTGTCATCTAAAAACTTGGTCTTTTTGGCTTGAAGATTAATCTTTTTTGTTTGAAATTTCGACCATTTGATTAAAAATTCATCTTTGTAGGTTGAAAATTGAACAATTTTGTTGAAAATTCCTTTCTTTTACTCGAAAGTTGAACGATTTGGTTTGAAATAATTTGTTTGTTTGTTTAACATTCATCTCTTATGACAGAAAATGAATCTTTTTTGGTTAAAAATTCAAATGTTTTGTTGGAAATGCATTATATTTCGACTTAAAATCTTAAGCGTTCCATCTTGAATTCAATATGGTAGCTAATGCGGGGAATTTATTCCCCTATCGTCCCCCAATTATTCCCCTATTTTCGTGAAAAATCACCCTATTCTCCCTATTTTGAGAGCATTTTGGGCTGTGAAGTTTGTTAAAATATTTTGTTTGTATGTTTTGTGTTTTATTTTAGGTGTTTATTAAATAAAGTCGAAGAAAAAAATTTTGGCCTAAAGGGTCCGGGGGGGGGGGGTGTTTGTATATGTGACGTCATCCTAGGGTTTTTAAAATAGCGTGACGTAGTTTTTGAAAGGCCCCTAGTTGAAAAAGATAATCATATAATTCGTAAGTTAAATAAATAAATTATAAAAATTATAGTTGATAAATGTACATGTGCTCGAAAGGATACCATAAGTGTCTTACATAGTGCATTAAACTCTTTTATGACTTGTTATTTACGACTAAGGTACAACATAATATTTCAGTTTGAAATTTATCACACATTGTTAACAACAAAATTACCATTATTTGCATTTGATATGATGGGTTTCCACTGCAATTGTTGTAACCTATAATTCTTATGAGTAAAAAACCTTACAGCTCTTCAAAAGATTGAAAATGTCATATATATTATTATTGTTTCCACTCGAAAGAGAATGTATACTACAAAAGTTAAAAAAATAGCTTAAATGTATAGGTACCACATTGAATTTGATATGAAGCGCTTAAGATTTTAAGTCTAAATATAGTATTGTATTTTATGTGTATTTTATTTATGCATTTTCAACAAAATAATTGAAATTTCGACCGAAAAAGATTAATTTTTTACGAAAAGATAGTTGAATTTTTAAGCCAAAAAGACGAATTTTCAACAAACAATAAAATTAATTTTAGACCAAACAGTTGCGTTTACAACCAAATAGTTGAAATTTTAAGCAAAAAAAAAACGAATTTTCAACGAAATATTACAATTTTCAACCAGATAGTTAAATTTCCAATCCATAAAGATGAATTTTTAACAAAATGGTCGAGGTTTCAGACAAAAACTATTGAAATTCAATCATAAACAGTTGCATTTTCAAGCAAATAGTTGAACTTTGAAGCCAAAAATATCAACTTTCAACCACAAAGTTATTTTCAAACTAACGGTTGAATTTTCCACGAAAATAATATTAACACAAAAAGACGAATTTTCAACAAAAGAGTTGACATGATCAGTCAAAAAGACGATTATTCTACAAAATATTTGAATTTCTAACAAAATAATTAAATTTTCTACAACATAATTCAAATTTTAACAAAATGATTTTATTTTTAATAAAACAGTTGCATTTTCAACTAAAATGATGAATCTTCAACAACAACAAAAAAAGGAATTTTCAAAACAAAAGTTCTACTTGCAACCAAGTAGTTGATTTTTGAATCAAAAAGGAGTGATTCTTAACGAAAAATATAATGAATGATATTTCAACCAAGAAAAGATTTAAGTTTTGAAAAAAAAACAGTCGAGTTTAATCAGAAAGATGAATTCTCAACGAAACAGTTGAATTCTCAACCAAAACACATTAATTTTCAACCAAACAGTTGCATTTTAAACCGAAAAAGATCAAATTTTCATTAAAAAATGAATTTTCAAACCAAAAAGACGAATTTTATACGAAAGAGTTAAATTTTCAAATAATGAAGACTTTTTAATCAAGAAACGAAAACAGCAAATTTCAACCAAATTGTTGTATTTTTAAACCAAAAAGGCGAATTGTCTAGAAAATTGTTCAATTCTCAAAAAAAAAAACGAATTTTCAACAAAACAGTTGAATGAAAAACAGTCGAATTTAATCAAATAGATGAATTCTCAACGAAAAATTTAATTACTAATATTTCAACAAAAAAATATTTTAATTTTAAATCAAAAACAGTTGATTCAACCAAAAAAGACGAATTTTCAACATAATAGTTGAATCCTCAACCAGAACAAATTAATTTTTAACCAAACAGTTGCATTTTTATCCAAAAAAGATCAAATTTCCACCAAAAGAGATGAATTTTTAAACGAAAAAGATTAATTTTCTTCAAAAGAGTTGAATTTTCAACCAGGAAAAATTTTTCAGTCGAAAAATAAAAATTCCAACCAAATTGTTGAATTTTTAAGTCAAAAAGACGAATTCTCTAGAAAGCAGTTAAATTTTCAACCCGAAAAAAATATGAACTTTCAACTATGAAGTTACTTTTCAACCAAATTGTTAAATTTTCAACCGAAGAAGATGAATTTTTAAGAAAATATTCAATTCTGTACCCAAATAGTAGAATTCTGAACCAAAAGAAATGAATTTTGAATCAAAAATATGATAGTAGACTTTTCAATTAAAAAGAGTTAATTGTTAACGAAAAATAGTTGGCTTTTCTGATTGAGTTCTATTAATTCAGTTCGCATTTCAGTGAAAAGAATGAGAAAAAGGGGAAGTTTCTTGAAAACAGGAAAAAAAAGAGGAATGTGCTCGGAGGAATTCTCACTAGCATGAGCATATGCTCGCCCATTATGTGCTTTCAGAGTTTAATGACAATTTTTGAGCATTTTGAATTCAGATTTAAAAAATCGTATCTTCGATTTTTATTAACTTTCAAAGCAAAAATGTGTTCCTGATTACATTTTACGTTTCATTTCATGTTGTGATCAATTAAGCAGCTAAAGTTATCAAAAACCACACAAATAGAAGTTACGGTATTTAAATTTCGCGCCAAAATGTATCATCCTTATTTGTGGCTCAATTTAGAAAGGGCGCTAAATTCAAATTATGAAAGAAGTTAAAGTAATAAAAAACATATGTTTTCATAAAACGGTATGTAATTTAAAATAAATATATATTTACTTTACTAGAGAGTGTGCTTGTAAAAAATATATGTAATAATTATGGTATATATGAAAATATATTTGCTTAAACAAAGAATGCTTTAAATTCTCCTAAATGCTCTATAAATAATCTGATCGAAATTAAATGCTGAGCATATTCTCGTGAGAATTTGTTAAACATGAACTCTCGGACATTTAAGAACTCTAGAACGGCCCCATATCTAAAAAAATTTCTTGAAGGTTTTCTTTTTTTTGAAATAGCACAACAAACTCATTAAACATTTGCAGAATTTTTTCAACAATTTGAGCGTATCCGATTAATTTTTTGACGTTATGGTGTAATAAGAGGATATCAAAGCGTGAGATAAGTAAATAGTTCTTGCAAATAAAATAAATCTATTACGTCAGATCATCACCTTTTGCCCAGAACAAAGAAATCTTTTCGCCATTACTTATATAAATTTTTTTTTCTCAAGAACATCCGCATGTACTCTTTAGGATTTCTCGCTCACCTCGTGAGGTCGTTACATCTATATTCGCACGTAGAAATGCAAATGACGTTGCCTCACGAGCATATGGTTATGCTCGCACATGCCACGACACATGCAGAGTGCATTATGGTGGTAGTCGCATCCTGGGAGGCCTTTCAGATAATATGAATGAAACAAGAGCAAAATAACTATTAAGAGCAAAGAAGGCTCGTGGGGTCTATCTGTTAGGCCCGAGTGCTTATAGAAACATATACAAATACATTGCACACATGCACATTATGTCCCGCATGCTTCTTCAGACTATGGTTTACTATACCTATCCATATTCCATTAAATGTCCAACTACCATTTTAAGTACTAACATCCTTTGCGGGAGAAAAAACTTTAAAAAATATCACCCAAGAAATAATTTCTTTATTGGTTCGAAATACGCTGATATCTCTAACGAATATTTAGGGCTGAGTGTTTAATACCAAATGTTTTTTTATGGTCGAATGTTCCTATAAGTTCGAATTTTTGCGGTCAAAAGTTTGAAATCGAGTGTTTGTTTGAGATTGAATGTTTATTTGCGATCGAATGTTTAAGGTCAGTTGTTTGTTCGAAGCCGATTGTTTGAGATCAAAGGTGTTTTTGGGGCCAAATGTTTCTTTAAGGTCTCATGCTTGATGTTTTAAGTATGAAATCAAATGTTTGAGATAAACTTTATTAGAGGTCTAAAGTTCGAAATCAAATGTATGTTTAAGATTGAATGGTTGTTTGTGATCCAATGTTTGGGATTGAAGGTTTGTTTGAGGTCAATTGTTTATTCGAGACCGAAAGTTTGAAGTCTAGTGTTTGTTTGAGCTCGTACTTTTCAGATTGAATGTTCCTTCGAAGACAGTTGTTTGTTTGAGGTCGAAAGTTTGAATCCGAAAGTTTGTTTGTGGTCACATTTTTAAGGTTGATTTTTTGTTTGAAGTCGATTATTTGAGATCGAATATTTGCATATTATGTCCCGCAGGCTTCTCTAGATTATGGTTTACTATACCTATCCATATTCCATTGAATGTCCAAGTACCATTCCAAGTACTATCATCCTTCGCGGGAGTCAAAACTTTAAAAGATATCACCCAAGAAATAATTTCTTTATTGGTTCGAAATACGCTGATATCTCTAACGAATATTTGGGGTTAATTGCTTAAGGCCAAATGTTTCTTTAAGGCCAAATGTTTGTTTAAGCTCGAATGCTTGTTTGAAGTCGAATGTTTCTATAAGTTCGAATGTTTGCATTCGAAAGCTTGAAATCGAATGTTTGTTTGAGATTAAATGTATATTTGCGATCAAATGTTTGAGGTTTGTTGTTTGCTTGAAGCCGACTGTTTAAGATCAAAGTTTTTTTTGAGGCCGAATGTTTCTTTAAGGTCTCACGTTTGATGTTTTAAGTATGAAACTAAAAATTAAATGTTTGAGATAAAATTTATTAGAGGCCGAAAGTTTGAAATCAAATGTATGCTTGAGATTGAATTGTTGTTTGTGATCGAATGTTTGGGATTGAATATTTGTTTGAGGTCAAATGCTTATTCGAGACCGAAAGTTTAAAGTCTAGCGTTTGTTTGAGGTCGAATTTTTCAGATTGAATGTTCGTCCGACGTCAATTGTTTGTTTAAGGTCGAAAGTTTGAATTAGAATGTTTGTTCGTGGTCAAATTTTTAAGGTTGATTGTTTGTTTGAAGTCGATTATTTGAGATTGAATATTTACATATAACGTCCCGCATGCTTCTCTAGACTTTGGTTTACTATACCTATCCATATTCCATTGAATGTCCAAATACCATTTCAAGCACTTTTATCCTTCGCGGGAGTCAAAACTTTAAAAGATATCACCCAAGAAATAATTTCTTCAATGGTTCGAAATACGCTGATATCTCGAACGAATATTCGAGGTCGAATGTTTGTTTGAAGTCGAATGTTTGTTTGAGCTCGATTGTTTGTTTGAAGTCGAATGTTTCTATAAGTTCGAATGTTTGCGGTCGAAAACTTGAAATCGAACGTTTGATCGAGATTAAATGTTTATTTGCGATCATGTGTTTGAGGTCAGTTGTTTGTTTGAAGCCGACTGTTTGAAATCGAAGGATTTTTTGAGGCCGAATATTTTTTTTTTGTTTCATGCTCATGCTCAAGGTCTCATGCTTGATGTTTTACGAATGAAATTAAATATTTGAGATGATGTTTAGTATATATCGAAAGTTTGAAATCAAATTTATGTTTGAGATTGAATGGTTGTTTGTGATCGAATGTTTGGGATTGAATATTTGTTTGAGGTCGAAGGCTTATTCGAGATCGAAAGTTTGAAGTCTAGTGTTCGTTTGAGGTCGAATTTTTTAGATTGAATGTTTCTCCGAGTTCATTTCTTTGTTTAGGGTCGAAAGATTGAATTCGAATGTTTGTTTGTGGTCAAATTTCTAAAGTTTATTGTTTGTTTGAAGTTGATTATTTGAGATCGAATATTTACATATTATGTCCTGCATGCTTCTCTAGATTTTGGCTTACTATACCTATCCATATTCCATTGAATGTCCAAGTACCATTTCATGTACTAGCCTTCTTCGCGGAAGTCAAAACTTCAAAATATATCATACCTGTAATGTTTGATGTCTTAAGTTTGAGATCAAATGTTTTAGATAAATGCTTATCTGACGTCGAAAGTTTGAAATCAAATGTATGTTTGAGATTGAATGGTTGTTTGGGCTTAAGTTTTTAAGATTGAATGTTCGTTTGTGGTCGAATGTTTGGGATTAAATGTTTGTTTAGTGTCGAAAGTTCAAAAACGAATGTTTCTTTGAGATTCAATGTTTATTTGAGGTTGAATTTTTTAGATTGAATGTTTGCGTAAAATTGATTTTTCGAGATCAACTCTTTGAGACAAAGTGTTTGTTTGATGTAAAATTTTTTACAACGTCGAAAATTTGAAATCGAATGTATTTTTGTAATTGAAAAGTTGTTTGTCATCAAATGTTTCAAATTGGGTGTTTGACATCAAATGTTTGAGATAATGTTAATTTGTGTTTGAAAGTTTGAACTCAAAAGCATTGAAATCAAATGATTGTTCAAGGTCAAATGATTGAGATTAAATGTTTGTTTGAAATCGTTTGTTTGAGATGGAGTCTTCGAGACTAAGTGTTTGTTTGAAGTCGAATGTTTCTTTGAGGTCAATTTTTTTTATATTCAATGTTTGTTTGAGATCGAAGCTTTGAAACAAAGTATTTGAGGTCAAACTTTGATCTTATGTTGAATTTTTATTGAAGATTGAATATTCGTTTGTTTGATGTTGAATGTTTGAGGTCATATGTTTGAAATAGAATCTTTGAAACCAAATGTTTGTTTGAGATTGAATGCTTGAGATCAAGTTTGTTAACTCGATGGAAAGTTTGAAACTAAATGTACTTTTGAAGTCGAATGCAGGAGATTGAATGTTTCTATAAAATCGATTGTTTGAGATGGAATTTTCGAGACCAAATATTTGTTAGAGGTTGAATGTTTGAGATCAAATTTGTAATTCTGAAGGAAAGTTTGAGACTGAATATAAGTATAAGGTCGAATGTTTGAGATTGAATGTTTCTTTGAGATCGATTGTTTAAGATGAAATCTTTGAGACCAAGTATTTATTCGAGGTCAAATGTTTCTTTGGCGTTTAATATTTTAGTTTAAATATTTGCTAGAAGTCGAACGTTTGAGATTGAATGTTCTTTTGAGGTTTGAGTGTTCAAGGTCATATGTCTGAAATAGAAGCTATGAGATCAAATGTTTGTTCGATGTCGAATGTTTAGAATCAAATTTTTCTTTCAGTTCGAAAGTTTGAATTGAAATGTGTGTTTGATATGGAATGGTTGTTTGTGCTCGAATTTTTCAGATTGATTATTTGCTTGAGGTCTAATGTTTCTTTAAGGTCAAAGTTTTCAGATTGAATTTTTGTTTGAAGTCGATTGTTTGACATCGAAGATTTGAAACAAAGTGTTTGATTGAGGTCAAACGTTTCTTTGAGGTCAAAAGTTTGAAATCGAATGTCTGTTCAAGGTCGAATGCTTTCCAAGGTCGATTGTTTGAGATCAAATGTTTCTTTGTAGTCAAATGTTGGTCTTATGTCGAATGTTTGAGATTGAATGCTTGTTTGTCAGATGTTGAATGTTTAAGGTCAAATCTTTGAAATAGAATCTTTGACTGCAAATCTTTGTTTAAGATCGAATGTTTGAGGTCAAATTTGTATTTCCGATGGAAAGTTTTGAACCAAATGTACGTTTAAGGTTGAATATTTGAGATTTAATGTTTGTTTGAAATCAAATGTTTGAGACGAAGTATTATTTTAAAATAAAATTGTTCCTTAAGGGCGACCATTTGAGATTAAATAATTGTCAGAAGTCGAACGTTTGACATTTAAGTTTTGTTTGAGGTCAAATGTTTGGGGTCAAATGTTGAAATAGAATCTTTTATACTAAATTTTTGTTCGAGGTCGAATGTTTTTTTTTAGATCGAATTTCTTGGATTAAGTGTTTGTGCTTAGTCGATTTTTTGAGACCGAAGATTTGAAACAAATTGTTTGTTTGAGGTCAAACGTTTCTTTAAGTTCGTAAGTTTGAAATAAAATGTTTGTTTCGGGTCAAATGGTTGAGATTATGTATTTGTTTGAGGTCAAATATTTGAAATTGATTCTTTGAGACCAAGTGTTTGTTTTAGGTTGAATATGTGAGATCAAGTTTGTATTTCCAATGGGAAGTTTAAAACCAAATGTATGTTTGAGGTCGAATGCTGGAAGGTAAATGTTTCTTTGAGATCGATTGTTTGAGATGGAATCTTTGAGACCAAATGTTTGTTTGAGATCAAGTTTGTAATTCCGATGGAAATTTTGAAACTAAATGTATATTTGAGTTCGAATGTTTGAGATTGAATGTTTCTTTGAGGTCAATTATTTAAGATTTCATCTTTGAGACAAAGTTTTTGTTTGAGGTCAAATGTTTCTTTAGTGTCGAATATTTAAGATTAAATATTTGCTAGAAGTCAGACGTTTGAGATTAAATGTTTGTTAGAGGTTCAGTATTTGAGATCAAATGTTTGAAATAGAAGCTGTGAAACCAAATGTTTGTTTGAGGTCGAATGTTCAAGATCAAATTTTTATTTCTGGTCGGTAGTTTGAAATAAAATGTATGTTTGACATTGAATGGTTGTTTGCGGTCATTTTCTTCAGATTTATTGTTTGTTTGAGGTTGAATATTCCTTCAGAGTCAAATTTTTCAGATTCAATTTTTGTTTGAAGTCGATTCTTTGAGATCAAAGATTTTAAACGAAGTGTTTGTTTGAGGCTAAACATTTCTTCCAGGTCGAAAGCTTGAAATCGATTGTTTGTCCGAGGTTAAATACTTTTCAAGGTCGATTGTTTGATATAAAATGTTTTTTTTTGTTCAAATGTTTGAGATCAAATTTGTAGTTCAGATGGAAAGTTTTAAAACGAATGTACGTTGAAGGTCGAATAACTGAGTTCCAATGTTTGTTTGAGATCAAATATTTGAGACCAAGTATTGGTTTGAGATCGAATTTTTCCTTAAGATCGAATATTTGAGATTAAATGTTTGTTAGAAGTCGAAAGTTTGACATTTAATTTTTGTTTGAGGTTGCATGTTTGAGGTCAAATGTTTGAAATACGAGTAGAATCTTCAACACCAAATATTTGTTTGATGTCGAATGTTTCTTCAAGGTCGAATTTTTCAGATTAAATGTTTGTTTGAAGTCGATTGTTTGAGATCGAAGATTTGAAACAAAGTGTTTGTTTGAGGTCAAACGTTTCTTTAAGATCGTAAGTTTGAAATCGCATGTTTATCGAGGTCAAATGTTTTTCAAGATTAGTTTGAGGTCAAATATTTGAGATTCAATGTTTGTTTGAGATCAAATATTTGACACCAAGTATTGGGCTGAGGTCAAATTTTTCTTCAATGTCGAGTATATGAGATTAAATGTTAGTTAGAAAACGAACATTTGAGATTTAATTTTTGTTTGAGGTCAAATGTTAAAGGTCCAATGTTTGAAATAGAATCTTTGAAAAGAAATGTTTGTTTGAGGTCAATCGTTTCTTTAAGGTCGAATTATTTAGATTGAATGTTTATTTGGAGTCGATTGTTTGAGATCACAGATTTGAAATAAAGTGTTTGTTTGAGGTAAAACGCTTCTTAAAGGTCGAAATTTAAAATCAAATGTTTTCCGAGGTTAAATGCTTTTAAAGGTTAGTTTAGGTTGATTATTTCTTCATGGTTGAAGTGCTGATCATAATTGTTTATATGAGGTCGAATGTTTGAGATCAAATTGTTATTCCGGGTGGAAAGTTTGATGTCAAATATATGTTTGAGATTAAATTTTTGTTCCACGTTCACTGTTTGACATGCCATTTCTTAAGGACTTTCCACTGGGACGCCATATAAGAGAATCTGACTTTTCAATGCCTCCTTTCTCCCCTTCACAAAGTGAGACTCACTCTGTGGCCATTTGGCCACGCTGAACTTACTTAAAAAATGGCCTGCTGTTAGAGATCGTGTCTTTGAGATGGAATTCTTGAGACTAAGTGTTTGTTTGAGGTCGATTATTTCTTTAAAATCGAATTTCTTAGATTCAATGTTTGTTTAAAGTCAGTTGATTGAGATCGAAACTTTGAGCCAAGTATTTGTTTGAGGTCGAACTTTCTTTAAGGTCGAAGTTTGGAATCGAATATTTGTCCGAAGCCAAATATCTATTTAAGTTCGCTTGTTTGAGGTCAAATATTGTTCTCTCGTCGAATGTCTGTTGAAGTTCGAATATTTCTTTGAGGTCAGATGTTTGAGATTGAATTTTGTTTGTTTAAGGCTTATGTTCATGGTCAAATGTTTGAAATGGAATGTTTGAGACCAAATGTTTGTTTAAGATAAAATGTTTGTCTAAGATTGATTGTGAGTGAATGCTCCTTCAAGGTCAAATGCTGGACTTTTGTTGAATGTTTGTTGAAGTTCGAATGTTTCTATGAAGTCGAATGTTTGAGATTGAATGTTTGTTTGTTTGAGGTCCAATGTCTATGGTCAATTTTTCAAATAGAATTTTTGAGACCAAATGTTTGTTTGAGGTCGAATGTTTGAGATCAAATTTGTATTTCTAATGGAAAGTTTCGAACCAAATGTATGTATAAGGACGAATATTTGAGATTCAATGTTTGTTTGAGATCAAATATTTCAGACCAAGTATTGGTTTAAGGTTGAATTTTTCTTCAAGGTCGAATATTTGAGATTAAATTTTAGTTAGAAGTTGAACGTTTGAGATTTAGTTTTTGTTTGAGGTTGAATTTTTATGCTCAAATGTTGGAAATGGAAGGTTTGAGACCAAATGGTTGTTTGAGATAAAATTTTTGCCCAAGATCGATTGTTTGAGAGTGAATGTTCGTTGAAGGTCAAATGTTAGTCTTTTGTCAAATGTTTATTGAAGTCCGAATGTTTCCTTGAGGTCGAATGTTTGGGGTTGAATGCTTGTTTGTTTAAGGTTGAATGTTTATGGTCAAATGTTTGAAATGGAATGTTTGAGACCAAATGTTTCTTCAAGATAAAATGCTTGTCTAAGGTCGATTGTTTGTGAGTGAATGTTCGTTTAAGGTCAAATTTTGGTCTTTTGTCGAATGTTTGTTGAAGTTCGAATGTTTCTATGAAGTCGAATGTTTGAAATTGAATGCTTGTTTGAGGTTGAATGTTTATGGTCAAATGTTTCAAATAGAATCTTTGAGACCAAATGTTTGTTTGAGGTCGAATGTTTGAGATCAAATTTGTATTTCCAATGAAAAGTTTCAAACCAAATGTATGTATAAGAACGAATATTTGAGATTTGATATTTGTTTGAGATCAAACATTCCAGACCTAGTATTGATTTGAGGCTGAATTTTTCTTCAAGGTCGAATATTTGAGATTAAATTCTAGTTAGAAGTTGAACGTTTGAGATTCAATTTTTGTTTGAGGTTGAATTTTTATGGTCAAATGCTTGAAATGGTATATTTGAGACCAAATGTTCGTTTGAGATAAAATGTTTGTCTAAGATCGATTATTTGAGAGTGAATGTTCGTTTAAGGTCAAACGTTGGTCTTTTATCGAATGTTTGTTGAAGTTCCAATGTTTCCTTGAGGTCGAATGAATGGAATGTTTGAAACCAAATGTTTGTTTAAGATAAAATGTTTGTCTAAGGTCGATTATTTGGGAGCGAATGTTTTATGTTGTAAAAGTATTTTAAATTCACAATGGTTAGATGAGGAATTTTCGAACTTGAACCCAGGCCATATAAGAGAATCGAAAAGAATGTGGGCTTAGTATCGAGGTGCACCTAATACTTAATTCTTCGTGCAGAAACATTATCAAGATTTCCAATTAATCCTTGAGGATGGCTTCATAATAGCTTCATGAACAGGTTCCGCGGCTCTTAAAAAAAAAGCGGCGCTGCAGTGCCGCCAGAGCATCCGGCCTTTTCCTACTTTCCGCAGAAGAACTTATCGTCACCATTAGAGAGTACTCCTACCCTTATAGGTACAGCAAAATAAAAAAAAATCCCTGTATGGAAGTCTAAAGACTATCGAGGCGTCGGTGAAGAAGAGCAGACGTCGCGTCGTTTGACTTTTCGATATAAACGCCACATGGAAGAAACTTCTTCGCTCGTGCAGCCTGTCAATGGCAAGCCGACTTCGAAAGACTTGTGGAATCAGGTTTTCTGAAAATTAATCTACTTCTTTCTAACGATACGACTTTGCGGAATCATTACGATGTGAATGAAAGCAAGTGAATTCTGCAGACATGAATCAGAGGATGAAAAAAATAAGGATTCATATCTGTAATTAATCGAATTATGTATTTCTATTTATTTGTCCAGTTTTGCATATTCTGAGGAAAGATTGTAAGGCAGAGAGAGGAAATGGAAATTAATTTCAAACAAACACTTCAATTGTGACTGGACGTAAAATGCCTTTACTTGCATTCAAGACATTTCTTCGTCAGTGTAGTATTAATAGAAATTTTTCCCTCCTTGAACTGGTTATCTTCCAACTAAAAAAATCAATATAATGTTCTACGAAATTGAGGAAAGAATAATTTTTTCTGTGAATCACTAGTCTCCTTAGACTTGACATCCTCGCTAAATTCTATATAATATATTCTATCAGACAGTTTATAATCTATTCCAGGTCCGTTTGAAAAAGATGCAATTTCCACGATGTCAGAGCATAGTGTCAGGCACAGGGGTGAAGCTAGCATAGGAACTTCCGGTAACAAATCTGACTTCCGGCCCAGTTCGATCTGGGATCCTTTCTAGGGAGTTTAAAATGTTCAGTTTGCGAAAATATAGTGAACTTTGAAATCGTTAGTGTGGTAGCACTGATATTATGGCTGAAGCAAAGCTGGCAAAGCCATGTCAGCCAAATGTCAACGAATTCTAATTCAAAAAAAGGATAATAATGAAATAAGGTGAGCGCAAATCGTTATTCATATGGATAAATAAATTTAAAAATTCTGTCTCTCAATGCATTAAAAGTAGGGCAATCATTTTTGCAGTAAATGTTTGTGGGAAACTGCTTACGATTAACCGCGAGTAAAACCTAACCTTAAAGTGTTTATTGCATTGGGGACCTAGTTCTTGTGAATTAGAACTTATTGCACAAATTACTTAAGTTTTTACTGATCTGCTTACTGCTTAAATATAGACTTCTAATGTACACTTTTTTTATTCGCACTTTTTCAGAATTAAATTGGACTCAACAGTTAAACAAGATTGAGATAATTTATAAGTGCCATTTATTGATGTTATTGTGTACTTCAATTGTTGTATGTAATAATATCAATGAAGGATATTACAAATTATTGACAACATTAATAATTACAATATTTCAAATTTAAAAATTGCGCCCGCACGGCCGCTTGCGATTTTAGTTCCCCTAGTTCTCACGTAAGCGCACGTGTCGCTTCATTAGCGGCCATATTGGACATATTTGTTTCCAATTTTTATCACGCAGCATCACCCCCGTGGTGTCAGGGGTAAGTAAGGAAATGGTGGTGGAGGAAGAAAAGGACCGAACAATGGTGAGAAGAATAAAAGTAGAAAAGTGTTTGTGACTATTGTATGTGTGTATATGGAAAAAGAAGAAGAGGGAGGGGGAGAATGATAAGGAAATGAGTACAGGAAAAAGAGGAGGGGTTGGTGCAAATGGATAGGAACCTGAATGCATTGACCCGGGAATAAGGGGAAGAGATGTGGTACGAAGAAAGATAGGTCTTCCTAAGAAACTCGAAACATGGGGAAAGGGATCGGGAGGGCAGGATGCTTCTGAATTTTTTGGAAGAGGCCATGGACGTATGAATTAGAAGGACCCAGACCAAGAGACGCACGGAATAATGCACAATCATGGACATAGGAATAAGAGGGGACTAGGCTTTCCATAGTGGGGCTGATGCAATGAGCGGGGAGGTCCACCATCTTAATATGCTAAATCGGTATTGAGAGAGAAAGAGTAGACTCTTCTCCTTCTCTAACTTACTCCCCATATATTTGCAAACCAACATAATCGACCTCATTCCCTTGCACGGCATCAATCCTCGCATCATATTTAGGAAGCATACGGCTAGTCCTCTCCTATTCCTATGTCCATGTGCATAATCAAAAGATGGTCAGAATGGTAGTGGGCAATGAAATAGGATCCGAGCAATTTTTGGTGATAGCGACATTGATACGTGGAGGACCAAAGCGCGGTAGAGGAAATAAGGAAGGAGTGGGTAAAAAGTAAATAAAAATGGGCAGTTGGGGGGAGGGGAAAGAAGTTAGAAGAGTTTAGAGGAAAAATAGAAAACGATGAGGTAGGGAGTATGGAAGAGGAAAGAGTGGAGGCGCTGCTAGAAAAACTCATAAAAGTGATTGATACGGTATGGGAGTAAGTCAGCCCGAAAGGAGATGGAGAAGGAGTAGGAAAGATTGGTGGGCCGACGACTGCAGGGAAAGTGAAGATAGAATGGAGGAGAGTGTAAGAAAATGGAAGAAAGGGGAAATGAAGAAATGGGAACTCGACAGGAGAAAAAGAGATCACGAGAGAATGTTCAGTAAAAAATGACGGAGGAAGAAGGAAAGGCACTTGGAAGCACAGAAAAAAAGAAAGAAACTTTACTTCGATTCCAGGTGAAAGATGTGCTGCAAAAATAATTCACCTCGCCGCTTTAGCGTCACATAAATACGCTTGCAAAAGTTTTTTGAAATTTGAAAATGATTGAAATTTATGTTTTAAAAGTTTTTTTGTAGTTTTTCAATTGAAGAAGGCAACGAGGGGAGTCTTGTTCTGACGTAAAAGACTCGCGGGCTTTCAAAAAATGTCTAAGTGTTGAGAATTGACGAAATTTATGATTATTTAAAAAAAAAGAACTAGACTCGATCAACTTCTCAACCGAAAAAACCACACCAACCAAGAAACTTTTAGAACATGAATTCCAATCATGTCATCGGAGGTGAAGAATTATTTCCTGAAAATCATGAGAAGTGTAGATAATTTCTATGTTTGGTGAAATTTGTTGATTGAAATAATAGATATGAGTTCGTCGTCAAAGTAGAACCTCGTTTGTTGTCTTCGCTCATCGAAAAACTACTCAATAAACTTTTAAAACATAAATTCTAATCATGTCACCGAAAGTAAAGCATGACTTACTGAAAATCATGAGAAGCGTAAATAATTTATATGTTTGGCGACATTTACTTATTTAAAAAAAAATAGTTAAGAGTCCGTGACAAAAGTTAAACCTCATCTATTGACTTCCCTGATCCAAAAACTACCTTACAAACTTTAAGTTCCAATCATGTCACCGGAGGTGAAGGTTTATTTCCTGAAAATCATATGAAGTGTGAAAATTTCTATATTTGGTGACACTTATTGATTTTCAAAAAATAGATAAGAGTTTGTCGTCAAATCAAAACCTCGTCTGTTGTTTTCTCTGTTAGAAAAAGTACCCAAAGAGCATTTAAGCCCGTATTTTTAATCTTGTGAGCGAGTTTAGTTCTTTATTTCAGAAAATAATCACAAGTTTCTTGAATTTCAAACACATAGCCTGTTTTGAAAAGCATTTGAGAGTTTCAAGTCAAAATTGGACCCCCTGCGTTGCCTTCCGTTATCAAAAAACTATTCGAAAAATGATTGAAATTGTTGATCCATTGACGCGGTCGAGTTCAGTTCTTTGTTTTTGAAAATAATCACAAATTTCCTACATTTTAAACACGTAGCCATTTTTTAAAAGAACGTGAGTGTTTTACGTCAAAATATACTTTCTTCGTTGCCTTTCTCAATTGAAACATTACCCATGAAACTTTTGAAAACGTTATTCTAATCTTATGATCGAGTTTAGTTCTTTATACCTGACAATAATCACACGTTTCGCAAATTTTAAACACTAAGCCATTTTTCGTGCATAAGTGTATCATTAGGATACGATTAAATGACGATTTACAAACGAATTACAGTTCAAAAAAGAAATTCAAAGAATTGAAGATAAATTCTTTGTTTTAAAGGAATAAGAAGAATTCAGAAAATACCAAAAAAAATTATAAAATTCAAAAGAATTCAAAAGGTACAAAAAAATTTGAAGAATTTGAAGTAATTTAGAAAATTCAAAAAAATTCAGAAAATCTAAAAGGATTCAGAGAATTTAGAAAATTCAGAGAATTCAGAGAATTCAAAGGAATTCAAATTTATTCAAAAAATTAAAAAGAATACAGAGAATCAAAAAGAACTCGGTGAATTCAGAAATATTGAGAAAGTTTAAAAGAATTCAGGGAATACAAAAGAAATCAGGAAATTCAAAAGAATCCATGGTGAATTGTGAAGATTTCAAGAGAATTACGAAAAAAAAATCTTCGAAAGAACTCGAAGCAGTGCAAGTGAATTCTTGGAATTCGTTTGAACTTCACAGAATTCAAAATACTGGAAGAAAGTTAAAAAAATTCAACGTGTATTCCAAAGATTTCAAGGAAATGCAAAAAACTTGAAATAAATTCAAAGGACTTCTACAGAATTCTACAGAATTCAAAAAAACGTGTGCATCTTAATTCAGCAGTAGTTGGGTCGCCGACCAAAGTCCACCAATTTGGAATGAACTATCGTCTATTTAACGTATGCTTTCGATTGTTTAATCTTTAATTGTTAATTACTCAGTAATTATTGACTTTGCGCAATTATTATACTATCATTTACGACGCAGTTTTTAAGAGGAACTCAAAAATACAAAAATGTACCTTGAGTACTGGAACACCCTGTATGAGGATTGTCGATAAGAAAACATGTACTATAATGGTTCTGTAAAGACTCTTAAACCCGTAAAAGGAAGCGAGTGAAAACAAAATAAAGAAGAATCAAAAAGTAAATTCAGACAAGATTTTTTATTGCTTAAAAACAGATACATAAAATGCATTTATTTGCACACAAGACATCGCCAGTGCAGTATTAATAAAAATATATTTCTCCTTGAACTTTTTAGTTTCCAACTAACAGAATCAATACACAGTTCTGAAAAATTGCGGAGGAAATGACTATTTCTGTTCATCAATACTGTCCTTTGGCGTCCTCGCCAAATTCTGTGTAATATATTCTATTTGATAGTATATTATCTATTCCTAGATTCGTTTAAAAGAGATCCAAGCGAATTCTACTGACATTCTTAATTCCTTTTTATTATTAATCATCTCTTGGAGAATGAGCAATGATGAACAATACACAATGATTCTCGAAACTCAATTTCTAAGACGGAATTACTTACACGATTTTAATTATAAATTTCGGAAGTTCAAAATTTTTACGATTCGTTTAGACAAGTTGACGTGGATCTTCGCTACCAATAAAAAAATGACCACGGATGGTCTGAAAGTTTGGATGAGACGTTTCATAAGCATCTTTTAAATTTGGTTTGAGAGAAGAATATATTAGTTTTATCAACATGAATCTCATTTCTCATTATTACTTAAAAATTTTAATAAAATAAAGTAATTCAAATACTTATCAAACATTGTGCTACATATTTTAAAGATATTGATCTTAACTTAGTGTTAAACAGTATTTTAAGCACTTTTCTTGCGTTTTGAGAAACGTGATAAAAGCACAAGCGAAAGTAAATAAAAATCAACGTTTTCCCAAATGTTGACTGTGTTGCTAAAATATTTTTTTAATCTTTAGTTTTTTATGTATGAATAAGGACAATTGATTCTGAAGGCAGCGTAAAAGTGTTAGAGTTTGAAAAATCAATACCGGCCAAAGCGATGTTTGTGTCGATAAAATTATTTTTTCACCTTGAACTTTCTATATGTAGAAAGCAGGAAAATCAATACATTGTTCCAAACAATAATAGAAGACGCAGCAATTTTTTTTGTAAATTAACAATATTCTACATGTCCTTGAATTTTCCTATTACTTACATTACATACAAGCAGAATAACACACGATTACAATTCGAAACCAAAATTAGAAGGATTCTATAAAATCCGTACATTAATGTCTGTAAGAGGAACACACGAAGCAGGTTTCTTTAACGGCCATAAATCAACGGAACACTTAAAAAGAGAGAACAAGTGTGGTTTTTTTAGCAATCTTCTATATATGGGTAAAACTGCGTCATTTTCCAAATTTGGACATATCTATCATAAAAATGGACATGGCCTTGGGGATTTTCACGATTACACAGAGAAACTCAAATAATTTTTCCTATCTTCAAATTGGATAAAATCGCTGCAAACAGTTGGCAACTACATTAAGAGCGGTAAATGTGGTTGAAATTGTCAACGTAATAGTCAGCATAGTTGTCAAATGTTTACAGCCTTTTTACGCAATTTTGTTATTGAAAAATCTTAAGCTTCTCTGTGTGATTAAGTTGCGACAACTAATATAGTATATAAATTGACTTATCTGTCCGATTTTTTTACTGATTGACAGTTCTTTCAGATAATTCTCTCCACATTTGAATTAGTGAGGCATGTGTGGCTCAATCAAATAAGCGAGTATTTTCACTGATGAAGAGTAAAATCTCACTAATTCAAATTTAGAGGTTTCCTTCTCTGATTCGCATCAAAGCGAACGAACTGACTACAGATCAATTCAGCCAGGAACACCAGAATCGAAACAGTATATCCGGTGATCATGAATAGAAGAATCTGCGAAAATATTCTTTGTGAATATAACTCTCTTCTAGCTGAATGATCTGGCTTAATCTTCAAGGTCACACTGCCTGAGTAATCATTTTTCCATTTTGGGTAGAGTCCTGATTGGACCACCAATCTTATGAGTTTGTTGAACCGATCCACATACGGTGTCGCTGGTTCCATCCACATTATACCCAAGGCAGTCACGAATGGTTGTTTCAGAATCTGTGCAACACCAACTTTACCACTGTTTTCCAGCAGAGACTGTGCCTTTGTCATTCGCATGAAGCATGATACGTTCTTATGTTCTATCAACATCTCAAAACAATCCTGATCAGAAAACGATGACTTGAATGATTTCTCGAGGATTTGACGATCGATCCCTTCGCTTTTGTTGATTAGTGTTTCGTGTATTGCTTCATTTATCACTGGTATAAATCCTGATTCATACAGATCGTGCATGTCTTCCATCTTTATCTTTGTCTCTACTTGACCCATCGCTTCAGTCAAGGACGAAAATATAAAGGAAAGATACGTCATTCCTGTAATCAGTAAGCAGCCAAAGACGATCCTTTCTTTTAACTTGAATGGAGTTACATCGACTGGAGCCCCCAAAAGAGGTTGCAGAATGTAGAGCCATTGTCGGGAAGAAGTTTCGAATTTTAGTTTCCGCTCGAAAACTTGCACGATGAACGTGATCAGACTGATTAGGATAATTGGGAGTGCACACTTCCAGGGGTTTAAGTACGAAACCATTGTGCTTGGTATTATGGGTACCAAGGCATTAAACTTTATGAAATCGTAGGTAATTGTCGTTTCTGAAAATCGCTTTTTGCAGGCATTAGTGGCTCCCATGAGGTTGGAAATGAATTGGGTTTCACTGTGGGAAACGCTGTAGAGTCCTTCAGTGGCCCTGTCTATGTTGCAGTCGAATTTTCCCCAATTAGCTGACTTTGATGGAGTCAAGAACATTTTAAAATTCATCCTACTCGACAGAACTTTTGACAGCAGTACATCTGAACCTCGTATTTTAATTGGATGACCAGTGCTATTGCGCTTCACGTAGCTGAAAGGTGGTGAGTCATAAAGGCCTACCTTCATCTCGTATCCATGCAAGTCGTTCAACTTCTCTGGAAATAACCGAGTTTTTGAAGAGTACCTTACTTTGATAAACGTTTTCGTAAACGGATTGTAATGATGCAGCTTGGTGATGACTGAACGGGAGTCGGAATCGTGCTTCCACTTCTGAAAACAAGGATAATTTACATAATATCTGTTTCCTTTCATAGCTAAAGATTAAAACCATTTTGGTTCAGACTACTGGATCTAAAACAGCCATTCCGTCGACAAAACACTATTTCACTACGCTAGTCAATAACATTCCATCAAAACTCGTTATTGTAAAATGTTTTTGGAATAGAAGCACACCATTGCTAAAAGTTAAACTTACCTTCAAGAGCATTGTCTCTCCAATATCCTCATTGATCTCAAGGACAGATGCGTCCAGGAACTTTCTGGACCACATGAATCGGAACAGCTTCTTGTAACTCAGGTGATTTTTTGTTGATAATAACATTAGGCACTTGGGTCTACTTCGGATTGGAGAAATTCCGATCACGATTTCTACTGGGCTTCTCACATTCTTCAAAGCATCGTCATCCTTCGAAAAGTCCACAATGATGAAGAGTGTTGTTGCCCTTGGATTTTCAATCGATTTCAGAAAATTCAAAGATTCGTTACCTTGCACGGTTGGATCAGCGAAACTCAATTTCCAGCTTGGAACTACTCTCTCAATTTTTCCGATCATATTTCCGATTCCTGAATCCTGAATTTTCATTGCATTATTTATGAAGAAAATTATCTGAAAGGGCTTAACGATCTCTGTGACATGATTTTCGAGAGTTGTGGCCAAATCTGAGTTCGTTAATATTTTCTCTACTCCAAGCATCAAAACGATGCAAAATATGGAGTTCTCAATCATTTTCTTCTTCATTTTGTCGAGCAAGTAAACGTGTGGATATGAAGAACTCAACTGAAGGAACTATATTGAAAACGGAATGTTTTTAGCTTTTCAAGTTTTCATCAGCCTTTCAATAAATTTTCCTTATTTACCTGCGATTATCTACTGACCTACATTTTACAGTAATTCTCTGTTGGAGTGAAAATATTAATTAGAATTCGAAAATTGTACTAATGGATGAGTTTACAGGAGACCATATGTACTTTTTTTAAATAACTCTATATACAGTAAAAAGGAGATGTTTCGGGCTTCAATCGTGTGCAAAACTACGAATCTTGCCGACGTTTCGTGAACATTGCAGTTTACTTCTTCAGGGCTAACCTGAAACTGAAGCTTCAGATTAT
>JAUMHM010000072.1:4040491-4057403 GCA_032362435.1 Melikaiella ostensackeni | reverse complement strand
GTGCAAACCGCAGGCTGCGTAAGGCAGAACGGAAACTCGCTCGCATATTCGACTCCGCTGAGTGACATAGTGGGGGTGCAAAGACCCTACAATCGTAAGACCTTTGGCGCCATCTAGCGGAGCAGCCTTCACTTCAGTCTCCAAGTGACACAGGCGTGGTGCTCATGTCACTATTTTGGAGCAGCCTTTGGCGTACACTAGTATATATGTTATTGAACAAAATATGTCATATCCCGGTAAAAAATTCAGAAAAGAAATTTGGGATAGGTCTGCGTACGACTTTCTTTCGGAATCCTTCCGAGATCTGGATCCAAAGCGTTCCGTTTCTAGCAGGAAATTTAACTAATTCTAACCGGAAAATTCAAGAAAGTACAAATAGTTCGTGAATCATTTATGAATTAAATTAACAAAAATTTTGCTTAAGACGTTATATTGATTTTTTACCAGAAATTTTCGGAAAGAATCAGTTGCAGATCTCGAAAAGGTTCGGAAGAAAATTGAAACTATTAGATAGCTTCTATTAGAAATGTCTGCCAGGCCATAACAAAGTATATTAACATATGTTTAGAGTTTGAACAAAAGATTCCAGCAAAACAAATTTTTGTTGACCCAACGTTATCTCTGCCGAGGCTTCAAATGATGCGCAAAGTAACGCATTCTTATGTAGACGATGTGATAATAATATTAGCGCATGCGAACTTTGAAACATATTCCTTTTGCATGCTGTTGTGTGAAGTTGCACAAGCTCACTTTAGAGATAAGAAACTTTGCGCATCAATAGAATTAGGAGGTTGTATTACAGGGCTTTTATCACTATTTCGGAGCAGCCTTTAGCTTGCAACTTTTTCAAACGTCCGAGTTTTTTCCCTGTTAGAAGTTTTTTCCCCGATGAAAAATATTAACGTCCAGCCCAGTCCACACGTTCAAAGTCCCGCAGTCCTCGTGCTTGTGTCGAAAAAATTATATTTTTTATGTACGTAAAACTATATCTTTTTATTTTTCTTCGCGATGTAAAATCGATTGTCCACTATAAAGCGAACCTGACATGAATGGCAAAAATTTAGCCATTTCAAAATACGGTTAATGCGATTTACACGTTTTTGTCGTCCACTGTAGGGACGTTTCCTTTAAGTAGAATAAGTTCAATCAGTCTTCTTGTTGATGAAAATTTTTAAGAACAATGATAATTGATGATTACTATATTTTCTTAAAGGGTAATCTATTGTGTCAAAATATTCTTCAAGGGACGAAAAGAAATTATTCAACAGAAAAAAAAATTTAATGCCGAATTTAGGATTAATAATACATTCAGACACAAAGCATAACGCAGATTTCAGTTTATCCATGAATTTGTTCATAACAATTAAATAAATCAATGAATTGCTTCTATATTGACAATTTCTATTCTCGAGTGGAAATTTATTTATTTTATATGTCTGGTAAGAATTACACAGCCACACAAAAAAAAGGTCAAGAACTTTTTCGGAGACCTTTGTATTCCTATGTATTTTGAGGCGCTGAATCTGAATTTGAGGTCAAAATAGCATTTCATTTGTAAATTTTAGATATAACCTCGAAAAACTTTATTTTCGAGTATATGATTTAAAAACTTGATACATTATAGATTTCAAGCCGTTGAATTCAATAATGAAGTCAGGTCACTTATACCACTGAAAAGTTCGTAGCATAACGTCAAAAAAGGAAAATCGTTTGAGCAGCAATTTGTAATCCAGTATCGTATTTTTATGGATTTTGAGGCGCCGAACTAAATTTTTAAGTCAGATCAGCATAAAAACGAACAAATTTCAGACGTTAACTTCAAAAATATACCTCATTATAACGTTTTTTTCGTGAAAAAGTCTTTCCCATAATATTTTTTGTGAGACAACTTATTTCGTCTTTTGTACACTATACGTTCTGAGACTCTTGTTTGACGATACATTTATTAATCGTCGGACTTGGATGTCTATTTATTTGCAGTAATCCAATTTGCTCAACAATTCACTGTCAACACCTGCTGCTGCATTGGGTACTGGAGGTACTGACAACTGCCATAAGAGGGATGTGTAGAATGATTTACCTTTCAGCACTGCCAGTAACGAAGCCAGCGAAGGCACGCTGACCTGCAGGGGGACGTTAGGGTGTGAGAATAAAGCCGTAGTGTGTCCGGCGATGAGTTGATATTGTCCTCATCATAGCTAGAAAGCCCTCATGCTCAGCCCTGGGGAGGTTTGAGGTTTGTCACCCCCAGGACGGTGTACTCGCGTGCGATCGGAGCAGGATTCTTAACGTGCGGGGATTGGAACCACCATGGCTTTCAAACATAAAAAAACACTTTAAAAAAGCGCACAGTTGTGTACAAAATCTTGACCAATTTTGTTACATTTGTGCAAAATACGAAGTCCCGAAGTATCGGAAGAAAAGAACTGAAAAAATTGGGGACATTTGTTCAATATACTTTAACGTTCAGGTTTCAAACCGAGGAGAGAGCTGGGTTTCTCATATTGTATGCCCTGCTTATCATGCAATGTTGTATAAATGCGAAGATGATGGAAACAATGAAAGCTTGAAGTTGACTGTACCGACAATCTGAAAAACCCGCAAAATGAAAGGAATTATAATTTCTGCAAGGACGATGCAAAGAAATAAAAAATCTTCAGCAAAAAATCTATTCTTCATAATAGTCTCTTCAGTAATACTACCGCAGATGAAAAAAACTGCAGAGGTTTCAGTTGAGGCTGGCACCTCTCATTCCAACACTAAAGAAACAAAGTCAGTGCAGAAACATAAGAAATGCACAAGCAGTAGTGAAGATTGTGATACTGAAAGTGAAGTAACCAATAGCGAATCCACTTCATATGACACATAAACAAGACGTTCAAAGACGTGGACACAAGAAGAACTACTCGTAAATGCCTTGATTCAAGATTTGTGATTACCTAAAGATGACGCGGAACAACTTGCTTCAGTTTTGAAGAAAAGAAAATTTAGCAAAGGAAATAAAGTCAAGTGTCTATCGAAACAGAGCGCAGCATTTGCGGAATAAAAATAAATACTTTCGTCTTGCTCAAGAACTGTCTTTAGTCTATTGCATGGATGTTAGTGGACTCATGGATGAATTTAAACCAGGAGTTTACAAAGATGAAGAGTGGAGGTTGCTCATGGACTCTTCTAAACAAAGCCTGAAGGCCGTCCTGTTGCACAACACAAACGCATATGCATCGATCCCAATGGCTCATTCAAGAGATCTTAAAGAAGGTAACAGTAATATGAAAATCATCTTGGACAAAATTAAGTACGAACTAAATTGATGGCGAATTTGTGAAGATTTCAAAGTTAGTTCAATGCTTCTAAGACAGCAATTGGAAAATACGACGAATCCATGCTTCTTGTGTTTATAGGATAGCCGAGATCATGGTAATCATTATCATTATCAGTTCCTAAAACTGTCCGATACTAAACTGAAAGAAAGAATATTCGATAGACCTCAAATTCCAAAGCTGTTGAAAGACGACGTTTTTGTTACTAAAATAACTAGCACTGAAAGAAGAGCATAGCTCGATTCCAAAAATGTTGTTGAACAATTTCTAGGGAACGTTAAAAGCCTAGATTGGAAAAAGAGGTTTCGAGAATGGTTGATACTTTCAAGAAATTGAAGTGTTTAATGAGTTTGAAATTACATTTCATGGCTTCTCAAGTCGAATACTTCCCTAAAAATCTTGAGGACTACAGTGAAAAATAGGGTGAAAGGTTCCATCAAGATATAAAGGTAATTGACCAACGATATGACGGAATATGGGATGAAAGTACGATGGCTGACTACTGTTGGATGTTGAAACGGGATGAACCTCAAAAAAAGAGATGTAAAGAGGAAAATGCTGTGCTTTCATGTATCGTAGAAGACTAACGCTAATTTGACTTGCGAATCGGATTCAATGCCTCGAAATACATTATAATTTAATTTAATCCTGAAAAGTGCTGCGCAAACAATTTTGTTTTGAGGTTATGTTACGAACTTTTCAGTAATATAACTGATCTGACATCATTATTGGATTCAGCGGCTCGAAATCCATAATGATACCATATTTTTTTATCACATACTCGAAAATAAAGTTTTTTGAGGTTATGTCCAAAATTTACCGAATGAGGTGCTATTTTGAACTCAAATTTGGATTCAGCACCTCAAAATACGTAGGAATACAATGGACTTCGAAAAAGTTCTTGACCTTTGTTTTGTGTGGCTGTATTATCAATAAATGGAGCAAGTAGGCAGCCCAAATACCAGCAGCATGCTGAATCACTTGCGGGTCGAAAGTGAAAGGCAGTCACTTTTGGATCGCTCCGCATCCTCAAAACACAAGAGTCTTCCTCGGTATAATCGCTAATCTCTTGATCTTGATACGTGATTGGAGCGATAATTTTACTGTGGTTTCGCCCGCTGGTAATTTTCTGGAATCGGAATCGGAATCTCGGTTTATGCGATGCATAG
The DNA here is from genome assembly GCA_032362435.1 of Melikaiella ostensackeni. Lineage (NCBI taxonomy): Eukaryota > Metazoa > Arthropoda > Insecta > Hymenoptera > Cynipidae > Melikaiella > Melikaiella ostensackeni. Next base: position 4,052,914 of record JAUMHM010000072.1, on the reverse strand, counting down.
CTTGGTAAACCCCAATTTCATATATGTATATATGTTTCAGGCAACGTATATAGCTCGACATCATGTATAATTCCCGGCAATATATATAATGTCCAAAAGTGACCAGGCAAAGTGTGTAATATTTTCTATTTCAGAAATTGCCTGGGACTCATAAATAATTTCGGATCTACCTCAGATAATGATTATATACTAATTACTATTCTAATGACAGTTTATGAGTTTGTAATACTTCCTAAATCAGAATAAGTTAAAAGTAAGTCACGTTCTTTTTTGTTATTGATCATAAGCATTTTTTGAAAAACTAAATCTTTGACCTTTAATAATGAAGGCCGAAAATAAATTTGACTTTTTTCAGAATTTGGCCTTTTTTGTTTCCTTTTGAGCGCAAGAGAAAGCTGAGTTTTTTTCCTTTGAAAAACCTGGGAGTAAAAAAGTGGGCTGTCAATTATCTGCTGATGAAAATAAGCGTTAAGAACTCTAGCGCGCCTCAAAACGTCGGCGCTCGTCCACCAGAGTACCTGGGACCTGGGATAATGAAAAGTAGAAGACTTTAAGGTGGAGCCGTTGGGAATGGGGTTTTCAGTGCGCCCCGTAGCCCATGCATTACGCACGCGTCTGAATGCATGGGCTACGGAGCCCGACTGAAAAACCCGTTCCCAGTTGCTCTACATCGAAGACTACTATTTGCCATCATTTGAGGTTGTATTCGAAGGCTTAAACTTTAATTTAAGTCCAAGTAGAAGAACCTATCACTTCTCGTTCGTTTTTTATAAATACTCAAATATGGCCGAAAACGCGATTTTTCGACCCTTTAACCCCGTTTTTCTCAAAAACTTGACGTGATGGAAAATTTCTGAATGCGGGTTTAGAATCGGCGCCCAAAAATCTACCAAAAACGACCAGAAACATTCCCGAGACAAAATCGTGTAGGACAGTGAAACAGGATAGGGTTACTGACTATCCCCGCTAAGTCTGATTAAACTCAATATAAAATTGCTCAGGTCAAAACTCAGGTAATAATTTGAGAATAACAATGACAGTGAGAGATTCTCCTCGATAATTAGAGAGTTATATAACGATATTGAACTGTCGAATTTCGAAAATTTACACAGATTTGTTTGAAACTCATCAGGTTTAAATATATATTTTTTAAGTTCCTTTTTCGAAAAATTTCATCTTTATAACCTTTGAAGAAAATATTTAAATATTGAAAAAAAATTTTTTCTATGTATCATAAAGGCTTCAAAATAACATATTGAAAGTTCAGACTGAAGAGAGGATATACGATAACTCAGTGGTTAGAATCCTAAATGAAAAAAAAGTTGACTTGGCCCATGTTAATTCCATAAGAACTCAGAGGGCGATGTGACACCACTAAATATTGTTTAAAATTAAAGAAATTTGACTTCTACAATCCCATAAACTACCGTGATTTGCCTTTCAAACCTAAGAAATCCTAATGTGTTTTCTTACGGTCACCCTAATATACATTCAAATTCTAAGAAACTAAATAGAAAAGGGTGACACATAGATGTGTCATTATATCAAACAATAAGAATTTGTGCATGAAAAAAAAGACACTGTTCAGTTTCAATTAAAATGCTCTTTCAGCATGCCATGATATAATGAGTAGCGAATACATTTTGTGTTGAATTCTATAAGTGCTCGACAATTAGTGTCATTCTTTAATCGCGTCATTATATACAAAATAAGGATTATATACTTTGCCACTCTCGTGATGAGCATTCTATGTAATGCCTAGGGACTCTACAGAATGCCTAGGCAATGTATGAAATACGTATTCCATTACACACATCGTTTGAAAAGGCCAGGCATTCTATTTAATGCATAGGGATTATATATAATGCCTGGATTTCATACTTTGGCCGTAACATATATACAATATACATGTAGCAGACACGATTTGCTAGAGTAGCTTCCGTGTGGAAGTGTGTGTGCGTGAATGTGTCATAGAATCGTAAACCGGTAGATATTAAACTTTTACAATGCCAGTTCGTCGGCTGGATCGTCGGACAAGAGGTTATAATGATTAGATGTAACTCGATAATACACAAGAACCGAAGGCACCCAGTATGTTGGAAAGGGAGTGATCGTTAAAGGTGCCGTTAAACCAGCGAGAGCTAAAACTCATAAAACTGGGTTCTATTGCGGAAAATTCTTTGCTATTCATTATGGAACGTTCTTTTCTTGTCGGAGGTTTAGTTTTGAAAATAAGTCTTGAGTTCAAAATTTGACAGGAACAAAACATCTGTTCTTAATGTTTAACAAGCAATAAACGTTTAGCATTTCATGTTCTTGATTACCTTCTAGGCCCCGTGTGCATCATTCGACCACGGCCAGAGATTGAGTCCCGATCATATTTCCCAAGTACCAGTCAGGCCCAATCTGGAAATTCCTTATCCCACCCATTTGAAATATTTTCTAGATTGTAACGGTCAGATTAACCAAAGCCTAGCTTGGAAAACTAGTTGGGCCCAAGTTGAAAAATCTTATTTTTGCCTTGGCATTTTTCATTCTTCAGCTGCGATAGGATTTTGTATAATTTATTTGATTCTTATCTTTCATATAAACTTTTCTCTAAATAGTTCTCATTAGTGTACATATATACTTCAATTATGCAACTTTCCTTCTACGGCCTTTTCAAATCAATTTTTGAAACGTACGCATTAAAAATGCTAGATTTTGCGCCCGTTTCGCTTGAAAAGAGTGGCCGACTTATGGTTGATGATGTCACTTTATTTTTATCGAGTTGAAAGTACTTTTACCTTCGTGATGCAGGGACAAAAGTTATTTTAGCGTATTAAAAACGGTGCCTTCGGTTACGCCATCTGGCACAGTTTCGGAGAAGCCCTTAGTCAATTTTAAAGTTACAGGCAGTGACAGATTTTGGCGTGCAATGATTACATAATGTTATTTCGTCAATCGGTCACAAATCGACTCACTTTTAGCAGGCTTCACGGGCATTTAAAAGCTCTCATCTTTAATGTGGTTGTTGCAAAATGTACCGTGTGCATTATGGGACAAAAGAGGTGATTTTTTCAGTGTGCGCGGAAGAAAATAATACAAACTGTCTATCGAAACCAGCAAATTATTCCAGTCATTGAAAAAACATAACTAAAATAAAGAATTGTATTATTGTCCAACGTGCACGATAAACGCGACTTCCGTGTCTGTAGAGCCAGCGGAAAGTGTGAAATGGCCGCCCGACTACGGTGACGCACGCACACTTCGAGAGTAACCGTATCAACTCGTATTAATGCGCGGCAATGTCTTACAATGCTCTAACCGACCGCTTACGAAGCTTGCATCCGTCACCGTTATCGGGAATGTGCGCCACTTTCAACTCTCGAAATTCGATTCGCAGCTAATTTCGAGTTTCACCTATCGTGATTTCATAGCATTTTGTAACTAAAAACAAGTAATAATTATTGTAAAAGAGAATGAGTCTAGAAACAAAAGACACCATAAGTGACGAGAAGATTTCGTGTACGCCTCCGAATCTCCGTAGTGATGCTGAAAATGTGGCACAAAATTTGCTGCTTTTAATTTCTGGAGACAAATACAACGCAGGTTACCTAACCTTCAATTAATGGAGGGAATCAAAGAACACAGAGTATACAGGTATGTCGAAGAATATTTTGTTGGCGTACTTCAACGAATTGTCAAACAAAATGAAGCCATCAACACTCTGGTCCCACTACTCAATGTTGAAAAGCACCATTAATGTGAGACAAAATGTCGACGTGAGTAACTACAAAAAATTAGTTGCCTTTCTAAAACGACACTCTAATGGATACAAGGCCAAAAAATCTAAAATCTTGTCAGCAGAAGAGATCGAAAGATTCGGAGCAGGACGTTTAGGCACGGCCATGTGGACGCCGTCATTTGGATGCGGGACGTTCAGACCCGGGACATTTAGGCGCAGGACGTTTAGGCGCCAGGCTGTTTAGGCGCCAGGACGTTTAGCCGCCAGGTCGCTTAGGCACATAGCCGTTCAGCCGCTGGGATTTTTAGGCGCCGAGTTTCCAGATAAATAAAAATAAAGAATTGTACCAACGGCTCGTGGGGAGAGGGAAATCTCCCCGTTAGGGTCACAGAAATAATGTAGGCCACATACCTTACCCTTTTCAACGTCTCGTGGGGGGCGGGAAAGAACCCCTGTGACTGGTCACTGAAATACTTTAAATCACACCCCTACCCCTTGAAATATATAAAAATTTATGTTTATTAAACTTATCCCACTCGTAGAACTGCACGTGTGCAAGCGAGCCTTACATTCATCATTTTCACGATCACACCTCCAGAACATTATCTCACCATTGGCACTCATCTTGTCAAAAATAAACTGATATCCTTCATGATGTATTTTCTTCAGACTCAAAAGAGTCTAAATGGATTTAAAATGATTGAAAATAATATGAAAATAAAGAAATGCACGAGTCCAAAAAATTTCAGAAGCAGGTGTACTTACACCTAAATTCAGTAGTAATTAACCCTCCGGCAATTAGTAGCCTTCAGAGAAGAATAGAGAGATCAGTAGCAAAATTCTTGTTCCAATAAAAGCTTAAAGTAGTGCAAAGAAAACTTTCGGTAGCTTCGGGCAATTACTCAATTATAACTTCGCAGCAACTGACAATTATAAAACTGCCTTTAGGTGGAAGAGGTGGATACTGGGTACGGGGAAATATATAAGCGGTAAATCAGGAAAGAGGAAGAGAAGGAGGGTTATATGGGAGGGGATGTTGGGCAAAGTGGTTTGGGTGAGATGCTATAGATATAGATAGGATGCTATAGAATTATTTTTCCAACAGCACGTGTGACTATTCAGAAACATGTCATAACATAAGTGTCAAAAATAATTGACATTCGTCAACCGGCAAGATTTCAGATAATGTGACCATAAATTCCACTCGACGGATTACTAAACTTTTCGGTGACATACGGTTTTTGATCAGCAATCGGAAGGACGCGTTTTTATGCCTTGACATAATCGTAACATTCGAATGGTTCGCGTGTCGAAGCTATAAGCAGAATTTCATTACACCGAACTTACCCCCACATAATAATTTTGTCCGTAATGTCAGTGGAGAGCACCGTTGACTCCCGATCGATAGTAACATTTAGAAGCATAAGATAACGTTCGACCGACTGGACGATCATGAAACAGGAGTCACGATGGACGTTTCGCCTCACCGCGATGACCGCCTCGACCATTTAAAGTACCAATTCTGGTTATTGTACGTAATTCGTGATTGGCACTGACCGTTTCACGGCTTAGTGCTAATAAATTCGGCCTCTTGGCACTTTGGTACGCAAGTTGCTTCGCGCCAAACCTTGAGAAATAAAGCGGTTACAGTCCAGCGATTTTATGAATATGCTTTCCAACTAACCACCCCTCGGGCTTGAATCGTCTTAGCGGAAGAGGGTTGAAAGCCGCTGCTCCCATTATTATAGGTGGGTGATAATTTATAGACTGCAGGAGTGAAAACAAGGGAAACCACTCCTGGCGCGTCTCCGATTCCAAATCTGCACGGCGCTAGTAGTACTCGCATGTATAGGATACTACTCGCGCTTCTACAGTCGCCCCATTGACTGCTTCTCATGCAGACAAATTGTTACAAGCGTGCATTTGATGCAATCCACATCATCCGATGTCGAACAATTAGATATATGTACGTATCAATGTGTACACAATGCCTGTCAAATTTATCAGGTGACCGATTACTGGAACGATGTGCTCAAAACCAATGGCACCAAATTTCTATTCTCTTCCAAATGTTCGTTTGTCCTGTATCATCTCTATATTACTTAGACTTTCAGATCAATATATTATATAACATCTAATTTTTAGATCACAGAAACATTACAGAAACCAAAATCATTCATTCCGACTCATATTCTGACTAAATGAAAAAAGCTCTCACATGCTTACCTGGCCGGTTTCTGGAAAAATAGAAAATATACGTCAGATATCTCAAAAGCTAACAAACAACTGAAGATTGAAAAGTGAAAAAATTTCAAATCACAATTGAATTGCCGTCCTCGCATCCTTTATGTTTTGCTGCTCGTCGTGTACTCTTCTTGGACGTAGGAAGGAAATTTCGCGGCAAATTCTAGCTACCACTGCCTCCTCCCTCATGATGGCCTGACAAACTCGTGTTTTATCGCATTATTTATTGCTCAAGCAAAGGGGAACCCCTCCTACCCGTTAGGCGACCGAGAATCACACAGATATACACCACATACTCTTCGTCGCATCGCTCTCTGTTATTGATGGATTCCTCCCTTATGAAATATCTGGGAGCTAGTACGAATTTATTGCGAGCAGTTCGATCTGTTTTATCTGGTATTGTTCATGATAAACCCGCAGTGATACCCTGAGAGGTGAGGCACTAAAAACACTACGATGAGCCATTATGATCCTTTTTCAACGACTCTCAGTACTTTCGATCTTATACGACATGCACCACGGGACATTTGTCAGTAAGGTTGTCGATAAATGAGTTAATAAGTCCAACATTTTCCCGCATATTGCTCGAACTCGTAAGGGAATATGTGAGATCAGTCATTTGGAATTTCCACTAAGAGGATCGAGCGCCCTCGATTGAATTATTTTCAAAATATCTTCTAGTTTGAAAACTCTAATGTAGCATAAATTTTTCAGCTTGCGTTCCATTTCAAGAACATATGAAAAATAATACTGGAAAGAAATATAGCTCATCTATATTGTTTGCGTATAATGTAAATTGATTGAACTAAACACTTGACTGTTATGATTTTTACTTGATTAATCCATCCGCTGTCGTTCAAAAATAAGCTGAATTAAAATAATTGAATACCTATTATAGAAGCAACAAAAACTAAAAAGTCCAGAGTCAATATCATGCAGAAAGTCAATTTTGTATTGAAAAATCAGTCTCTCTCTATACATATATTTAGGAGAAAGTGCTGTCCAAAGTTAAGCCTGTAGTGTCTGAAGTTAGCATTTTCAGGCATATCAACCCTCAAAAAACGTTTCGAAAATGAGAGGCACCTCCATATTATTAAACATAGAAAATCCATTTTCCGTCTTACCGAAAGAAAATCTCTGAGTATTTTCTCGAAAAAAATCAGGCCTGTTTTAAGCTACACTGAACTCTCGAATTAGTGCGGGTCTCGGGCATTGCTTACTTTAACCGTGAGACTCTTCCGAGAATTTCTACGATGAAAACAGTCAGGGCCGTATGAACCATTTCCAGTAGCAATACATAATTTTAATTCACTGTATTTTATACAAATGGAGATTCTTGTTATTATAGAGGATGGAGATTTTTTACTAATGGAGACTAATTAATAAAAAGAGGATTTTCCGCGTGTATTTGAAAATAAATTCTATAATTTTAATGATTTCGTCTGTACAGATAGCTTGAGAGATTTGGGTCCTTTTTTACGACTTAATTTGTCAGCCGAACCTTGAGGATACCGAAGTACGATAGGCAGTTAGAATATTTAAAGTATCTCTACCATAAAACTAATCCCTTTCAATATTTTAAAAGTTATGATTGATTTATTTACATGCATATATTAATGTGTGACAACCTATATATTTATATTAATATATAGTATTCCTCTGATGAGGAATTTGAAAATGCTATCTATTTTTACGTATCACGTACAGTTTACGAGATACCTGCAAAATATCATACATTTATAATTTTTCAAGGCAAATTTCAGATATTTGTAATTATGAAAATCCATAGATACTGATTTTTAAACTTTCAAATCTCTAATTGGGAAATAGAAAAAAAATTCAGTGTTGACGTTCTTACATCGGGTCACTGCACTGCAACTTTACTACAAACGAATCCTTTCTACCTGGTTGCCGAATGAGACCTCCTCTTTCAAGGCAGCCTCTGTAGTTCCTTGCTATTCATGAGAATTTCGAATAAATTTACGAAAACAAGTTTATAAGCCTTTATAAGGTTTACGAGGGCTACTTACTTCTTTAAAAAGTGCTACCTGTGTACTTGTAGAGAAAATCTCAGAAACGTGACTGAGCCTGGGAATATTTAGAGAATTTGTATCGGTAGGGCAGGTAAACTACACGGAGAAAAGTACGGTTTTCGGAAGAAGTCTTGAGCACCGGAAATTTCGAAGTGAATACTTGAAATGCTCCAGCCTCACTCCAAGCGCCTCCGTAGGGAACACTCTACTTCTGTTTGTTTTATTCGTGAAAAATGATATTAAAAATTTAAAACTTCCATTTTCCGAACAAACTATGCAAGATACGAAAAAATATTTCCACATAAGATTGTTCATCTCAAAAAGATCTACAAATTTGCTTAGACCATTTTAAAATAAAACGCACATTTTTTGCTTCAATCGTCAAAGGTGATATTAAAAAGAAAGAAATGAGAATGTGCCCGCACAGCGGGCATATTTTTTAATAATGCCATAATAAAATAAGGTTCCAAAGTAACCTGCAGGAATGTTTTCAGCTGCTTCATTTAAAATTTCTTTTCTTTTTTGAATTTATTCACGAAAATTTAATAACAGTTTTTTTCACATAAATCATGAAACTTTTTTATAATTAATACCTCATTTCAGCTCCCTGACATTGATTTAGTTGATAAATATACACTTCAAATGAATAGAGATTCATATTTACCACTCATGTTTAGCATGTATAAGTTCACTTTACTTTTTAAAATAGTACCTAGGTAAATAAGTCCAGTATCTCGGTTGCCTCCCATCCTAAAAACATTCCTCGAGGTGTAAAATACATTTAAAAAATTGCCTCTGTTTTGACACGAATTGCATAATTGGTTATATTTTATCCGCCGGACTATAATATGTGAAGCAATTTTTTTTCAAATTCATTATTCTAAGAACGTCATTTGTTTCGAGCTGCTGTAATAGATCGACGACCGACGAGTCTACAACGCCTGCCTTATATTTTCATACGTACGCATGAATCCCTATTTGTTTTTCTTATATTCTTTAGAACCCGATCTTTTATTGAGTACCCGACTAACCAACCTTTCGTTGCTCTAGCCCACTGCTGAGTCTAAACGCGATCTTGCAAACAGTGTCAAACTACCTGAACTTTTGTTGCTTTAGTGCAAACCGTTGAGTCTAAACCATCCAATACTGATTCTTAATATTTGCATATTAATTTACTTGAGATGGCACAGCGTGAAAATGAATTCCTTGATTTGTCTTAGACTGAGTAACCGATTTCCACCCCTGATCACCAGGTTTTTAAATTCGATTTCTCTCCGTGTGCACATTATATTCGGCAGGATGTGGTTTGCGTCGATTTTTTTCGCAAACTTTGTGAACTAATATCTAGCATATCTAGAGTTTTGCATATAAATAATTTAAATTGACAATTATATCTGGTTTCAATAAATGGAGAATGTGCGAATTACTCAAGAACGGTCCTACTCTTTCTAAAATATCATATGGTAAAACGTGCACATGCAAACGAGCTTCATTAAATATCTCGGTTCGACTCCAAATGCAAGATTTCATGTTTCTTCATCAGGATGATAGTGTACACTACGATACGCTGGAGCTATTAGCATGCATATAGCTCTGGAATTATTGGAAATAAACTTTTTCTCGTATGCTTGTAGGTCCGAGTGAATAAATAAACTTTTTTAATGATAATATTTACTGCAGTATTTTATGGATTGCATGGGCTATCTCTAATTGAGAGCACAATTATTCAATTTTTCAAAAAGTATCTCTTTGAACATTTTTCCAATTTCGAGAAAAAACTTGAATTACATTAGATTTTGAATTTCAGAATCTTAGAACCGATTAAATTCCTCTCAAAGTGATCATAATTTCATCTATGTAATGTTATTTGTGTTTATGGAATAATAATCTTATAAGCATAGAAATTTAAAGTGGCTTTAAATTAACGCCCCTAGTATGAAAAAAGTTTTTTTCTTTTTCTTTTTTACCAGACATAGATATCCTTAAAATTAACTATCTAATTCTGAGTCAGCTTCACGGCCTAAAAATTGACGGAGATCCTCATGGCCAAAAACACATCTAAGCAAATGTGTTTCTTTTATCAGGATCTGAAGACTCAGACTGTCCTGAGTCCTCAAAAATCGCTGTAGATATGCTGATCAAGACCTATATATCTTGAGATTTAATTAAAAATTTCAATAATAATTAACATAGTTCAATTTATATTTTCATAACGAATCCAACGATGTAAAAAACTTATTCTTGACGAAAAATGCGTCATGTTTCTTCATCAGGATGGCGCAGTATTGTGCATAATAAAAAAATACTTATTTTTCGTATGTTTCTTGCTATTTTACGTAATAAGGCATACGCATGAATTCGACTGTATACAAATGGAATCTTCTTTTAAATTCAAGGTTAAGAGGATTTTTGTATTTGTCTCAAAAGTAATTCCTTCGCAGCAAACATAATCACCCTGCGACAAACTGCACTTAACCTTGCAGCAAACATAATTCCTTTTTTGTCAAAAAGATATGCATGGGCTTAAAAACAAAGCAATTTAGTGGACGATGCTTTCGTTTCAAGACAACTTTTTCACTGAGTGCAGCGTACATCAAAAAATATTTGTCAATATAATAGTCAATGTCTAAAAAGGAAGTACATTTCAAGAAAATCTTACGAATATGTTGTACAAGATTATTATCAATTTCATAAGTTTCAAGCATTTACTTTCTAAATAGGCGAAGTCTGTTTAGAATGGCCAGTGCAATATAACGGAAAAAATTTAATAACCCATTAGGAAAACAAAATTAATATAGATTTTTAGCGCAGATACAGGGTAACCGGTACAATAAATTTCTAAGATTTCTGGTAAGTCTGTTTTTATTGTTTCTCATACCGAAAAATCCCTGCATTTATACTAAAAAATATCGTGTGCAGCAGGTGCAGAAAATAGGCAGTTGTAGCTCTTGTGAAACTTAGAGTACTTGCCATTGGTTCATCTTCGGGTCGTTTCAGCTCGTACTCGTAAGTTCACACTCGTATGGAGCTGCTTACTTTCTGCACTTGTAGCACAATATACTATTTTTACTTCAAAAAATGCACTCCGAAAATAATACCTAAGCAGGAATGTCTATTAAAATTTTTCTGATTTTATGTGCAAATAAGTCCGATTCCGAAAAGTTGGCGGTTGACATTTTTTGAATTTTCACCCCTCATTTGATCTAAAGAAAAAATATATTTGACTGACTTGTAATTGAAAAAAATATATTAACCTAAAAAAATCTCAAATTCCTGACGCGTAGGTAGACAGTAAAGGTCAGATTCGCATTCAGCATGGAATACTACTTTGGAAATAGCGTATCCCATTTCATAAATATATAGGTCACATTTTATTGGCCAGTGTATATTTAACAAACATTTTGCAATCTCATATATTGATTTCAAATAAGTTGTAAACATTAAGTAAAATCACAAGAAACTATCATTTTCCCATAATTCACATCAGAGCTCTAGACATGTAGTAAATCTACTCAGCGTTGTGTGTTAAATTTACTTTACGCAAGGGTAAAAATTTGAAACTAAGTCAGCTGTATGTAAATACCTGACTCATTATCTATATTACACCGAGAAAAGAGAATTCTGGGGCAGGAATATCTTGTCAAACTATGAACATCGTTTTAAGTAAAAGTACTTTTGTTGATCCAAAGTTATATCTGCCATTCACGCAGCTGAAACAGCTTCATTAATGAATATGGATACATATCTTTGATTTATATATTATCTGACGGTTTGCTGTGATAACCAAAGAGTAGGGTTGTTTTGAATAAAGCATATATTTTGTTTTCCCAAGTTCGATTACTAAGCCTTTTCCTACTTCAAGTACAGTTTTTTATACACATGATACGTCAATTGCATTTATATTGAGATCACTATAGAAATAGCGTGTAAGGTTGATCACAAAAATTTTAATACTTTCATATAAAATGAGCAAAAATGCAAAAACTGCTATCATGTTGCAATGGACATCCTCTAAAGTGTAGGGAACTTAAATGAATTTTATAACCGTTTAAAAATTGATATATCACTGGGGAAAATGCAATATTATATTATTATTGTATTCCTCACAGATCTAACTGCTATAACAGGCCTGTCCAAAGAGGAGAAATTCTGGGAATTTTCCTCGAAAATGCTCAAATCGCGAATGTGAGTATTCCACCTCCACTCGCCACTTCCCATTCTACTCCACGAGAGTAACGACAACCCGAGCTCTCTCGAGTGAGCAAAGAGAAGTAGTGGTGGAAGTGTAACATGTGGCTTTTGAGCAAACTTCTCCTCTTTGGACAGGCCTGTACTATAATATACATCTATACAATGATTCAAATAACTGGAAGCCTCTCATAAATTTCCACAAGAATCCTGGATAATACAGAGGAGATA
>JAUMHM010000072.1:4008240-4031290 GCA_032362435.1 Melikaiella ostensackeni | reverse complement strand
AATTGAAGAAGAGAATCAGTCGAGGAAAAGAACGCCAAAGAATTAGAGAATTATTACGGATGGAAAGATTTTACTGCAAAATGAATAGAAATTTAGAAGGGTAAGAAAAAGTAGAATATACGCATACACTATAAACAAGGGTGACTCACAAAAAAAGTTACTCTGATTTGAGGGGACACCGACGCAAAAAATTCATTTGATGAAAAATCAACTGTGAATTTTGCACAGATTTTTTGAAAAGGGCAAGTAGGCTCTCAGGACTGTTAATGGAAATGGAAAAGTACAGAAAATTTGAAAAATCATCCTTAGAAATTAAAAAACACCCCTCTTCATAAGCAAAGAATGAATTTTCGAGCTCTGTACAGTTGCTAATGTAAATATTTCGTGCATTTCGAATAGAATACTCGTACATCCATTTATGTTTAAAGGAGTTTAATATGGGCTTTGTTGACTTATGTTATAAATATTTAATCAACTTTTAGAGGGTGTGCATTTTTACGAAAAGCACTGCTGTCTTGCAGGCAACTTCGCCACATAAAAATTCTCTAATAATAAATGGCATTATTCTACTCGAAATGCACGAAGTATTTGCTTTAGACACTGTAGAGTAGACTGTAAAGAACTCGAAAGTCGGAACGTGCTACCATCTAACTGAGAATCTTATCAGTCTTTTATTAAATTGGTAGATTCTCATGAAAGTCAGTAAGAGAGGGTTTTTCGAGTCACAGAATACCAATATGAAGTCAAAATTCAAAAATTAAAAAAATTGACTCATATTTTGGAAATTTCTTTAAAATGATAAATTTTTATGAAATTCAGTACGAGGGGGATTTTTGACCCGCAGATCACGAATTTGGGGTAAAATTTAAAAATTTAAAAAGTTGACAAAGATTTTGAAAACCTTATTAATATGGTACATTTCAATGAAAGTCAGTAGGAAGTAGCTTTTCGAGTTGCACAATGCGAATTTGGGGTTGAAATTCAAAAATTCGAACAATTGACTTAAATTTTAAAAATTTTATTAAACCGGTAGATTTCCAAGAAGGTCAGTAAGGGAGGGGTTTACGAGTCGCAGATCACGAATTTGGGGTAAAATTAAAAAATTCTCAAAGTCGACATGAATGAAAATTTGAATTATCTGGTCTATTTCCATGGAAGTTAGTGGGAGGGGGTTTTTCGAGTTGCGAGATACGAATTTAGGGTCAAAATTTAAATTCAAGGTCGAAATCCAAAAATTCAAGAAAGCAATCTAAATTCTGGAAATTCTTTTTAAATGTAGAAAAAAAGCAACTTAAATTTTGAATATTATTTTAAACTTGTGGATTTTAATGAAACTCAGTATGAGGGGATTTTTTTGGGGGGGGGGGGGGTTAAAATTTTAAAATTTCGAAAAGCTTCTACCTGAATTTCAGAAAGAGCTAATATATCGAAGAAAACATATTTTGAGTCCAAATTTATAATGACGCATTCAATATACGTAGCAAGTTTTTTTTAAAATTTACTAACTACATTTTCATAATTTCAAGTCAACTTTTAAAGTTTTTAAATTTTGTCCCTAAATTTGTATTCTAAGGCTAGAATATTCCCACGTTACAACTTTTATGGAAATATACCAATTTCATTATAATCTTAAAATTTTAATTCAACCTTTGAATTTCTGGATTTCAACCCCAAATTTGTATTTTGCAACTCGAAAAACCCCCTCGTTATGATTTTCATGGAAATCTAATAATCTAATCTAATTAAAAAATTTTTAAGTTAACTTTTTGAACTTTTGAATTTTGACACTAAATTTGTAATCTAAAACTTGAAAACCCCCTTGTTATGACTTTCACGGAAATCCACCAATTAAGCAGAATTTCCAAAATTTAGGTAGCCCTTTTGAATTTTTGGTTTTCGACCTCAAAATCCTATTCTGCCATTAGAAAATCCCCTCGGTCTGACTTTCATGGAAATCTATCAATTTAATAAAATTTTCGAAATTTTTATTCATCCTTTTGTATTTTTTAATTTTGACCCCAAATCTGTATTCTGAGACTCGAAAAACGACCTCGTACTGACTTTCATGGAAATCCACCAATTTAATACAATTTTCGAAAGTTAGGTCGCTTTTTCATTTTTTTTTAAATTTTGACCCCAAATTCGTATTCTTCGACTCAGAAACCCATTTAGTACTGACTCTTACGGAATTCCGCGGATTTATTGAATTTTTACAAGATTTAGGTGGCTTTTTAAGATTTTAGAATTCCCACGCCAAATTCGTATTCTTCGAACCGAAAAACCGCTGAAGATTGAGCTTAATCGAAATCTCCCCCCTCCCTCCCCCACATTGCCACCCGCCGCTATCTCACCCTATCTCTAGTTAGGATTCACGTCAGGGAGAGAGGGTTACTTATGTGCTCTGGTGCGTTACAAAAGATATCTTTTAAACAGCCTCTTACATTAAATAAAAGAAATTACATTCGTTCCGGAACGAGGTTCTGGTTTCGGTTTTGTTTCAGCTAGGAATGAACCCGGAGTCGAAACGAGATCTGTGGCATTTGGAACGAGAAGAGATGCATTTGGTTTCGTTCCGGAGTGAAACGAGCAGTAGTATCGCTCCGTTTCGAAACTGCCTTCGAAACGAGCCCGGAACCGTTCGTAAGAAGAACCGGATCAGAATACCGAACTGTCGAGTATTTGTTACGGATTCATAACCCTGCTTTTAGGTCAACAAAACTTTCGTGTTCTTTTGGAATATCAAAAAATGAGACACGAAAAAAAATGAAGTCACAATTAAAATTTTCAGTATTCAGAATGAGATGCAACAAAATTCACACCAATAGTGAGAATGTAAAATGCAGCATGGCGTGCTTTCTCAATCCTCTCCCCTCCTTTTAAAATTAGTCATGTATATAAAGAAGTATATTTAAGGAACCAGGTATATTAGTTTTTTCACACTCTTCGAAAGGATTTTACATTCACTATATTGAACTACATCAATTTCAGAATAGAATGTAATATTTACGTGAAAGAGAGCAATACTGGTAATAAACAATGTTCCGCACTCGTTTTCCGTACATCATTTTTCATTTTCCTTGAAACTAGAGGCAGCCAAAGGAGATTTCTTTGCATGGAAAGTCATGCCACTTCGCGGGAACAGCAATAACGTGGCTGCTTTTAAAATATCGCAATAAGTTATTCCACAGGATCGCGTAGCGAGTAGCTCAGAATAAAGCAACTTTATATGCAGCGGAAAAGAGAGGAGAGAAGATCTGAAGTATAGAAACACTTTCGGGTTCCGACATGGAGAACCTCTGGGGTTCAAGGGCCGACAATCCGGCGCGCCACCCCTGGGAAATCGCTTTAAACCTTTTAAATTTCGAGCACCGAAAAGTCTTCGATAACTATTCTGCTCGCCAGTATATGGCATGTTGGTGCACGGCCCCATAAATATATTGAGGGCGAGTAAGGGAATCTGCTTAAAATATGTTCTCCCGCATTTCGCCATGGTCGTTTGGCATGGGAAATAGCTAAATGCTTTTTGCGAGAAGGCATTTAAATCTTTACCTTTTGTACGTAAGTATAAAAACCATAGTAGTTGAATCTACTTCTCCGCCACCTTTCTCTCTTCCTAACTGGATTCCACTTCATCTATTCCTATGACATAAACTTTTTTACTATAAAGTTATGTACAAGAGAAATATTAACCAAAGAAGAAAAATCAAATGATTATTATATTTTGGTTTGGAGAAATTAGATTTGGTGACATTAATTAAAAATATAGAATGGTTTTATGAGATTTTATGAGATTATATTAAGTTGTTAGATATAAGGTAATGATCACAGTTTGAAGAAATTAATTTATTCTATATTGCAAACGTAGAAAGATGTTGATGAGAACAAAATGTAACATTGATAAATAAAATTTATAAAATGAAATTGATAAAATAACATTGATAAAATATAACATTGCCTGGTATGCTATCATATATTTCATGCTCTTTCGAACTCATATACCGACTCAAACGAAATCGAATTTCTATAAAATAATGGGAGTAAGAGGCATGATCAGCAAACGACCTGCGAGGAACCTGCACCCTCATGAAAGGGCGAATACTCTTTTCTAATGGAATTAATGCGCTCCTTATAACCCGCCCGAAGCATCAGATTTACTTTTTATCCCTGAGAATATGTGATCAGAGTATTAGTGCCTCTGTATTATTAAGAGATAAGAACTCAAAGGGGGTGGGAGGCGAAGGAGTAGCAGGACTCCTGAAAGTCCTCTGGCGATGGAGACGTTTTCCGATTTCAATGCAAGGCTGATTTAAAATTCATCAGGCTCTTTAAGGGCTTATTTTTCTGTTGGCGCTCGAGGGTATTTATTTTTTTGTGAAACCAAGATGAGGAAGAAGTAATCCTGTATTCCCGTACCTGCCGAAGTATCTCTTTTGTCGGTAGAAAGATTTTTAATTTCGCGTGGCTGCACAGAGTATTCGCCCTCTCACTCGTTCCTCTGTTTCGTCTTCCGTCAATCGGAGCGGGGTTTCTGGAGAACTATATGAAAAGCTGATATTACCATATTCTCTACAATACACATCTGATATTGTACGATAAGGAAACCTAATTAGAACTTGTTTTAGGAAAGCTGAAATTTAAAAATACATATGTGTACGTCCATACGTAAACGAAAGAACGACGAACGTTTATGTTCGTTTAAGTTTATGAGTAAATTTATCGTATTGAATTAGTTGACGTCACGCATGCTACATGCCCTCAATTCTGAAATCAATGTTTATTGAAGAAAGCATATGGTAATTTCTTTTAGTAAAAATACCACGTACGAGGTCTTTAAATTAAATTACTCGAGTTGAAGAACGTGATCCACATTTAGTATACCTTTGGTAATTCCTGTGTGTACTCTTCTTCTTTATTAGAATGTTTCCAACATTTTGCCAAAATATATTCCAGCTGGATAATAGTATATGAAAAAAATTTCGCTATGCAGAAAAATATTCACAGAGGCGTAGGGAGTGAAGTTTTTGGGTTTTGAACGTATACCATTAGTTTTGGTGATTTTAAAATCTTTTAATGAAAAAGCTGTCTACTACAACATCAATAGGATTTTTCATGCTCTTCTTATTGATCAAAGGCATTCAAAAAAGAATATTTAGCATTCCATAATGAAGGTCAATAATAAATTCGACGTTTTTTGAAAAAGGTCAATTTATGATTTTTTTTTTGTTCTATAAAGAAGAATAGGTTTTCCACCTTTTCTGAATGTGGGTTTCATGATTATTGTTTCAACGGAAGCTATACGGCGATTATTCTAATAAATTGAATCCACAAGGAAACGATCTTGAAACAAGCAGAAGAACTCATGGGGAGAGTAAGCATCTGTACCAAGATTCTAAATGCATCCCCTTGAAATCTCCAGGCAATTTTTCTACGACGAAAAATACAGATTGAATTAAGTGATATCCCGAAAAAAATTGCAATACGCTACATTTGACTTTAGAATTTATAATATCCTTGTTGCTCAATTGCTGGTATTACTGCCACCCAGGGACCGATGTTGAATAAAATCGAGGCACTAATGCAAACTCTCACCCCAAAGTAAAAGCACAAATCAATAAGCGGTATGTTCGTAAAAACTAGGGGGGACGCGCTGTAAAATGTTCCTTTCAGATTTAATCGACCTAATAATTTAAGACAATCGAGAGTTGAAGTTTTACGGTTTAAACATTTAATCATAAAACCCATCATGCAATTAACTTTTTTTAAAAGTATAAGTCAACAGTAGCCAATAATTATCGTAGAAAGATAAAAGAAATTCGCATCTTTAAACACACGAATTAGAAAAAATAATTAGTTATAAACTGGCTTCTTAATTGGTTGCTCAACTGATTAATTGGCGGTAAAGGGCTGAAGAGATTAGTTGTGAACTGGGTAGGAGAGGTAGTAGACGTGAATATGGTATATGAGAAGATGCAGAAGGGTCGAAGTGATGTGGAAGTGTAGACGCGCAGTGGGAAGATGTCAATAGAAAGAGGAGAATGGGCAGAGGGATGTAGATGTGTAAGTGGTAGATGAGAAGTTCTTAGATTCGAAGGGGAAGAGGGGAAGATAAGGAGAATGAGGGATGGAGGATGGGAGAGGGGATGGAGGATAAATAAAAAGAGAGCAGTGAGGAAGAGGTTAGTACTGTTCATTACTGAGGATTGTTATTGACTGTTATTACCGTTATGTTTGATATGATTAAAAATAATAGGCTTGAATAGGGTGTAGCTGGGTGCATATTGTATAATGATGGGTGCGTCTAATGGACAATTTTTATACTCCCTTGGCGTCCCTTAGCCTCGAGCGCGAATGAGCTCGAGCAATAGTAGAGTCGACGTTATGCGAAATATTAGCAGATCCAGCAGAACCAGCACACACAATCTATGTCCTATTACCACGATTAGCATATGTTGACAGGCGCCACCCTGCTACCCTCAGCACTGCAGACCCTGTAGTGCATGTAGAGATATGCAATAACGCCATTCGCTTTGCATGGGTAACATATTGCGACAAGCTAGGCTAAATATTGTGCCCGTGATGTTGTCTGATGCAGGCAAACTAGTTCAGTCATCATCTACCTATCCTCGTTTGCACGTTCATTGGTTTGTTCACAGTTTGGCTTTTCGTTGCTCTATGTTTCATCAAAGCAAACTGTGACTAACGGGCAGCGTATATAAGCGGAGTTCCGAAACTCAATTTTAAGACTTTATTTTGAATCACTATATATGCTTGAACCAAATACAAGAGCAAAAGTGGTATTGGTATCTAGAGGAACCTCATAGGTATATGTCATACAAGCGTAATTAATCTGAACTCTACTAAAGTTATAGTCTTGCTGAAAATTCGACTTTTCCACAAACTAATCATAAAGTTTTGAACTGAGGAAGGTGGTGTTTTGAAGCGCATATGTTCTACATGTTTTTTATTAAGCTATACTATCATAGAAACTGGATACAGGGACCATGTATTCAGGAGCATAATTACTATGTGCGCTCGACTGTATCTTCACGTTTCTCACCGTAACGAGCAATTGTCGTTTGAAATGATCCTCACGGCAGTGCATGTGACAGTCATGTAATAAGACATGTCGATTCAGAGTGAAGTGAGAAGGCGAAGGAGACGTTTGTCTCCCTCGACAAGTCAGTAGTGGCGCCATGGCCTTATCAAGTATCTCTGAAGATGAACCACACTATCATTAATTACTCCGTAAGTCTGAACGTCACAATATCTGACGTGCGAATAATAACGACAAGAACGGATGTAGAAGGAGATTATTTTGAATTTTCGCAGATCGCACAATGGGTGATCTATTTTTCTTTGCACGTTAAAATTCTGAGTCATCTATTTAAAAAATCTACTTAAAATCTCTTTGTGGATGTACTTTACGTAAAGTCAATCCCAGAATTGAACAATCATTAATAATCATTCCTGAATCGATGAAAATATCCCCCTTTGCTAATCGCTGAGAATTTGATATGTTGACTGTCGAGGCACCATTTCTAGCGCATGATTAAATTTTCCATTTTGGTGGTGAATAACTGACTGTATTGTAACCGACCAAATCCACGATATTAATTAGTCGCTCGAGCTAAGTCAACCAAGTTTTTTCAAGGAATCGGCGAAGAGACCACATTACCACATTACCACATTACCACATTACCACATTACCACATTTCGATATGGCATTGCCTTAGATCAACTCGACCGGAAAAAAGCACGTCGTGGAAAAACCTTTGGGAGGAGTCTTACATTTTTACATTCTCATCCTAATGAGAAGGTATTAAAAAGTAAAATTTGACATCGCCAGTTTTCATCACATTTCCACGTTTTGAGACCCTTTGAATGAAAAAAAAATGTTTTTACAAGCATGTCTGCCTGTCTGACTGTCAGTCTGTCTGTCTGTAGTAGTCTGTCTCTCTATCCTTAGGCACGATGACTTACGGAAAAAATATGGGATTGGATTGTGCTTTGGCATACTTTTTCAGGGCCTAAAAAGAAAGGTCAAGTTCGTCAACTAGCCTTGTTTGACCAACCGCTGGGGTTTCACACATAAAAAATTCTAATGAAAAAACGAAAATTGAAATTTCGAGCCACACGATGCGAGATACTAAAAAAGTGTTAAGAAGCAGAATTTTTCTCTCAGAAGGATCTTCAAACTTTATAAGGAACATTTTTTTATGAGATGCATGGTTTTTGTTTTAATCGTAATAAATGTTATTACAAGTAAGAAAAATCAATTTTCCAGCTAACCTTTACAATAGGGTGCTTCAAAAAAAGGCAATGTTCGAATTTTGTCCGGCAGAATATCTCATTTTGGTAGGTTGCCAAAAAAAGTAAATGCGTATATTTTTTTGATTGGACAATATTAACTGGTGCCGCCAGGCCCTTCTATTTCCCCATAAGAATAATACGGGGAAAGCCCCCATATCTACATATATGAGACTGAAAGATGTAATTTTTAATAAAACGAGTGCAAATTACAGGGGCCTCTTAAAATCACTTCTTCGAAAGTAAGATATGCATTGATTTTTGATTTTGACCGCGCCACCTCCTTACAGAATGCCCCAAAAACTACCCTCTAAACAAGGATCAAGTAGTTAGCGGTATATTGGTCGCAAATATTACTTTCGTCCATTCTTAAACAGAACATTTTAAATGGTCAAATTAAAACGTTTAATGTATTTTGTATTAATAATTAATTTTATAAACAATCTTCATATGCTTAAACAATACTTTTTTTCACATTTTATCGCAAATTATCGGTTCCCTCACAACGAGATGAACTAGTTAGGCAATATGAATAATAAGAACGCTCGATTAAATTTGTTGTTAATCGTTTGAGCATCTTTTAATTGTTTGAATATAACTCAAACAATTTCCATTAGTTTCAACATTTTTTCCAACAGAATATCCAAAATTTATACCTTTTCTGAGTAACATGAACTCATTGGCTTAAGTCGAAGACCAACACGATCGACTCACCTTATTGTTAAGTGGTTAAATAATCTGTCATTGTTCAAATGTGAATTTTGACTGGAATAATGCAGAAAAATGCAGTCTTTTAAAATTTTTCAACAAATTTCGTTAGCTCCTTTTATATTGACACTTTTCACTACTTATCCATAATTCTATCAACAATTTCCATTTGTTCAATCAATTCTTTCGACAAAACGAAGTTTTCACTTCTTCTGGAAAACATGAACAAATTAGTTAATTGTTTGTGTTGATTTTCGAGCCAAAGTCAACAGTTCAAGTCATTCTGAGAAGGTGAACATTTTTTATATGTCGTCCAAAAAATAGTTTGAATAAATAAAAAAAGTTTTAAAAATTATGGGCAAATAAAGTGAAGTGTCTACATGAAACAAGCTAACGAAATTTGTTGAAAAAATTGCAAAAAACTGCACTCCTCCGCATTATTCTAGTAAAATTTACATTTCAACAATGACAAATTCTTCAAACAATTAACAATGAGGTGATTCGATCGTGTTGATGTTCGATTTAAACCTATTAGTTCATGTTACTCAGAGAAGGTGTAAATTTTGGATATTTTATTGGAAAAAAATGTTCAAACTAATGGGAATTGCTTAAACAATTTTGAATGAGTTATAAAAATACCAGATATACCAGAATTCTGTCGAGTTTTTTGACTCGATTGCAAAAAACTTTACTTCTCTGCCTTATTTTAGTCAAATGTTACATTTAAAAAATAAAGTTGTTTCAACAATTACCAACAAATTTATTCGACCGTTCTCATTATTTATATTGCCTATTTTGAACCACCCTACTATGCAACATACGAAAAAATGTTGAAGAGCAAAAGTGTTCATCGCAAAAAGATCTACAAATTTGATCAGGACCAATTTCTTATAACACGCATGGTTTTTGTTTTAATCGTGAAAGAAAATGTACCCGCTTTTTAATACGACGCATATAGTTTTTCTTTTGTTCGTGAAAATGTTAATTTAAAAAATCTATTTTCCAGAAGAACTATGCGAGATACGAAAGAAATATGAGGGGAAAAATTGTTCATCTCAGAAGGTTCTACATATAAAAAATCGAGCGCAAAGCGCAAATTTTGTAATGAGAATGTGTTCCATAAGGCCGATAGAGCCTTAAGTAAATTAATTTAATTTTTAATCTAAAATCAAAATAAATTCAATAATTTCTTAGAAAGTAAAGAATTCGACAGTTTTGTAATATTTGCAAGTAGGCTTCTGTATTTGCATTACGCTCGTGTCCAATCGCGTAGTGCAAGGAAAATACATTGTCCAGCGCGAAGCATGAGATCAGACAGACGCGCGCCCCGGGTGCGTTCAAACACGGGAGCGAAGCCAGCCACGCGCAGGTTTTTGATTATAATTGCAAAAGATTCAATTTATTTTCTCGATAATCGCGTCACTTTGAGCCTAATCTTTTACAACAGGCTACCGGGCGCGTCCTCGGGTTGCGGAAAAAGGGATCCTGTGCCGAGGGTTTCTGCTGAATACGGCTACACAACTCAGTAAGCAGTCGCGGACAATGGTCCAGGGGTGGTCCCGAAGTAAAAAGACAACCCAAGTCAAGACGTGAATAACCGTGCCGAAGACTGAGTGGCACCAGGGAGTGGTGCTCCATACGTTGTCTCTAGGATACCAGGTCGCCTCCTAGAGTATACAGACCTAACTCCCGTATTCGGGGCTCTGCAGAGGTGGACCTTTTAGCTCTCTAGCTACTCGTGGCATTATGAATGGTTGATGACATATTTAATAGAAGTTTTTGTGTGGCGGTGTTTTGGGGTGAGTTGGATGCAGAGGAGTTCACGCAGGAGTGGGAGAGGAGAGGCAGCGACACGACGCAGGCCAAGCAGTACAAGTTGCTTTTGAACCAGCTAAGAGAGAAGGAGGCACAGCAGCTCGACAAAATGGAGTCCATTTTGAGCAAAATGGTGCAGTTTTGAGGGACGCGCCGTAATATGTATATGCCCATCAGAGAAGGTCTAAATAAGGTAATGGAGCTGATGAAGAAATTAAAATGGTAAAGTAAGCACAGGGTGTCGTGCGAAAGGTCCCACGACTTCCTCGTGTGCGACACGTTCGCACGAAAGATGAGAAAATTAAGGGGAGTTCTAGGGTGCTGGAATCCAAACCGGAGTGAGCCGCGTGTGGCAGAAAAGGTGACTCAGACGATGGAAGATGCCAAGCAAACCCTCGCTTCCGCGAGAGGGAAAAGGTCGAGAGAGCTCAACGCATGTCCCCCAGAAGCCAGCACACCAAGACCAGCTTCAAAAAAGTTGAAAGCTCGGGCGCAGGTTACTAGATCTGTAACACAAACGACGGTAGTCAGGGAAGTGCAACCAGCCACTACGCACCAAGAGGAGAAGGGGTGTCAGAGGCGAGCTCGACCCGAGGTGGTTTTGATAAAACCGCCCGAGGGCTCCAGCTACGACAATGTACTGAAGAACATCAAGAGCTCGGTGAAACCGAACACCCTTGGTGTCAAGATCAAGGATGAAAGGCCATTGAGAGAGAGAAACGTGCGGGAACTAGTCCCCGGCGTCGCTGTAGAGGTTCTTGACCTTGATTTGACAATCGATGAAGAGGGGGTGAAAGAAGCAGTGAGGAGGCACTTTGGCGAAGGGCTGGTAGGTGACGTCAAAGTGAACCTGACAAGGAGGGCCTTTCGAGGAAAATTAAAGGCATACATAGAATTAAATGAGATGCTGGCCGCAAGAATAGTGCGCTCAGGACACCTTAAAGTTGGATGGGTGTCCTGCAGGGTGCAGAAGAAGACAGTGACGACGAAGTGTTACCGGTGCCACGGTTATGGACACCTTGCTGCGAGGTGTGTGGGTCCCGATAGGATCTTGGATTGTTGGAGGTGCGGCAAGGAGAGCTGCGGAGCGCGCCAGCACTCCATTCTGTTACTTTTGCGCCGCTAGAGATGAAAAGCCCTGGACAGACCATCTACCGGGAACTTCGAGATGCGCAGCGTTCCGAGAGATAGCACCCATTAGGAGGCCGAGAGGAAGCGGGCGCTGAACCAAGCTGGCAGAACCGAAGGACGCCGAGGCACGGCGTACTGGCCTGACCCCTATATTCCTGAAGTAATGCGAGAGCGGTTTCGGGGACATGGGTTAGCAGGAAGAGGAGGTGAGTTCAGTGGGTACGGCTTTGGTAGAAGAAGTGTCAGTCGTACTTCTTTTTCGAAGTACTGCTGGGATTTCAACTACCCTGGCAAGCCCCACACACAGTGTGTAAAGAGCATTCTCACCTCCTCTACAGAAAAAAATCTTTTACACACACTGGTTCAAAATCAATATAACGAAAAACCCTTCGAAGTATTTTGATTGAACTTATTTGTTGATTAGCAATTGAATTTGTGAACGAAAATAAGGTCGAGTTTGATTCACTGACCGCCCGGGCTGCTGCAGTTTTTACTTTGATGTTACTACCGTGGACATTACAAGACCTCGGCAACACTTGTGAAATTTGCAGTAACTTAGTATCTTATTCTAAATTAGAACCCAACAGTGGTAGTGACGCCGAAGTAAAATTGTGAGAAGTTCCTCGATAACATTGAAAATTGTCTGGAAAAGTAGAGAATTTCTTAAGGATTATAAATCAATTTGATTCATTTCTTTAAAAGGTTTTTTGAGTTTTTTTGAGTTAGGGAAACTTAGTTTTCAAACTAACCTCATATTTCAGGTTAAAATTGTTCAATTTACAACACTTATCTGGATTTATCCAGTTTAACTTCTGGTGCAGGTAAAAACTGAAACCTTTCTTCAAGCCTGATGATCAATAGCTGATTTTTTTCTTAGAAAAATTCAGTACAAATCTATTTGAATAGTTTTTATCAACAAAGTGTCTAGACACACCGAAAAAATTTGGTCCGCGCCCACCGAATTTGGGTGAATCTAGCCGCCCTTTCCAGTTTCCCTGGGCTCACCGAAAATATTAGTTCTGCGCTCACCGAGTTTTGTTGAACCTGGACACGGCCTTTTTTTTGAAATAGTTTCATTCGCAAATCATACAGTTGTTATTTCTGTATACAAAGTTTTTCTTAATGAATTTTTATTCGAATAAAAACTAGATAAACAGGGTGGTAAATAACCTTTCAAGAAATAAAATCAGCCCTTGGTCATTTTGATTGATAAATAAAAATTACAGCTTGTCTTTGCAGCGAAAGTGAAGGCACATAAATCTAAGTTATTATTGTTAAATAAACATTTTTGACTTGAAGTATTTATTTCTAAATTAAACTTTGGTATTAGTTCCAAAATTAGTTACAATTAACAATTAGTACGTTATTTGCGATTTCATCAATTATTTCAAAAATTGCTCAATTTTGAAGCGAAGTGTACGTAGTGAACCTTCTTAATCCATAATTTTACAATCCTTCTCTACTTTTCTCACAAGGCTTTGATTTGTTTTTGAAATTTATTATGAATAGAAAATCAAAGACTTATATCGACTGTTCCATGCAATATGGAATGAACTTTGGTTAAGCCCGTATAAAAAATCAGGTTAGAGTTGCTCCGTATATGGAAACAAGTCGATTTCTATCGATTTTGACATTTTGACTTATGATGACAAAAATGAACAAAAGCAGGCCCTTCTGCAGCACATAATAAAATATTATGGGAATCCACACAATATCCACTATTTCTTAATTTTTAATTTTTTAAATTTTTTATTATATTACGGCATTTTCCTAGATCCTTCCAGGAACCACCAGAAAAATTGGTTATTTTCTGAAAAGCGGAAAGTTTGGAAGTTTGATTCTAAGCTAACGAAAAAAATTAAGAGAAGCAAAAAGACCTCTGAGCTTCGAAAATAATCTCACTTCTAGCGCCAGATACCAGGAAACACTGTTCAGAGGTGAAATGAATAAAGTAATTGAAAGTAACACTTTAAGTCCTCGGTACTCAGTACTTTGGCGGCGTAGCGTGCATTAACCTGAAAACCTTTTTCATGCAGAGAAAGTGAGAGATTTTAATGCCATGCTTAATTGTTTATAGAAAGAATGCATACAGTTTCATTAATGAAAATGAGTATATCGAATAGGAATATATATTAATATAGATTACGAACAATTTTAAGTATTACAATACCGCAATAGCGAGAAACTTCTTTAACCCATCTCTCAATTAAGTTCTACACAAAAAGGACACTAATTTTCAACACCTAGTAGATTCGAAACCGTCAGCCATGGAACGGAGCAGTCTCAGATATTCTAATATATACCACACATGATTTCGCCGCCTTACCTTAGACTCCCTAGGTCGTTTCCCGGTCCCCTCTGGACTCTCTACCATCAGACGGCGTAACACAATTACCAATCAAGATAAACCGTGAATCGGTACTATTCGCCAAGACGCGACAGACTAAGTAGAAGTAAACTTAAAACAAATAAATATAATCAGCTAAGCGACAAGTGACACGGGTTGACAGTTTTAGAGTCCGAACAGAAGTGTCAAGGCGGGTTGTCGCCCATGCTCAAAAGAAGTCAGTCACACGCAGGTGGACTGCGCCGCAAACTTAATTAGTGCCTCCGCTCACCACTACCGGAGAAAGCTCGCGCCTTTTCAGAGTTTACCCCCAGAGACCCGGGCGTTCTTTTCCATGGACCAGTGACCAACGAGCATCTGGCTGCGCTTTTCCGCAACCCAGAGAACATTCGCCCGCGCTTCTCAGCGTCCATCGGCTGCTAGAAGGTGAAGGCTGCATTGATCAATGGTCTACGTGGCCAGCGCCATTTTTCACATCAGTAGTCGCGGCAGTTTTGAAAGCGAGAATCCCATACGCGCTTCACCTTCGGTGTACAGTAAATGAATAGTGCATACGACTACTCATCAGCAGGTCAGTGCAGCCAGCTTATCCTCCGGCGTCCTTCATGGGAGCGGCTGCAGGTTCCATGCGCGTTCAGACGTATTCAGGTTTCCTTCCGCCTCGAGTGCTTCTTCGTCGTGAGAACCCTTGAATTACAGAAAAAGTAGGAAACTCCCGAAGAATAAGGAAAGTGAATAATGTCCTTAATCAGTCCAAAAATAATTTGACCTTTTATTCGCGTAAAATAAAACTTTTATTATTTAAAAATAAAGCCAGAATACTGGTTACAAACCCGACAATAAAATTAATGTTCCAACGTGCTGACTTCTGGCCGGACCTCCTATTTCCTGACGAGCATTCGCGAAAAAAAGAGGAGCTGCTTACAATTAAAAAGAGATCGACAACAATAATCATGTAATTCACAGTTTAAAAACTGCAACACTATAATTCCACTCCCGCTAGCGAACGCTCGGAGGACCCAAAATTGGACACAAGGTTGTCTCCAGCGTAAAACGGCCTTTTGTCTTTTAACATACTGAGTAAGATTAAAATCGTTCCACCCCATAGCGGACTAGGTCAAATTATTTTGACGAAAATAGACTGAAAGCTAATGAAAATTGAAGGACTAATGTTCCCAAAGAAAAACAATAATTAAATCATTAAACTACTGTCCCGAAGGAAAATCCAACATGAAGTTCAAACTAAGATTCAAAGTTTGAGAGATTAAACACTACGACACACCTTGAAACGGAAAGGTAGTAAAAAAAAGAGATGAGAGCATAAATATATGAAATGAGAGAACAACAAGCATCCAGCAGAAGTTCATATCAAATTAGACCCTCCTACTTATTGGCTTATGTTACGGTTTGAGATCCTCCAAATGGAACGCACCCAACGCTCGGCCATTATCATTCAATAGTTCATACATTAGCGGAGACCGTACACTTATCATACGGAATGAGCCATGAAACCGTTCACTAAGTTTGGCCGAAATACCTTTCTCTTTGGACGATAAGTCTACCCAACGCTTCAGGAATCGATCGCCTATTTTATATTTAAAATATTTACGTGATTTATTATAATACACTGAAGGTCCCTCGTAAGTCAGTCCGCAATATTTTATTCCGAGAATCTCGTTCGAGGATCAGCGGTGCAAGGTGTGCAGAAAGCGGCACTCTAAAACCAACATGCTCGTCCAGTACCGCACTAACAATGCGGGTGGTGCCACGCAAGCGCATGATTTCATCAGTTCGCACGGTCCGCACTTCGCTCCATTCGCTTTCAGTGTTTATGTTAGGTGTTAGAAAAATATCGCAGGGGAACAAGGAGCAGCATTTATCCTTCAAAACAAGCAAACGTTTGAAAATATTTAATGAATATTTCTCACTGCGAACGGAAATCACATAGAAATGGTTCTTACGGACCTAATTGTTGACATTAGAGTCGCTCCGCTATATGTCCAAGGCCATTCCAGGAAAGAACCAAAGTCGGTCTTATATGGGACCTTTAGTGTATCTAATTTGTTTCTCGTGTGCGTGACCGTTGATCGTTTACTGCGAACCCGCGAATCATTGATTTCAAAACTCGATTCATTCGTTCGGTCGGATTAGCCTGGAGGTGGCTTCCCGGATTTTTGGAATGATGGATGCCATGGAACTGAGTTATCTCGGTCATGACTTCATTAACAAACTTGGTTCCATTACCCATATGAGTCGCCTCTGGCTTCCTCCATCGAGAGACTATTAGATCTTCGAGGGCGGCACCAACATTTTTGGCGTCAGCCGCACGAAGGGCTTTACACTCAATCCACTTTGAAAAGTAATCGTAGAAGACGATGATATATTTATTAGCCGCCCTGCTTCATATATAAAGCCCCATGCAGTCCATTGATACCAGCGCCCATGGCTGACTACCGACTCTCCTTCCTATGAACCTAGGAGGAGCTTGCTGAGAAAGTTTTGTATACTGACACGTATCGCACGCCTTAACGTACCGCACAACATCACGAAAAATTGAGGGCTAATAATACGAAGCAGCTACCCTGGCGTAAGTTTTCTCGATACCGAGATGACCGGCTTGCGGTTCGTCTTGGACTTCTTCTGAGACTTGATATCTTTTTTCGAGAGGAATAACGAGTTTCCACACTTTCTGGTTCTCAACGATTGAGTCAATCAGCGGATTTGTCCTGAAGAAGTATAGTCGAACTTTAACGACTTTCCAGCTGTGACACTTTCTCGGATATTTCTGTACGTCTTCCACCCTACGGCGGTACCACGAATCTTTAGGTTCCTTCGCTGTGCAGGCCGCAATAGTCACATCGTCTTCGTACATGTGAGAGAGCGCATTCGGTACATAGTGCAACGCACCCTTACGATGGACTATATTGAAGCGATACTTGAGAAGCTCAAGCGACCAACGAGCTAGTCTGCCGGTTGGATAGTGTAAATTATGGAGCCACCGTAGGCTAGAGTGATCTGTATTCACCGTAAAATGAAGTCCCTCTAAATAGTGCCAGAATTCCCGAATCGACCAAATTACGGCCAGACACTCTTGTTCGGTCGTCGAATATTTACGTTCCACGTGCTCTACAGGATACACTTATTTCGGGACTGATAGTTAACCTGGCGTCCTAAATATTATCCAGAACCCTTTTCAACCAGTAGAGATGCTCCTCAGAGCTTTCCGATACTATGATGATATCATCTAGATACGCAAAGCAGTGAGGACGCATTTCTTGACTAATTAATTTGTCACTTAACCGCTGAAATGTTGCTGGTCTATCGGCCGACAGTCATCCTCTAACGGAACCTGTTGGTACGCTAAACTTAAGTCGATCATAGAAATGTTAAGCTGATCGCAATTTATCGAAAACACCTTCTAAAAACAAAAGGGGATATGCATCATCCTTGGAGACCTTGTTGACTTTTCGGTAGTCGACATACATCCGGTAAGCCCTGTTGGGCTTTTTTACCATAACAATGGGGCTTGACCATTCCGAGTTCAACTGCTCGATGAAGTCTCTTGCCAAGAGTTGATCCACCTCGTCGTACATAGACTTCAGTACCACAGGTGAAACTCGATAGTGTCTCTGTTTAACTGGAGGATGTCCCTAGATATCGAACTACCTTGTCGAGGGTGGTGCGCCCAATTTTCGGTGCTCCCGAGGGTATGACGTCCGCTAAAAATGGTTTAAGTTGCTCTTCTTCGGCTTCTGACAATGCGATTATACCGCAACACGTTTCCTGCTCAGCGATTTCTTCCTCACTCATCGTCCCTATGTCACCGTTGCCATAGTGAACGATATGTTTCTCTCCGACACGCTTGGCCAAGTACGTGAATCCCTAAAGCCGTTTTGGATTAGACCGAATTTTCTCATAAAGTCCCATCTCAAAATGCAACCTGGTGAAATTTCTCTTGCTATACGAAGAGCCACCTCTTTACTCACACTGTCTAGTTCCACTGGAAGAAAGACATGATCTAGTTTGTAACATTGGCCAGCCACATGACCTTTGCTTTTGGATCTATCATTTTTCGCTTCTCATTGGTGATTATCCGTTTACCCAATGTCGCCGCTAAAAATTATCGCGACGATCCCCCATCCATTAGCGATACTATTTCTTCGGATTGATTTCTTTCTCACTCATCGTCATTTGTCACCGTTACCATAGTGGACGATATGTTTCTCCCCGGCACGCTTGACCAAGTACCACGAATCCCTAAAACCATTTTCGATAAGACCGAATTTTCTCAACAACGGAATTTCCTCCACGACCAGAAGAATCGCCCGGAGACTGTCTCTCGCTGCTGCTTCTTCTAATTCTAATTCTGAAACCTCGGTCTCTTTAATACAGCCGGCAACGGCTCCCTCTCCCCTTGAACTATCAACAAGGGTTACTCAGCGTGACACCTCTGAATTTCCAGTGGATC
This sequence comes from Melikaiella ostensackeni, assembly GCA_032362435.1. Classification (NCBI taxonomy): domain Eukaryota; kingdom Metazoa; phylum Arthropoda; class Insecta; order Hymenoptera; family Cynipidae; genus Melikaiella; species Melikaiella ostensackeni. Next base: position 4,012,514 of record JAUMHM010000072.1, on the reverse strand, counting down.
GTCAAGTCTAATAACCTCGACTGGTCCCTTGATTTACCCCGAGTATTCTATCGTTTCTTAATTCGTAATGTGCACCTGGAGTTTGTGGAGCAGCATTTATTACATAAGGGTTGAGGTTACAGAATCGCGTCCCAGAGTAGATTCGCAGAATTACCGCACTCACTTGAAATCCAGTCATTATTGGTGGCACGGCAGAATTTGAATTTGGGACCGATTGTCGATACCCGCATGCATAAGGGACAAAATTTCTCAAGCGTACCAACCACAAAAAATGAATTCGTGCGATCGGGCCTAAAGTTTGGCTGAAAGGAGTCCTATTGGATGGCACTTCGTACAGAAATTGTCTTTTTGTTTCGCGCGTACCATACAAGAGCCATTCTGCTAGAATACCGAAATCGTCTTAATGGGCTTGGAGATTAGCAAAGCTGCTCTTATTCTTAAAATACTGCTGCATCATCAGTGAAATAGTGGATTTTTTCGGCTCGAAATGATTTTTCAGATAATGTACTATATTCTTCTGAAATTGAAGAACAGTCGCCGCATCATGAGCAAAGTTTTTGGATGTTATCGCGATACTTCTGTGTTTCGTCTCTCCACTACCTTTAAAATAAATCACGACAGTGAAGATTGTGCTTGACAATTTGGGGCATTTAATAGCATCCAGACGATCGTGATAATTCGTGATAATTATGAGTGCCACTACTTCCTGCTAGAACACAATGCCGAAGTCTAAATTTTGAAATACTTATCTCAGGTCTTCGTGCTCTGATGTAAATTGTGCATATAACTCATTGAGATTACATAGCAGAAGCCTTTTTAGACATGTGAACGAGTTCCATTATCATTTTTTACCGACACAAAGTCTTTCATCCCTGGCATCATTCGACTAAAGTCATCGCGTTTATAAAAATCCCTTACAAGGTCTTCAGTTTCCAGGGACAATGCTCTTCTTGTTTTAGGGTTCGGGAGTATTAGAATCCTATGTTCTAAAACTAATTTTGTAACATTTTTGGTTGCCGCTCTGACGTACCAAATACTTTCATTAGGTTTCTACGTCCTGGAAGGAGTTGAAAATTTTCTTGACTAGGAAGCTCTGCAGTATTGTTAAAATTCAAAGATGAACTTGCTTTTGAGTTGGTGAGTTCAAATGCGCATGCGACGCAAATTCGTGATTCTTCTGGTAGGTTTGGAATCTTCAGACGTAAATTGCCTGAAAGACGACGAAGGGCTGTTCACTTATGTTTTTTTTTTGGAACGGATTAATGCATCCATCTTTCCAAACGGTATATCATAGAGCACATCGTGAGAAAAGCACTTTTTCTAAATTGAAGAAGAAAGCTTACATAAAAAGTATGTAATGTACGAAATAAACAGAAAATGAAAATAGAGAAGGAAACAGAAGAAAGAAAAAAGTGAATATCACGACTGCAGATATAATTAACCATTGAAATCAGAATGATTAAATAGAGTCAACAAAATAATATCAAGCAATTGAATTATTCTCACAGACAAACCTGCTTTAAGAAACTTTTCTTTGATAAAATCCGGACATACTGTACCCAAATCGTATGTGACGAAGCAACAAAACAATTGAAGACAAACGAATAAAGAAACAAATAATTAAGGAAATAAATGACCGAAGAAACAAATAAATGAAAAAATAAATGAATAAAGAAAGAGGCGAATAATGAAACAAATGAAGAAGAAAGCAGTGCTGACCTGTCCTAAAAAAAACATCCAAATCTGTTGAGAAATACAGGCTGCAGACTATTTTGAACAGTTAATACCAGAATTGTCCCACCGCAATTCTAAGAAGTAGGCCGAAAGTAAGACAGAAAGGCACAAGAAAAATAAAATCCATCAATCTCACATTCAGAAAAATCACCCAAATAGGCGAAAACATCACTTTTAGACACTTTCAGTAGATTTAATTTTCAAAGCATATTGTGGCCTCAGCTCCGGCGGAGCATCTGGTTACTCTTCGTTCAATTACTCGAGAACAAAAAAACGCCTTCTTGGATTTGGGCTATTTTATTTTTAAAAATTCTCAGCTTTCTAACTAGACTATTCTAAAAAAGTCAAATGGGTCCAAATTTGAGAAAGTCAAATTTATTTTTATTTTTTGAAAATGCAGGTCAAATTTGAATTTCTTCAAAAATGTTTATAATTAGTAAAAATATCGTGAAAAAGCCTGTTGGAAATACATTGAGTAAGATTTCGTTTCCTGCAAAAAGAGAAGAGTTATATACGTTTGAAGAAGAGGTTCTCCATCAAAAGTAAAAAAATTGGACCTCCCCCCCCCCCTTACTTTTGTGAATATTTGTAAGAACAAAAAAAATTTCTGCACTAGTGCCATCCAGTAGGACTCCATTTAGCCAAACTTCAGGCATGATCGGACGAATTCGTTTTTTGGGGTGGGTACAATGAGAAATTTTTCCCCATAAGCCGAAGCACTTACATAAAAATATGTTGGAGGCACAATCGTGTTTTGTGAAACCCCTTGTAAACGCATGAATCCTAGGCCTCTATATTCAAGAACCCTACCCCTATTACCAAATGTCGTCGAGGAGAGAGGAGGTTATGTCCCAATTGGAGTTGTTCCCAACCCTGCTACCCATAAGTGTTCGGAATTTACCTGGTTTGAATAATTATTTGCCCTGCGAGTCATAGGCACCCTAAACATTATTGGACTCTGGGTCTGTTCTGCCGCAAAGTAGACGGATCTAGATGTGTCTTGTGTTGATTTGGGTTTCCAGTTCTTCAGCAGAAAGAAACGATTCATTTCCAATGATAGACTTCGAATAGCCGCTATCTATTAAACACGTTGATATATTTCACCGATCCCAATATTAACGTGAGACCCACCGCCAAACGGTATTTGCACGCCTGACCTGTCATTTTTAAATAGAACACCCATTAAATTATTACACTCGAGCTGTCAAAATTTCACACGCGAGAAAGATAATTTGTTCTGATCTGTCACCTAGAAGAAATCTTTAAAACTTCCAAAATAATATTCGAGAGGGTTCCCAGAACCATTGCTAATATTCACACTATTTCATTTGACCATAAAACACTTAAAGTATGGTTCTGAAAGACGACGAGTTTTTCCTCTCGCTTTCTGTCAGTTTCACGCTCATCGTTTCGCCTGCGCGTTTGCCGGTCGGTTTGCCGAGATCAGTGTACCGTGCCGTGGCTGCCTCGAAGTGAGCTCCCAATATCGACAAATCCGAACCCGCGCGAACTTTACCGAACTCGTGGGCCTCGCTCAAGTCTATCGATCGGTGCCTGAAACCCGTTACCCCACGCTATGGAAAATGCTGCGCTAAACTACTTCCACAGGGTTGCTGGAACAATTTTCGCGCGTATGCATCACCGAAACCACACAACAAACACGAAAATTGTGCACACACGAAAAAAAATACATGTACAGAAATATATTCCCGAAATCAAATATAACAGGTCAATTCATAAAAAATCACAGGTAAAATTAGAAGTAACATTTCCGATCAAATATATATAAAGCAACAAGTTAAAAGTCAACTGACATGCACATCTTTGTGGTAACCTCTCAATTCTCAGGTTTTTGCCCTTTTGAAATTGGGCACCACTTGTGACGGCATTTTCCTGGCTCCTTCCAGGAACCACCAGGAAAATGGGTTATTTTCTGAAAAGCGGAAGGTTTGGAAGTTTCATTTTGAGCTAACAGAAAATCGGGGAAAGCTCGCGTCTTTCAAGAATTCGCCCCTAGAGTTCCAGGCGCTCTTTCCCATGGACCAATGACCAATGAGCATTTTGCCGCACTTTCTCGCAACTCAGAGAACATTTGCCCGCGCTTTTTAACGTCCAGCGTCCATGAGAGCGGCTGCAGGTTCCATGCTTTCAAAAAATCAAATGAAATTGCCGTTAAACATTTCTCTATAGGACCAATCGTAAATCATCAAGATTATTTTTTAATCGTCTCTCAACCCTCCGTGCGCAAGGTTGGTCTTTTGCGGCACAGTGCTTTTTTGTATTTCAAATATTTCGAAAGTGCAGAGGAGGCAAGTCATGGATCCCCAACCTAAAAAATTGTGAAGGTCTAAGGGTCCAGCTCCCTGAAGGGCGTCAGTGTCAGTTACTTTGTGTGCGTCTAGCAATGAGTAGAAATCGACTGTGTGCCCTGAAAGACCCACCTTGCCCACGGCGTTAGTGTTTTGGTAAATTCAAAAATCTCATTTTATCGTGGTTCTTTGTTATTTTTTGTATATTTATGTGCACTGAATACGGAAATT
>JAUMHM010000072.1:3978633-4000229 GCA_032362435.1 Melikaiella ostensackeni | reverse complement strand
GATTGGCCAGAGCGCCACCCGTTGGGACTGGTCGAACTTGATTGGCCCATCAAGTCTTTTTCAAAAAACCCGGGAGTTCACGAAACGTCGGCAAGATTCGTAGCCTTGCACACGATTGAAACCCGAAACATCTCCTCTTTACTATAATGAATCATCGTGAAAGCATTAAATCTATTAACTCTATATACATTTACAATCAATTCTTAGAAATAATAAGTATGCAAATAAATAATGTATTTTGTGAGTTACATATTAATTTCATAATGAAGAAACACTGATTATCAACAATCTGGTAACTATGCATATCTTTCAGCTTTTCGATGATCTCAAGAACAGTATCATCCAGAAAGTTACTGGATCACATTAATCGAAGTAGCTTCTTGCGATTTAGTTTAGTTTAGTTCATAGGCGGGTGGCGGATCCCGATAGGGGCGCCCGATGGCGCTCAGGCTATAAAGAACATTATGACACACACTTTGGCGTGGGATCGAGTCCCATTTTGTGCTTGTGATAGTTCAAGTGGTTGTGCCCTATGAGCATCTGAAGCACTATCCTAGGTCTTTCTTGGATATCCTCAGGATTCTTTTCATTCTTTTTCTAAGGATGCTCAGGACTCTGTTCATCCTGTACGTATGGCCCCGGATGATTTTCGCCTGTTGGAAACTCTGGGTTTGTTCCCAGTACTCCCGGTGCTTTGTCCGGATCCAGTTTTTGATGGTCATCTCGATGCAGCAAGACGCTAGTCCTAGTACCGATTCCGCGCATATGTATTTACTTGCTGCACCGTTCTTTGCCAGGTAGTCTGCTTGTTCGTTACTTCTGATCCCTGCGTGACCAGGAACCCAAATGAGAGTCACGTTATTCTTTTCTGCCAGCTGCTTTAATGCCTTTTTTCATACCTAAACCTGCTCTGATGTTATGTCTAATTTTACAACTGCAGGTAATGTCGCTTGGCTATCTGAGCAGATTCTGCCTGCTAGCCGCGTTTTCCTCTATAAGTGTCTCCGCGCAGCGGAAAACGGCCAGGACCTCCGCCTGAGAGCCGGTGGCATGTCATCCAAGTGGGATCCCCATCCTCCTTTTTTCTGCAGAATCTTTGATTCCTGCTCCTGACCCCCTTCTGCTTCGGAACCATCTGTGTACCAGATTTCCCTTTAAGGAGTGGGTTTCCATTTGCTTTCCACGCATCCCTGTTTGGGATGACGACGCGGAAAGCCATGGTGAAGTTGAACCATTTTGTCATCCTGTCTTGCCTCATTTCTAGAATTGGCAGTGTACTGATGTCACTTGGGGCCTAGTGTGTTTAGTTGCCCAAGTCCATCTATTTGCTCTTGCCAGGCGTTCCGTTGGACGAGCCGCCCCTGCTTTTATGGCAAGGTGTAGGGGCTTTACGCAAAGCATGTAGCTGCCGTGTATGCATCGCCATGTATCGCCGCCGTGGGCGTAGTTAGTTCTCATTGCTCCCGTTACCCCCTGAACGCTAGCGTTTGTAATCGACGCAGTTTATCCTGCATCATTTTGAGTTTCACCCATGACCACTAGACCACGGCTAGGACATGCGATCATTTTAGGCCCTAGACCCCATGTCAGACCAAAAGCTCTTCTGCATATACAAAATGCTGTAATAAACCTTCTGCTTTGCGTTCCTAGATACTTCGCTCAGTTCAGTTTACTGTCTAGGATTACTGTCCGATATTTGACTGACTCTGAGATCATCAGCCTCATACCACGGAATGCAGGAGCGTCGACCTTCGAAACTTTGTTCTTTCTCGTAAAAATGACCAAGCCGGTCTTCTTTGGATTTACGGAGAGTCTCGAAATGTCGCACCAGACCTACACGGTGCGCAGCGCTGACCTTGTTAAACTCATCGACGTTTCTATATGAGCCCTCCTGGTTAGGAATACAAAATTATCCGCGTATCACTAGGTATAATACCCCTGCTCATTTAGCCTTCGAAGGTGGCCATTGACTACAATGCACCACGGGAGAGGTGACAGAACACCCCCCTGTGGGCATTCCCGTGGCGCTACTCGCCTAACTAGCCCTGCTATAAATTTCTGATAGAAAGTTCTTTCCGAAGCTATCCAATCGTTTCCATTTCTTCCCGAGCCTCTTGGAGATCTGCATCCGATTCTTTTCGAACGTGTGTAATAAAAAACCAGTATAACATTTTAAGCGAAAATACTTTTATTTTCGTTTATAATTGATTTACAAACTATTTGCATTAATTTGAATTTTTTGAACAAAATTATTCAAAATTTCTGATTGAAATGGAAAGCTTTGGATGCAAATCTTGGAAAGAATCTGGAAGAAAATAGTATTCAAACTTTTTTTAAATTTCCTTTCTGAAATTTTTACCAGGGAGGCCTTCTCCCCAACTGATTTCGAGACGCCTCTGGCGCAGCATGCTTCCTATCCAGCTTACTCGCTAATCTGGCACGCCGTTCATTGAATCATCTCTTGGAGAATAGACAATAATAAACAATGTTTTTCCTCTCCTTCAATAAGTTTATAAGACTTAAGGATCCGATATCTAATACACAATGATTTTCGAAACTCAATTTCTAAGTTGGAATTACTTACACGATTTTAACTATAAATTTCGAAATTTCGAAATTTTGACGATTCATTAAGACAAGCTGACTTCAATCTTCGCTATCAATAAAAAAATGAACAGGGATGGTCTGAAGGATTAGATGAGTAGTTTCATAAGCATTTTTCAAATTTCGTCTGAGAGAAGCTCATATTAGTTTCATTAACACAAATCTTGTCTCTCATCATTCCTTAGCAAATGTAATGACAGAAAATAATTCAAATAGTCATTAAATATTGTGACATATATTTTAAAGATATTTATCTTAACTTAGTGTAAAACAGTTTTTCAAACACTTTTATATTATAATATATTATATATATATATTTTTTTATATATTATAATATATTATATTTTTGTGTAAATAAGGACAATTAATTCTGAAGGTAGTGTTGAAGTGTTGGAGAAAAAAAATCAATACCGACCAAAAGGATGTTAGTGTCGATAAAACTATTTTTTCACCTCCAACTTTCTATGATATAGAAACCAAGAAAATCAATAGATTGTTTCAAACAATATCAGAAAATGCAGCAATTTCTTTTGTGAGTCAATAATATTCTTCATATTCTTCAATTCTTTTATTACTTACATTACATACAAGCAGAATAACACACGATGGCAATTCAAAGCCAAAATTAGAAGGATTCTATGGAATCCGCACGTTAATGTCTGTGAGAGGAACACACGATGCAGGCTTCTTAAACGGCCATAAGTCAACGGAACACTCACAAAAAGAGGACAAGTATGGTTTTTTTAGCAAACTTCCTTATATGGGTAAAACTGCGTCTTCTCCCAAATATGGACATATCTATCATAAAAATGGACATGGCCTTGGGGATTTTAACGATTACACAAATAAACTCCAAACTTTTTTCTATATTAAAAATTGATACAAACGCTGCAGACAGTTGACAACTACATTAAGAGCTGTGAATGTGGCTGAAATTGTCAACGTAATAGTCAGCATAGTTGTCAAATGTTTGCAGCTTCTCCACCCAATTTTGTTATTGAAAAATCTTAAGGTTTCTCTGCGTGATTAAGTTGCGACAACTATTATATGAGTTTTCTTATCTATCCGATTTTTTTAATGATTGACAGTTCTTTCAGATAATTCTCTCTAAATTTGAATTAGTGAGACATGTGTAGCTCAATGAAATAAGTAAATATTTCCACTGATGAACAGTAAAATCTCACTAATTCAAATTTAGAGATTTCTTTCCCTGATTCGCTTTGAAACGAACGAATTGGCCACGGATCAATTCAGCCAGAAATACCAGAATCGAAACAGTATATCCGGTAATCATGAATAGAAGAATCTGCGAATATATTTTTTGTGCGCCTATCTCTCTTCTGGTTGAATGATCTGGCTTCATCTTCAAAGTCACACTGCCTGAGTAATCATTCTTCCATTTTTGGTAGAGTCCTGATTGGACCACCAATCTAATGATTTCGTTGAACCGATTCACATACGGTGTCGCTGGTTCCATCCACATAATACCGAAGGCCGTCACGAAAGGTTGTTTCAGAATCTGTGCAACACCAACTTTACCACTGTTTGCCAGTAAAGATTGTGCCGTTGTCATTCGCATAAAGCATGATACGTTCTTATGTTCTATCAATATCTTGAAACAATCCCGGTCAGAAAACGATGACTTGAATGATTTCTCGAGGATTTGGCGATCGATCCCTTCGCTTTTTTTGATCAATGTTTTGTATACTGCTTCATTAATCACTGGTATGAATCCTGATTCATACAGATCGTGCATGTTGTCCATCTTCATCTTTGACTCTAATTGGCCCATCGCTTCAGTGAAGGACGAAAATATAAAGGAAATATACGTCATTCCTGTAATTAGTAAGCAGCCGAAGACGATTCTTTCTTCTAACTTTAATGGAGTTTCATCGACTGAAGCCCCCAATAGAGGTTGCAGAATGTTATGCCATTGTCGAGAAGCAGTTTCGAATTTTAGTTTCCGCTCAAATATTTGCACGATGAGTGTGATCAGACCGATTAGTATAACTGGGAGTGCAAACTTCCGGGGGTTTAAATACGAAACCGTTTTACTTGGTATTATTGGCACCAAGGCATTAAACGTTATTAAATCGTAGGTGATTGTCGTTTCTGAAAATTGCTCTTTGCAGATATTAGTGGCTCCCATAAGGTTGGAAATGAATTGGATTTCACTGTGCGAAACGCTATAGAATCCTCCAGTGGCCCTGTCTATGTTGCAGTCAAATTTTCCCCAATGACCTGACTTTGATGGAGTCAGAAAAATTTTAAAATTCATCTTACTTGACAGAACTTTCGCCATCATTGCATCTGAACCTCGTGTTTCGATTGGATGACCAGTGCTATTGCGTTTTACGTAGCTGAAAATTGGCGAGTCATAAAGGGCAACCTTCATCTCATGTCCATGCAAGTCGCTCAGCTTCTCTGGAAATAACTGAGTTTTTGAAGAGTACTTCCTTTCGGTGAAGGTTCGCGTAAACGGATTGTAATAGTGCAGCTTAGCGAAGGCTGAATAGGACTTTGAGTCGCGCTTCCACTCCTGAAAATAGGGATTATTTGCTTAGTATCTCTCTCCATTATCGTTAATTATTTTTAAATGTTCTGTAAATAGTATACCATTACTAAAATTTGTATTTACCTTCAAGAGTATTGTCTCTGTAATATCCTCGTTGATCTCAAGGACGGTTGCGTCTAGAAACTTTTTGGACCACATGAATCGGAACAGCTTCTTGTAACTTAGGTGATTTTTCGTTGATAATACCATTAAGCACTTGGGACGAATTCGGATCGGAGAGATTCCAATAATGAATTCTACTGGGATACTCAATTCGTTTAAATCGTAATCATCTTTTGGAGAATCAACAATGATGAACAATGTTGTTCCTCTAGGATCTTTCAATGACTTTGAGAAACTCAAAGGTCCGATATCTGGCGTACTTTGACTTTTAAAACTCAATTTCCATGTCGGAATTAATTCCTCGATTTGGTCAATCCAATCTGCACTTTGAGAAGGCTGACTTTGAATTTCGCTATTGATCAAAAAAATTATCTGGAATGGTCTGACGGTTTGAGTAAGATGTTTTGTAAGAGTCCTGGACCAATCTGGGATAGTTATCACGTTATTTAACCCAAGCATCAAAATTATACCAAACATTAACTGGGACATCTTTCTGATCTTTTTGTGGAGCGAGTGAAGTTGAGGAAGAAAATAGCAGGACTGAAAAATGAACTGTTTGCAAAAAAGGTTTTTTCTTTGACACTAAGTTTTTAATAGCACCTATTCACACTATATATTTGAGGGAGCATGAGTGATAAAATATTCTTTTTTTATGAGCGCACTATAAACAGCCGTCGTACAATCCGTTCCCGCACGGGCGAGTGTGAATAAAAATCAAGGTTTTCCTCACTAATGACTGTATTTATAAAAATATTTTCGTCTCCTTGAGTTTTTTTATGTATGAATTGGGAAAATCGATACTGGTTCAAGAAATTTTTTATTCATAGAAATCAATATTGTGTTATACATATATATGTGCATCATCGGAAAATTCAAAAATACTCATCATGTGTTCTATAATATACATCTGTCGACCTAACCAACCGATTCTTTCTCAAAGACAGGTAATTAACATCAGTCCTCAGAACATATATCAACTTATATATTGTCAACATTTTTGTCACTTAGCAAGAATTTCATCCAACCAACTAGCAACTGTATATATTTCCAGTGATATCAAATCTTACATATAGATTCTTCCGGTATACAGTAAATGCCAGTTGATCAATTTCATCCTGAAATTTAATCAAAATGATATTCAACGCTTTTATACAGATTTTGGATTTTTTATTTTATTAGAAATTGCGCATCACAATTATCCGATTCTCAAGATCAATCGCCTGCCATGAATTATCATTTTCATTTTCATTTCTATTTGTTATGTCACCACTAAGTCATGACCGTCTACATGCACATTCAAACCTGAGTGTTCCAAGAAACTTCCAACATTTTTTGTAACGAAAATCATTGAGTTTATAATAATATATTATTAATATATAATAAAAATAATAAAAAATAATAAATAATAAATAGTAAAAAATAATAAAAATAAAATAGAATGAAATAATAATAATAATACTTGAACTATGTGAATCTGAAACACTTTCTAAAAGTTAAAAAAAATAATATCCAGAGCCACAAAGATTTACAGCCCAATATAGGAAAACTGGAAAATTTCTCGCAACCTGAAATGCAAAATTTTCTAAAGTTGAATATTCGTTTTTTTTGTTGGTCAAAAATTAATTTTCTCAATTGTAAACTTAACCATTTTAGTTGAAGATTCATCTTTTCGGTTGAAAATTCTACTATAATATTTTCGGGAGAATCCATCTTTTTTGGTTAAGAATTTTATTATTTGGTTGAACATTTAATTATTTTGTTAAAAATTCAACAATTATGCCAAAACGTTAATCTTTTTGGTTGAGAAATCAACTTTTTTGTTGAAAAATCGACAATTTGGCTTAAAATTCAACAATTTTGTTGGAATTTTTTTCCTCGCTTGACTAGAAAATCTTTCTTGGTTTAAAATTCAACTCTTTTTGTTAAGAATTCATACCTTTGGTTTTCAAATTCATCTCTTTAGGTTTTTTACGTAGAATTAAAATCTCTTCTGATTGAAATATCAACTATTATATTTTTCGATGAGAATTCATCTATTTTCGTTGAAAATTTATCTTTTTTAGTTGAAAATTTAACCATTCGATTGGAAATTCATATATTTTGTTTAAAATTCATCATTCTTGGTAGAAACTTAATCCTCTTGGTTGAAAATTCATCTTCTTGGTAGAAAATTTAACTATTTTGGTCGAAATTTTTTGTTTCTTTCTTAACTAAAAAATCTTTCTTGGTCGAAAATTCAACTTTTTGTTGAAAATTCGTCTTTTCGATATGAAACGTGACCTCCTTCGGTAAAATTTTCATATTTTCCGACAGAAAATATAACCACGTCGTTTAGAGTTGAACTACTTATTTGAAAGTTGAACTACTCAGTTGAAAGTTCAACTAATTTGTTGAGAATGAATTTTTTAGTTGAAAATGAATTTTTTATTTGAAAATTTATCATTTCAGTTAAAAATTCATCTATTTGGTTGAAAATTGAACTACTTCATTGAAAATTCGTCTTTCTTTTTGTTACAAATTAATTTTTTTGATTGAAAATTTAACTATTTTTTTTTTAGTTGAAAATTTCGTGTATTTAGTTAAAAATTCATGTATTTTTTTGAAAATTCGTACTTTTCATAAAACCCAATAAGAGGGTACAAATATTATTTATTGAAAGTCAATTTTTAATTACTGTTTGGTTGATAATTCTACAATTAAATTTCTTCTTAAAAATTCATCTTTTTGGTTAAAAATTTTATTATTTGGTTTCCATTTTAATTATTTTCTTAAAAAGTCATTCTTTTTTGGTGAAAATTGATTTTTTTGTTTGAAATGTCAAATTTTACATTTTTCGTTGAGAACTCATCTTTTTTAGTCGAACAGTCGTTTTTTTGTTGAAAATTATTTTTTTTCGACTGAAAATTAAGCTCTTCCACTTTTTGTTGGAAATTGTTTTGTTTTGTTTTTAATTGAAGGATCAACTATTTGGGGGAAAATTAATCTCTTTGGTCGACCATTTTTTTTAAATTCTTTTTTTTTTCGTTAAACAATTTTTTTGAAATGAAAATTTAACTATTCTATTTTTGGATGAAAATATATCCTTTTTAGATGACAATTCAATTATGAGGTTTGAAATTCATGTATCTCTTGAAAAATTCGTCTTTCTTGGTAAAATATTATTCTTGCTTCAAAATTAATCTCTTTGGGTAAAAATTCATCCGATTTGGTTGAAAATTCAATTACTTGGTTGAAAGTTGAAGTACTTTGTTCAAAATTAATTTTTTTTGGTTGAAGATTCATCTCTCTGGTTAAAAATTTATCTTTTTTAGTTGAAAATTTATCTATTTGGTTAAAAATGTATGCACTTTGTTGACAATTCGTCTTTTATGTAGAAACTTAATTATCTGAGTTGAAAATTTATCTTTTTTGTTGGAAATTCAACTATTTTGGTAGGAGATTCAACTATTTGGTTAAAAAATGAACTTTTGTGTTGAAAATTCATATTTGATTGAATTTTTTTTCCTTCTTGACTGGAAAATCTATCTTGTTTGAAAATTCAACTCTTTGTTAAAAATTCGTTTTTTGTTAATTGAATTCAACTATTTTTTATTTTAAATTAAAATCCTCACATTTACCTTTACTTTAGGTAACCTATTAAATTTTCCGCTAACAATTCATCCTTTTTGGTTGAAAATTTATCTTTTTCATTTGAAAATTTAACCATCCGGTTGAAAATTTGAGTATATTGTTTAAAATTCTTCTTTTTGGCAGAAACTTAATTCTCTTGGTTGAAAATTTGATAAGTAAGGTAAATTTCCCGCTAGATGGCGCCAAAATGAACTTTGTAGAATACAGCCCAGAAATAGCACTCTTCAATGTTACCTGTACCAAGCTATAGCCACAGTTTGAAGTGAGCGTGGCAGTAGTTTTTGAAAAAATTGAGAAAGAAGAGTTCCGTGCAGTGAAAAAACATTTTTATTTAAAAAATTGGACGACTGCACAAATCAGAGCCGAGGCAGATGACGTTCATGGGCAGTCTGCTCCTTTGTTGAAAACCGTTTATTTCTGGATGGATGAATTTAAACGTGGCTGATACACAAGTAAAGATGAAGCGTGCTCCGGACGCCCGGAGGTCACTACATCGGATATGGTGGAAAAAATTCATCATATGGTTATGGGAGATCGCTAAATCAAGATGCATGAGATTCCTAAGGCTGTAGTTATCTCCACTGAACGAGACTATAATATTTGGCATGAAAAACTGGAGGTTAAGAAGGTTTGCACAATATGAGTGCCGCAATTACTCACTCCCGATCAAAAGCGCAACCGAAAAGACGTTTCAATCGGAATCCGCAAGAATTTTTGCGTCGATTTATGGCTGTGGACGAAATCTGGATCCACCACTATACACCCGAGACAAAGCAGCAGTCAAAGCAGTGGATACTGCCTGGTGAAAGTGCGCCAAAGAAGACGAAGACTGTTTTGTCAGCTGAGTAGGTGATGGCCACAGTACTTTGGGATTCTCAAGGTATTATCCTCATTGATTACTTGGGGAGGGGTAAAACTATGAAAGGAATTTACTACGCATCATTATTGAACTGTTTGACAGCTAAACTAAAAAAAAGGGCCACGATTGGCGTAAAAAAAGTGCTGTTTCATCGCGACAACGCACTGGCTCACACCTCCGCAATCACAATGGCAAAAATACACGAACTGGGCTTCGAAATTATTCCTCATTTACCCTATTCTTCAGACCTGGCTCTGTGCGACTTTTTTCTGTTCCCCAACTTGAAAACCTGGCTCGGTAGGAAGAGATTCTCGTCCAATGAAGAAGTTATCAATACCCTAATTGCGCATTTTGCAAAGCTCGAGAAATCTCACTTTTCTGAAGGAATGAAAAAATTGGAATCTCCCTGGGCTAAGTGTGTAGCCCTCGAAGGAGAGTATGTTGAGAAATAAAGTAAAACTTTTCAAAAACAAAAAAAGTTTACCTGCTGCTTTACCAAACTTACCAAGCGACTCTTCTGGTAATGGGTTTTCAACTTTTGGTAGAGTCTTGATTAAACTACCAAAGTAATTATTTCTTTAATCAGAGTGAGACAATTTGAATAATTCCTCCAGGATTTGATACTCAATTCCCTCGCTATCGTTGAATAGTATTTTGTGATTTTTTTGTTCTTTTTTTATTGCTTCGTTAAACTCTCGCGTTGCGAATCTCGGCTCGACGCCCACACTGAAGTTTTAATGCCTTCGGTCGCACATGTATGTATTCAACTCTGCATGCAACCAAAGCTACAATGTCGAAGATTGCAAATACTCGATCGATGAATCGCTGCAACTGCGAAACGAGTTTTCATTCAAGAGAAAAAGGAGTGAACCGCTCCTTCATAAATATCCTATATTTATAGTAAGCTGGATGATATTTCAAATCTTAGTACATTTTCCAATTCTTTATGCAATTTATTATTGGGATCGTTTATGGTTTCCGCTTAACGAGATGCAGGATTCGAAAGACTCTTTCATAATCACAACTAAATACAGTTGAAATTTACATTTCCAAAGTCTGCTTCGAACACAATAAACATAAATGCATCAGATCGGATTCTATGGATTGAAACACGTGGATCCTTTCATGCCTTCTGAGAATTACAATCTCTCTTAACAGTCCATATAATCGTGATCCACATATTACGGAATAATTGCTGCGGAAAGGCCTAATCGAGAGAATGCATTTGCATAGAATTGTCCAACGCCCTTTCTGGGATGAAATTGTCGAAATAGTGATTTCGTAAGCGAGATCGTATTTAGGATCTGTTTCGTTTTCTCATATCGAATCGGATATTATTAATTATAAGAAGATACCATTTTCAATGGGAAAGATTTTTTTAAAAGTTTTAAAACTGTATATTTGTACAATAACACAGGCGCACAAAAAAAGTGTCATGTGCTGTGAACTAGACCATTATACCTATATGTTTTTGGGGTCGCTGAATCCGAATCTGATGTCCGCTTACCCCCATCAGATCACCATTCGTTCCTATCCTCAAAAAGCGCCTCAAAAACACTGAAATAACCCATTTTGGTGTTGAAGTTCAAGCCGCGGTGACTGAATAAACCCTTGGGAAAAAGGTGCTCTTTTGTTTTTGAGGTCGCTAAATCCGAATCAAGTGTTTTTTATAATCCATCAGGTGACCGTTCGTCCCTAACCTCAAAAAATTGCTTAGAAACACTGAAGCAACCAATTCTGGTGCTGAAGACTTATCTGCGATCGGTCCAGGATTCTCAACGCGCGGGGTTCTTCTTTACAACTATGGCTACTAAAAATAAAAACAAAAATGTATGGATCTTCTGAAAAATCAAAGTTTTTAAGTCGAACTAATGTTCGAGCTTCCATTTCTGAAATTCTTCCGATAAGAACCCTGATATATTCTGCTATATTTGTAACAAATACCAGATTCCGAGCGATCGTAAACTCATTTCTGATGAGGTTTGTAAAATTTATAAAAAATGATTTGGTGTCGATGTTACAGATCAAAATGAGAAATAGGTTCCACACAAAATAGGTTCTAGTTGCCATATAATTTGGGGTCGTTGGGATATCATTTGAGATAGTAAATCCCTGAAATTCACGAAACCTACTTTGTGGGAAATAACACTAACGGAAAATGATTGTTATTTCTGTATGAATAAATTGGCAGGGGTTACTAGGAACGGTGCAAAATACCTTGCATCAGTACCAAAAAGTATAAATTTGTTATCAGGGGGCATGAAAGTGAAGTATTATAGAGATAGAGAAAAAAATTTCAGAAAATACTTTTCAGAAACAAAGGAATCTTCATTAGTATATTGTCATGACATCAATGGATTGATGAATGAATTGAAGCTAGTCATTTATGTATAAAGCCGATAAGTGGAGGCTATTTATTGATTCGTCTAAAATAAGTCTGAAATTAATATTGCTTGATAATACTAATGTGTTTGCTCCCATACCCATAGCACATTCAACTGAGCTGAAAGAGCAATACGGTGATATTGAACTAGTTTCAGAAAACATAAGATATCCAGAAAATGAATGACAAGTTTGTGGAGATATCAAAATTTTTAACATCATACTAGGACAGCAATCGGGCTTCACAAAGAGCCCTTGCTTTTTGTGCTTAACCAGGTTCTAATAACATCATCGCTCATCCTCTGAGTGACCCAAAAAAGAGTATTACTTACTCCTCTCCACATAAAACTTGGTCTAATGAAACATTTTAGCAAAGCCCTCAAGGTAGAAGGAAGTTCCTTTGAGTATTTAAGAGGAAAATTTTCAAAATTATCGGATGCAAAATTGAATAAAGGCATTTTCGATGGACCACAAATTCTTAAATAAAAAGTCGTTAGAATATTTTACAATAATCATTTTCAGACTTTCGAACATAATGCAATTACAGTACTAAGCATTTAAAACTGATACATTTCTTATATTCAAAATTTCAAACTGAACAATTTCAAATTCAAAGCGTTTAAAGTTAAATCAATTTGAAATAACTTAAAACATTGCAAATTCAAAATTATTTCATTTCAATACATTTAAAATTGTCCTATTTGAAAAATTTGTGTAAAAAATCATGCAACTTTGGACGTACCAATTTTAAATAGGTTTAAGAATCAACTTTTTCAATTTGAAATTGTACAAGTTTGAACACTCAAAATCCATAATTGTTCAATTTTGTCTATTCTCAACGTAAAATTTTGTAGTTTAAATATTTTTGAGCTTAAATTAGAATATTTAAAGGATTTTCCTTTGAAAAACTTTAAACTTAAAATTTTAGAGTTTTAATTAATGCCTTTTTCCGAAGTTGTTCCATTTTGTCATCTTTTAACTTGAAACTTTACAAAATTGAACGTTTAAATTACTTATTGTTTAGTTTCAAATGCTATTAATTTCAAACGCTTTCGATCCAAAAATATTCAACGTTGAGCATTTTTAATGAAAAATTGTCTATTGAGAGTAAAAAATTATTCGTTTTATAATCGCTTCTAATTTAAAATTTTTCAAGCTTGGACTTTTCAATTTGAAATTACTCAAATTCTAACTTTTCTGTTTGAAATATTTTGTAAATATTAAAATTGTTCATTTTTAAAACCTTTGAAAAAAAATTCTCGTTTCTTTTTTACTTTTTGTTAAAAACAATTAAACCTTTTATTCAAAGTTAATTTTTTTCATAATTATTTGCCCTTGTAACGAATATCAATCTTTTAGGCATATTTTTAAAATTCTTCTGGAGGTATATATTGAGTTCCATTAGAAAGAAAAATTCTTTGCCGGAGTTGCGTTGACTTAAATTTTGTCCCAAAATAGCCCCGTAGTTAGGGGCTATTTTGGGACAAGCTATTGGTTTGGCAATAATAGTAAGTGAATAAATTTTGTTTAGTCTAAACCACGTGGAACATTCGCAGTAGGTCTTCTAGAGTAAAAGAATAAAGGATTATTAGAAAATATTCAATCTTTTAGAAATTGTGAACAAAAAAAAAGTAAAACACTGCAATTTCACACAAATTCAGTTTCATCCTATTATCCTTATTGTTTGTTTATTCTATTATTATGACATGCGAAGTCGAAGTTAATTTTTGACGGACGTTTCGACAACGAATTTTTAAACATTTGTGAATTTTTTTCTGCTTCCAGACGATATAGGCACTACAAACTTTCTATGCACTGTATAGGCAATATTTTTAACTATATTTAGACTAGGCGCCAAATTCAAACACTTCACCATAACGATTTTAGGGATAGAAAACAAGCCTGTCCCAAAATAGCCCCGGTTGACGGTATGTAATTATGTATATATGTTGTGACGTCGTAAAATTTTATATAAATTTTAGATCCTACAAAACTTCAATTCTGATTAACTTGATACTAGAATTTTTGAACTCTCTGATTTAATTTCGCAATTTTGGAAACTGCGCGGTATTTCTGGACTTGGCCGATCATTAATTTAGAACCTTTAATTTCAAGAATTAGATGCGTTTGTTTTTCCCCTTTTTCTATGTAATCCTATCATTGAGCCTGAATTTAAGTTCACCAACATAAGGATACTACAAATTTTAGAAGTTTGGAGCGAATTTACTACTTCCTCAGTTTCTAGACTATTCAAATATTCCCGCTATCCCCATCCTAACATTGCGCTGGATGTTAATAATCATACTTTCTGAGCTCGTCCCCAAGTGTTGTTTTGGATAATTCTACCGTGCAAATGATGAAAGACATCTAGGTTTTTTAGCGAAATTGAGTTGAAGTAATCAGCATATTCCTTACGCTTCCCCTGACTTCTTCATATATACGAAACATGAAAACTTAGATTAGAAACCCGGTAACAAGGCTTCCATTGAAATAGATTGAAGATTTACCAATCTAATGTGAATGAAGCAATTACTCAATCTATATAAAACCTTGATTCTGCATTTTTTTTGGATTCATGAAATGAAATGTGAGATGAAATAACTCAATTTCAATCCAATATTTCGACATTTTTTTGAATACTCTTGAATACTTTCTAAAAGGATTGGAAACTACGGTTCTCAATTCTATTCAATAAAATAATTTTCAATATTTTAATTTAACGTTTATGGCATAATTATTGAATAAAATTTTTTCTTAACAATGGGTTGGTCACTTTACGTCATGAGGATTGATTTTCACTTATAAAGTTGTGGCGAAAAGTGATTTTACATATTTTTTGTCACGATTTAATTTTATTTTCCACCCGCACAGCAATAAGATATCCCTAGGATGTCCCCAGGATATCCTGAAAATTTTCATGATATCTTGCCGATATCCGTAGGACGTTCCTAGAATATCCCGGGATATTCTAAGGACATCCTCTGGATATCGACATTTCCCCCTGCAGGATTTTCACAGGTTATCGCAGGGACATTCTACGGGTATCCCGACGATATCCTTCAGACCTCTTAATTATAATGACCGATTACTCGAAACTATAATTATTATCAGTCCAAATGAAATAGAAAAGAAAGAGATATATTATCCATATAAGGAAATTTCATTTTTTTAAAATTACATAATATCACGTAGATCTTTTTACAAATTCTTTAGATAGTTGGAAACATTATAAATAACTCATTTGGGTTTGTTTTGCAGTTGTCTGAGGGATTATTCAGTCTATCAAATTCTCTTCGTCAGTTTCTTCTTGATTCTCTTGGTGATTTTCCTGATGATTCTCGTTCTTGTTTTCTTCGCCTTGATTCTGCTCCAAAATTGGTTCAATAGTTTCTTCATTAGCTTCATATAAATAATCCATGGAATCGAGGTGAACTAATTCCATAAGTTCTTTTTTCTTCATTTCCGTTGACAAAAGTTCTGGTGCGTTACGCAACCAATCTTTGATTTTCCCAATTGCCGACGTCTCTGTCACTCCTCGTCTCCTGGTCAAACTTTCTGAAATATATACAAAAGACACATATAAAAAACTATTTCTATTTATTAAAATACTGAGTAAAGTGAAGATTAAAAGGCGAAACCAACTCATAAGCACTTTGGACAAATTTTTTCGATGTATTTTCTTTTGTTGCCCTGCCAGCTAAATGATGATGCCATGTCGTTTGAAACAACTTCAGGCATAAGAGTGAGCACAGTTTCTTTGACCAATGACGCAATGTAGTTTAATGCAAAATCTTACCAGATCTGTTGAATTTCATACTTTAAGTGCGTTTCTGAGCGTAAAGTAAAAATCATTTCTTAAATTTTTTTTGAGGTTGTGTTTCACCGATTGGAATCGATTCAGTTTTACTCATTTTACACCTTACTTAATGGATTTAAAAAAAATTACAAATCAAGGGTTGGAAGCGATCGAATTTTTTCAATCGTTCTGAATGCAAGCTTTCTTACCGGCAAGTTGTTAATTTTAAGAAATAAGTTTTCTCTATCCACACTTGACACGGTCTATGCAAACGGAAAAAGACGTATCCGTGAAATCAAAACTGCGCATGCGCGTTGTGCAGTCACGTCCATCTCTGAAATATTCTGTCGTAGCAGTTAAGGCTTACCGACTATTGGACATGTGAAATTCCCGTTGTGTTGTAAGTTTGTCAATTAAAATATTTAATGTCAAATTATATAAATTCGTATAAATGTAAATGAATTTCACATCTTCAACCATACTTTTAGCATGCAAATACATGCCAGTCCGGAACTTCGATCAATTTTTTCATATTTAGAAGGTTTTTAAGTTTCTGTTTTATAGGTTAGGAATGGGAAAAATAAATCTGATAATTTTCGATGATTGTTTAATTTTTATTTCAAATATTAAGGTAATTTGAGTAATGTATTAACGTTAATAAGTTGTTCAAACACTGTCTAGTTATTTACGGTAATGGAAGTACGAGAAAGAACTAAAATCACTGACAGTTTATTAGAATTTGAGATTGAAAATTCAGAAAATTATATATTGATTATTTTCTGCAAATCTGTGAATATCCGTTAATGACTATTAAAATTAGATTCGTTATTGAGACATTTAACCAACAAGCTTGTTGAAGTAGCAAATTACCTTCATTTTGAAACTATTTCGTAGTTTATTGTTTTTGTTCAGTAATATTATTATTTTATTCGTAGACCTGAAAATTTTTGGTATAATAATTTCTATTCATTTGAATTTAATAGAGGTAGGATATCGGTGTTTTACTTCAGAGTAGAAGTTTTAACTTCAGAGACTGATAAGGAGTATTATGAGGACAAAAGAACAGTTTTCGGACGAAAAATAATGAAGTTGTAACTTAAAAAATTACAAAGTTATTAATGGTCGTTTCTTTTAAACACAAAGAATTTTTCTCTTTTTTGAAAAGAACTCAACTTGGAAAAAAGTGATACAAAAACAAGGTCTTTTATTTTTTTTTGCAAAACCTGTCCTTTCGAATAAAATAATTATATAAATCCAAGAAATGACTGGCACAAATTACCTAGAATTCATCGCTGATATATATAAACAAAAATATAACCTCTCTTTTTCCCTCTTATAAAAAATTCTTCTTTTCCCCCCTGTTTTTAAGAAACTTTCCCCTTTTCCCCTATTTTTACTTAAGTACGAATCGAATCAATAGAACTCAATAGAAAGAATCCATCTGTTTTCGGTTAAAAGTCAATATTTTTAGTCAAAATGCCTAATATTATATTTTGATTAGGAATTCATCTCGTTTGTGTAAAAATTCTACTGTTTAGTTGAAAATGTATTTATTTTGATGAAAATGCAACTATTTTGTTAAAAAGTCATGTTTTGAGGTCAAAAATTCAACTACATACTTGGTTGAAAGTTGAACTACTTTGTAAAAATTAATTTTTTTTGTTCAATATTCATCTCTTTGGTTGAAAATTTAACTACTGTATTGAAAATTCGTCTTTTTGGGTTAAATCCAACTGTTTTTGACTTAAAACTTAAATCTTTTTGAGTTTTTTTTATCTTCATATATTATAAAGTTTTTCAAGTTGAAATATCAACTATTACATTTTCCGTTAAGAATTCATCTTTTCCGTTAAAAATTTAACTATTTGTAGAAAACTCATGTATTTTGTTGAAAATTCATCGTTTGGGGTAGAAAATTAATCTTTTTGTTGAAAATTAATATTTTGGGTTCAGGATTCAACTATTTTGTTAAAAATCCATCTCTTTGGTTAATTTAACTGGTAGAAAATTCGTTTTTACTTTATTGAAAATTAATTCTTCACGCTGAAAATGTAACGATTCCATTTTTTTTAATTTTTTTTTTTTGATAAACTTATCTTTTTAGTTGAAAATTCAACTATTCGTGACACTAAAACCGTGATGTTCTATCTTTAATTTTAAATTTCACTCAATTCTCACTTGTTTTCTATGCGAAGTAATAGGAAACAAATGGAAATCAAGCAACTTCTGAAATTCAAGATAGGACCCTTCTAGAGTCGCGTATTTAGTTGAAAATTCATCTTTTTCGATTGAAAATCAACATTGTTGTTGAAAATTTGTCTTTTCTGATTTGAAAGTCAACTGTTTTCTAAAACATTTGACTTTTAGAACTCGTGTAACTTCACACTCGTCTTAAATCTCTCACTTTTTCAACTTGTCGCACAATATACTATTGTTGAAAATTCGTCTTTTTGGGTAAGAAATTAGTCTTGTTAGTTGAAAATTCATATAATTGGTTAAGGGTTAAACTATTTTGTTAAAAATTCGTTTTTTTTTCGTTGAATTCAACTGGTTGAAAATTCATCTTTGAATGTCAAAAATTCAGCTATTTTATTGAAAGTTCAATTCCTTTGTTGAAAATTTAACTATTTTGTTAAAGTCATCTTTTTTAATCAAAAACTCAACTTTTTTGTTGAAAATTCGTCCTTTCGGTTTGAAAATTAACCTTTGTGGTAGAAAGTCATCTTTTTGGTTGAAGATTCATCATTAATGGTTGAAAATTTATCTCTTTCAGTAGAAATTAAATCTTTTTCGGTTTAAAATTCAACTGTTTTGTTGAAAATGGAATATATTTCAACTTGAAATCTTAGGAATTTGAAGCATTTTTTAAACTAAACTCATTACAAACGCAAAAAAACGCAGAATGAATGTGAAATCCGTGTTTAGCCAATGGTTGAGTTACTTTCGGGGTGGTGGGGGGAGGTAAAGACTGAACTACGGTTGTCAACGAGGGGGGACGGGGGGTCAAAAATAGCCTAAAATTTGTAAAGTAGTTTATGGACAGCCCCTAAGTGAACTACGTCGTCAAGGAAGAAAATAAAGCCTCTCATCTTTCACCTTCTCTTCAGGAGCTTCCGAAAGAAACATACATCTTTTCCCCGAGATATTAATGATTGTAAATGTCCTCCCTTTAAGTATATTATATACGTCCCTATACAGAACCTGAGTCTTGTGAGGCAATTGATTTATATTTGGGATTGATCCAAATTGATTTTGAACATCTTTGATGTGGTGAGATTTCATTTTCCGTAGTCTAAATGAGAAGTTTTGTTACATTTCGGAGTCAAACATTTTGTGTTTCGTTTTGTGCTTAGTTACTTTAGTTTGCTTCGTGATGAATTTTGGAGTTTGACCGAAACTAAGAATGTCTAATTGAATATTAATTGAATATTGTTGAACTGTATACTTGAAGAATATTTCTTGAGATTTGTTAGAGACCAAACTGGAGGACACTTGTGCCCTCCTCAGTGTACAACACAAACTGATCATAACTCTTTCGGTTCTGGCTTGGTTTTCGTACTTTTCTTTGAATGACCAAAGTTTGGTGAAACTGACGTTATGAATGGACCTTCTACCTTATGACGTTTCAGCTGCTTTATTTGGACATGATTTTATAATTATGGAATAAATTTCTCGCATCAAGTTGTAGTTGGGGGATACAATGCGCGTAAGGAAGCTGTATATTTTATGTGTACCGGAAACGAAGAGGAAGGGATGTGAAGTAAGAAAGATAGAGAACGGACTTGAACTTTCGTCA
Organism: Melikaiella ostensackeni; assembly: GCA_032362435.1. Classification (NCBI taxonomy): domain Eukaryota; kingdom Metazoa; phylum Arthropoda; class Insecta; order Hymenoptera; family Cynipidae; genus Melikaiella; species Melikaiella ostensackeni. The sequence goes on along the minus strand of JAUMHM010000072.1, from coordinate 3,980,485 downwards.
GGAGTAGATAATGAATCATATGGTAGCCAAGGAGTCGGTCTAATTATGAACGAGAGAGCAAAACAACATGTCAGAAAGTATGAATGTATATCGCCTAGATTACCATGGGTTAGAATGAAGGTGGCAATCAGAGGGCTATTTATTATAGCGTGCTACGCTCCAGTTGATGGTGATAAGAGGGATCTGAAAGATACCTTCTGCGAATCGTTAAATGATATATTAGGGACTTGCGATCCTGGTGAGAGAATAATTTTACTCGAAGATATGAATGACCGGATTGATCTGCAACGTAAAGGGACCGACAGGGTACTGGGCCATTTCGGAGACCCAAAAACGAACGGTAACGGGGATAAATTGATTAGTCTATAATTAGAAAAAGGCTTCTTTATTACGAATATTTGGTTCAGGCATGAAATGATCCACATGTATACTTGGCGCAGGGTCGAAAGCCACAATATGATTAACTTTGTTGTAGCGAATGAGAAACTGAGAGGGCTTGTAAGGGTTACAAGTGTTATGAGAAGCTCTGAGTGCGGAACGGATCACTACCTCTTAGTTTCAAAAATGAGTCTAGGTCAAGGGTGGAGGAGAAGAAAAAGAATCAATTATAAGCCGAAGCAGGCGCGAGTTAGAATAGAGTATTTGCAGAAACCAGAAGTACAATTGGTATATCGTGAAAAACTGAATAAATATTTATGACATTATGAAGAAGACTGGAAGACTGAATTTGTCAATAAAAATATAGAGGGTGCATGGATAATACTACGGGATAGCATCTTCAAGAGTGCATCCGAAGTGTGCGGTACTGCAGCCGTAGGAAGAAGGGCTAGAGATGCTTGGTGGAATGGTGAAATCCGCGTGGCAGTTAACGAGAAAAAGCAAGCGTACTCGAGAATGTTAAATAGTGAAGGTCTTAGCAATGAGGAAAGGACTAGATTAGAAAATGATTATAAGGACAAAAACAGAAAAACCAAGACACTAGTCAAATAAAGCAAGACTAAAATCAAAGCGGAAGAAGATAAAAAAATGCAAAATGACTTTGAAGGAAATGAGAAATTATTTTGGAAATAGATTAGGAAGATTAGAAAAGGAAGTACGAGCACTGAGGTAGTCGGAATTAAGAATGCTGATGGTGAAATGGTATGGGATGCGGACAAAGTGAAAGACTGTATGAGAGATTTTTCCAAGAAATTGTATGGAGGTCAAGCTATGGAGCATAACATCCTTCACATTGAAGAGGATACGTTAGACAATCCCGTTTAAGGTAGTGGAAGAAGAATCAATATCGACTGTATTGTATCCGTGATTAAGAAACTAAAGAATGGTAAGGCTGGTGGTATGGATGGTATTGCCGCTGAAATGCTGAAGGGCGGTGGCGGATATTTGTTTGTATGGCTGAGCGAATTAATGAATATGTGTGTTGTACATGGTGAAGTTCCAAGTGATTGGAGAAAGGCGATTATCATCCCATTCTACAAGGAGAAGGGTGGTAAAGGCGACTGCAATAATTATAAAGCGATTAGCCTACTAAGTACCGTAGGCAAAATATTTACTAAAATACTTACTGAGATGGTCATGGGGATAACTAAGGAAAGGATCTTAGAAGACCAATGTGAATTTATGCTAAAAAGATCATGTGCGGATCAAATATTCAGCTTGAAGCGGATCATGGAAAAAAGTTTGAGAGTAAACAGAAGAGTTTTCTGTGCATTTGTTGATCTGGAAAAAGCTTTCGATAAGGTGAATAGATCTAAACTTTGGAAAGTCCTAAAAAGATATGGAGTGAATGGTTGGCTTCTAAGAGCAATAAAAACAATATACAATGGTAATCAAGCGAGTGTAAGAGTGAATG
>JAUMHM010000072.1:3965566-3978533 GCA_032362435.1 Melikaiella ostensackeni | reverse complement strand
CGGTAGTATAACGAGGCTAGAACCGAAAGAGTTACGCTTACCCCGAAAGGGATTTGGCTTAATGGTATAATAATAATAAATTCCAAATTTGATATTAATTTGGTTTGAATTCCTCTCTTGTTCCTTTCCTTCCAGCTATAATTATTCTTATGTACACTGTGTTGTGTCAAATGTTCTGCTATGTCGGAAATACTGGACGAAATAGTCACTAATTTAGGTTAAGTTCCTCAATTTTCAGAATCCTTATTTGAAACATTTAAAATTTTGGTAATCTTTGAGAACCGGTGTTAAGAACCATTTGTAACATTTCAGGTTATAGTTTCTTGTGATAATCAAAATCTTTGCTTTGAATTTATAATTATTCGGAATCCCTTTAACCTTCTAAGCCAATAGCTCCGATTTGTAAAAGTTGATATTTAAGATTCAGTATCGTTATTGACACTCCTTTGGTTTTTACTTAACCTCAAACTTTAGTTCACCGAAGTATGTATTGTAAATTTATTATGGATCACTAAACTAAGGATAAATATCATATTAATTATCAAACTATTAAATTTCATTTGATACTGAATAAACTCAATTACCATATTTGTTAATTGACTAAAGAAATTATTTGTAGTTTAGACAAAATAATCTTTTTTAGATTTAGAACAACTCCTTCTATCATTAATCAGCATACAGGCTAAGCGTGGCCAAATTTGTTAAATGATTAATTGTGCCAATTTCACTTATTAAATTTAGTTTCGATTTATTTGAGATTTTACTTCTTTACATCAGCTTGAGTCGTTTGAGTTGAACTGAGACAGGTCTGACGCCCAATCATTATTTTGATCTGGTAAAAACATTTTATTTAAAAGTATAATTAATTGTTTTAAAAGTAAGCAACTAATTACTTCTAAAAAATTTCGATTACAATGTAAAGGAAAAAATGATCCATCTTTGAGTCTATTAAATCACAAACAATTCGGCCTAGCGATAATAACTGCAACTCGAAAAGCTACTTTACAATTTTGCATTTCTATAAACTACAACTACTTCCTTCTCCAAGTAACTTTATTCATCTAACCAAATAGAAATAAATGTGACTTATCTCTTATTGTGGATTCAATTTATAAAAATTAAAAAGATCACGAGTAGGATAAACTATTAAGAGTTATGTATCCGGGAAAGTTGGATACTTGAGTTCGGAATGTGTCGATACGGCATCAACATGCAACGATTAAGCGTGGCTAATGGTAGGAATAATTTTCTGTCCCCATAACTGATTCGCATAGGGAGAGTTAAGTTAACATAAGCCAAAGTCCGTATTATTGACTCTCTTCGTCTTATAATTTCTATAAATAGACCTTGGTTGCACCGGTTCCACCGTTGCGTTAATGCGGCTCGCAACTTGTTTGTCATTTTTACCCAGCTAAGCGGACAAGTTAGCCAAGTTAATTACTCGGATAATTCTTTGGCGCTCCTCGCGCGCTACAAAAGAGCCGACCTGTAGATCCCGCAATACGTTTCAATATTAATGCACCTAACGTGTATAATTTACCTCAAACTAATCACAGGCTCAGCAAAGTTTTCTTTTAGTTCAATTTTGCTAGATAGAGTTTCTTGTACCTGTGAGCGGATTCTATAGGAACTAAGAATTTTTCATGCGTAACCATTAGGGTGTATCAATTCAGTCTATTTGGAGTATCCAAATCACTGTGTAAACTCTCTTTGACCGTTACATAGATAACGAAATTATTCCAACAGAATATTATCTTGTTCATACGCTCCAATAAAAATACAACAGATTCAGTTATCAATGAATCAATTTTAATTGTTAATTTAAAAACACTGCCAACGTACGTTTTGACCATCAATGCGGGTCTTCTTCAAAGGTGAACGACATAGCCTAAGTCAAAATTAACATGTCAAAGAATTATAAATTTGCTGAAAATTAATATACAATTAAGAAGAGTGTAGTTAATTACCTGCAACAGTATTAAAAATAAGGTAGTATCTATACGTCCGGACATAAGCCACGCCCCCTTCCCCTTTCCAGCTCCTCCTTCCCTTTGCTAGATCCGTCCGTTTACACTCGACCGTGTTATAAACGTTCATAAACGTACGGACTGTCTGGAAGTTTAAACTCGGCCTTTTTTAATTACTGGAAATGGCGTCAAATATAATTATATTTTGCCGAGTTGGGCTAAAGTCAACTATAAACTGGTGGTTTTTTTTAATACTGGAAATGGGGTCAAATATAATTATATTTTACCGGGTTGGGCTATAGCCAACTATAAACAGATGGTTTTTTTCAATACTGGAAATGGAGTCAATTGGGGTGATTATGTGTTACAAAAATGTCGTAGGAAAACAAGAGGCAGCATTTATCCTTCAAAACAAAGAAACATTTGTAGAAATTTAATAAATATTTTAACTGTGAACGAAAATCACATAGAAATGGTTCATACGGACCTGATTGTTGACATTGGAGTCAGTCCGCTATATGGTCAAGGCCATTTTAGGCAAGAACCAAAGTCGGACTTATATGGGACTTTCAGTGTATAATTGAGAGGTGGATTTTACCGAGTAAACAGATAGTTTTTTTTTTAATACTGGAAGTGGGATCGAATGGATAGGGGTGTTATCCTACTCAACCCTATCCTTTCTCAGCATATCCCTTTCAGCAAAGACGCTACTCCCTTGACCCCTAGAATGCCTTTTTCTGCATTTTTGTTTGAAAATTGTAGTTTTTTCAAGTGTTGACCTTGAAAATGACTTTTTCCGGTATATTTATGGCTAGACAGACGATTAGTGCCACTGTGAAGTTAGCTGGCGAGCGTCACTCGGCTCTCACACGCGGACAACCCCGGTTAGACCATCATTTGTTCTTGATAATTTCAAATTGAAAGCGTTTGAAATTTTTAAAAAATGTATTTAAAAAAAAAATAATAAAACTTTCCAATTCAAAATATTTTAGATTAAGTGAAATTTCGAGAAAATGACAGTATTTCGAATGTAATAAAAAGGAATTGAACTTGTAATTGGATAATTATAAATTGCAAAATTTAAAAACAGAAGCCTTCAAAATTCAAAACTTTTATTCTAAAATTTCTAAATTTGGACAATTGCATTAGGAAGGAGTTGAAATTGTATCATTCCTAATTTAAAGCATTAAAAATTGAACAATTTTATTTTGAATTCAAGATTCTCGGAACTGAATGATTTCAGGTTAAAATTCCGAAAGAATGGAAATTGTATTATTTCTGATTGAAATCATTCAAAATAGAATAAATTGAAATTGAAAACTTTTGAATTTTAATGAATTTAAATTCGAAGCTATTAAAATTTGACATTTCGAAATTTAAAATTAAATTGAATGTTTCAAAGTCAAAGCTTCTGATATTCTAGAAATCTAAATTTTTATTAAATTAAAGAAATTATAATTTAGCATAAAAAATGGATTAGACAAATTTTTCTAAAATCAAAAAATAGATTTACTTTCATTTTCCCAGTTGAGATTGAAAAAAATCTCAATCATAAACCTTCAATATGAAATTATGTTACATTGTATTATATTTATAGGTTTTTCAAAGCTTTAATCGAATTTTACTGAAATTATGAATTTATTTCACAATAAATTCTTAATTTCAAAATGAATATACACTATATAGTCCTCTGAAAAGTACAGTTATTCAAATGAGATAAAGATAGATATTTAATTTGCATAGTCAATTCAGATTTAGGATGGGCAAATGAATTTTTTTTGATGAACACGTTTCATTAGTCATGAAAAATCAAATATATGTCACTTTTTAAGCTTCATGATGATCGCAGTGCACACGGCAAGATGGACAGGAAATTGTGGCCCCAGAAACTTTTACGTGCTCATTTTCCATTTTTCGAATCTGTAATTATAATAAGTTAATAAGTCTTCAATCAAAAAATTCGTCACTGATGATTCTTATTTGAACAAATATGTTAACGAAACGTTTAAAAGTGAACCCTAAAATAATACAGACATTAATGATGTATATATGTAATGATATACGTATGAACCTCGCCCCTGTATTGCTTTTTTTTTTAATTTTAAAATAATGTCCAGTACCACCGTATTTAATCTTTATCTTCTTATTCTTACCTGTGAAATGAACAAGAATCAGTCTCTTTTTTCACCTTGCAATACATGCAAGCTGATTTGTAATTTCCAAATAAAGTTGTTACAGCTTCTGATGAAAGAACTACCTCCGTCGATGATTTTGTCATAAATTTTTGTTCGAAATGATCGGAACATAATTTCGACGAAGATTTAATACTATTTTTCTCCAATCCCATGTTTTTCAACCACATTTCTAATCTTTTTGGCCTAGAATGAAGTAATCGGAAATTGACATTCACATATAAATAAACATGGAAATGTGAACACTGATATTTTCCAAAAATGCGTTACACACAGTAATAAGAGACAATATTTGAATACTTGCATCAATATTTTCATCAAATTGCAACATATTTTTTTGATATAATAAATGTACGAGCTAAACTCACAAGTGAAAAGAAAGACTCTCTCCGGCATTCCATTTCACGCCACAACAAGCACATGAATTCACCAGTTTGCGTTTCGTTGATTAATTTGTTACAAAAGACAGAAAATTGTTCTATATTTCTTTTAATAACGATCGCGCAAAAGTAAAAAACACAAACAGCAGATTCAGTCGATAATAACACGTCATACTTTACCGACAGATCACTGCAAACATCCCACGCTTAAAATGGCTTCTATTCCAGTCACAAATATGGCGTCATCCTTTATCCAGTGTATTATATATATCAGAGGTTATAACTGGCTCTGATGGCCACGGTAATCCAGGATTCTTTTGGTGAAGAAGTGAAATTCGTTCAGAAGCCTTCAACAAAGTTTTTACATTTGAAATTAATTTATCTGCTGTATTGTAATGCAAACGAATTGTTTCCGCAACGCGATGAAGGCCATGTACGACACATGTAATGTGCAACATTTTCGGGAAAAGTTTTTTCAATTCACTGCCAGATTTAACCATGTAAGGTGCTGCATCAGATAAAAGCAACAAAACTCTATTGTATTGAATATCATCAGGCCATAGCAACTGCATTGCATCGTGAAACAGATCAACAATTGTTATGTACATAATTCGCTGCACCAAGTTCCTCGGAAGTCAATAAATAACATTCTCTAGATTTACTGTCATCTAAAACTTCAACGATTACGTTTGCCCCTTTTCTACCGCAAGAATCAGTAGTTTCATCAATTGATACCCAAATATCATTATCACTAATTTTGTTGCGAATTTTATTTGAGGTCCGATCGTACAATTTAGGTACAAATATTTTTCTTAAAGTGGATTCGTCAGGAACGTCTTTACCGGTATAAGTTGACAGAAATTTGTTGACAAAACGATTATTTACTTTTTTCATTAGGATATCAGCAGTCAGGAACATTTCAGATAAATCTTCATTAAATTTATACTGATATTCGGATCTGCTGCACCGCCTTTTAGGTTCATAATTTAAAAAATTTTCATCATTATTCAAAATCTCAGAATTTTGATCCACTAGTAATTCTGCTTTTCTTTTCTTTTGAACGGCCTCATAATTTTTGTTATGCGCTTTTGATTTTGAATACCGATTTGAATCCCTTGCTTTTTAAAACAAACTTTCAGATTGCAATATATACATATTAATTTCTGGCTTTCAGGCAAAGATTTATAAAAATCTTTGTAGTCTTCGGCTCGCCTGCTAAAAACATTACAGTATGAACATCTAGGAAGTTGGTCGGATATTTGTACATTCTGCCCGCGCACTGTTCTTAAAATATAAAAATGAAAAAATGAATATTTAATATTCCCAGAAAAGTGTTTGAATAAATATGGCCATATTCGTAATCAGCGCATCAAAATACATCAACATACAAGATTTTTAAAATATTGGATGCATGCGCTTTTCGAAACTCCACCGCGACTCTTTTCAGAAATAATATACGATTTATATCTGAGTTTCATGTACACAATTTTAATTTCACTGTTTTTTCATTGATTTTCAATCGTTTCCCGCAAATCAGTCAATTATTGACTGACATATCCAATTCAGGACAAAAATTCAATTTTTGATGTATCTTTTTCGAGGTTCTACTTGGCTGTGATTGACAAACGCAAATCTTTATGTACCTATGTCACTCCGACTATCATTACCTGCATTTAAAAAAAATCGTCCCGATACGTCAATCCTTTTCCAAAGTTATAGTGGAACACGGACAACATGAAAAAAAAATTTACATACATATGTCTTTTTTTTTTGCTGCGCGTTTCCGACTAAAAATAATTATTATTTTCTCTGCGTAATTGATGACTTTGAACAATTTAATCAGTGATTTTCCACTATTCAATAGTAGATATTTCACTTCCGAAACCACTATTATCTCAGTGAAATTCCGATAATTTATTTAGTGAAATATCTTTACTAATTAAATCAGTAGTTTTTCACTAATTCGTAGAAATTGACTTCTCACTAAATCAATTAGTGAAATTTCACTAACAAAAAGTGATAATTCACTCTTTCAGATTTAGAAAGCATGCTTGTTTCATGCTTCATTTTCATTTTGAACCTCTCAGATTCGTAAAGTTACAAAAAAAATGAACACGTATTTTTTAATTTAGAAATCAACTGACATTCGGCCGTTGCTCAAAGACCACAAAGTTTCAAATTTAGGATGGTCTTTTTTTCTCAAAATCATATTTTCTTTGTATCACTAATTCCCCATAAGTGCTAATTGGTAGTTTCACGTAATGGTAAGGTTAGTGATCGCATTAAAAAATCTTTCTTACAAAAATAATTATGAATGGGAAAGTTCTTAATTTCCACTCACATGTTGACTAATTTTAATTGTTTAAACAATCTTAATTTGTTCGAAAAAATAATTTCTTGTAGATATCGCTAAATAGGCATATATTACAGGTGTTATAAATCCTATAATCAATGTGAACAATTTTTCAACATATTCGGATATTCTTATATAACTTTTAATTAATTTATGTTCCTTCTAGTTTTATTCAGATTTTTCTGTTTGAACAATTCGAAATTGTTTGAAAAAATGTTTTCATCTAAAAATGTGTGAATCATGGTTTCTTCTTCACCTCGTGATTTCGTTTATCTGTGTTAAGAGTACAAATGTTTGTTTAAATCCTTTTTTAAATTGATCAAACAACATCTCTTTATTTTAATACATCTTTTCAGCGATGACGCGATAAATGGTTGATTTTTTCGAAATTTTTCGCCAAATTTGAATATTTTTATGTATTCATTTTCTGAAGATATCTTGATTTGCTGAAACAATTTTTCTTAAGACTTTTTTTTGATGTTATATAATAATTTTCACAATTTAATGAAATTTATTTTCAAGTTTAATGAGCCAATTATCACGAAATATGGAAATGTACGTTTCATCTTCGTAAAGTTTTACCTATTAATGAAATAAAAGAATATAATAATAATAATGATTCGACATCAAATCGTGATGCAAATTTTACTGAGACAATTTCAAGCAATATAAATATTAAAAATAAATGTCTTTTCCTATTTCAAGAAATAAAAATTAATTATTCAATTATTTATTATAGACATACCTTTATAATTCGTGAATTTTAACATATAACTATAAATAATTTGCAAATCATTCCATCATTTCAAACAATTCCGAAACTATAAAAAATAATTAAATGACTCAAAGTGAGAAACAAATAGTTACTTAACCACGTCAAAATTTGTTGAAAAATTTTGAAAGGAGTACCCATTAATCGCGTTTTTTTGGAAAAAATGTATTGAGATCAACATATGTTGTTTAAACAATTCAAAAATGATTTAAGCAAGAATTTATACCCTTAACATTGATAAACGAAGTCATCAGGTGAAGAAAACACCATGATTTACACATTTTTAGAGAAAACATTTTTCAAACCAATTTTTAATTGTCTGAATAGTAGCAAATTGTTTAAAAAACTAAGAGAAACATTAAGAAACAAAAAGATACATTAGAATATCCAAATTTTTTGAAAAATTGCTAATGAAATACTTTTTTCCTGTTTCTCTTCAATGAACTATGTATTTAAACATATAAGCATTGTTTAAACAGCTTAAAATTATTTGAACAAATAATAACATTTTTCACATTTATTATAAGACTCATAACGCCGATAACATATGTATATACCTATTTAGCGATTTCTACAAGAAATCAATTATTTAAACGAATCAAAAATTTTTAAACAATCAAAAATTAGTTAAAAATGAGTGGCAATTAAAAACTTATCCTGAGCGGGAACGTGTATTATAAGTTCTGTTGGTACCATATTTTTGCGTTTAATGTTTAATGTTTAATGTTAAATCAATGGGAAACTCCATGGTCTTTGGGATACGGGTTAATATTAAGCGATTTCGCTCAAATTTGAAGATCATTTTTTTTGGGCATTCGAACAACACTGGGAGGTGAGACAAAAAAGATTCGAAAAATTCTTTCGCAATGTAAATAAAGGCCACGCTATTTTACATGTATTTCATACGGAGAAAAAATATGTTTTTGAAAATTACGGTTTTCTCGACATTCCTTCACCTTTTCTTCGACCCTTCAGTTATGATGAGATAATAATTATAATAAAAATAACCAACAATGATTTTTTAAACAATTTATTACTATTTAGTTTATAACAACATTCTTCTTAAATTAATCTAGAAAGTTCCGATTTTTTCTACGTTCTGCATTTTTTTTTCGACTCTTTAGTTATACAGACATGATGATTAACTAACATCAACAGCCATAATTAACGCGAGGGAAGCTAAACAATGCTAAGTCCACTTTTTGATGAAAATGGGTTTTCTTCAGGGATTATAATTTCTCGCTTTTTTAAACCTATTTCAATGAAAAAATTAAGATTTTGCAATCGCTTACCCTAAAATGTAATATTTAAATGTATTAAAATATTTCAAAATTCCAAAAAATTCACTAAATAACTAAAGTATACTAAATATTCAATTTTTAAAACACCCAGGCGAACTCTACAGGATTTCATCAAGTACTTAAGATTTCACGAACAAAATATAAAAATATTGTACTAATTCTACAAATGTTCTTTTTTTTATTATTTAGTGATATTTGCTTATGCTATAAATAAAAATATGTATTCGATTTTATCAACGATTTAAGTACTATTTTTATTTATAATACCAGGGAAAGCTAAACGGTTATTGTCCATCGACATTTTGATCGGATTATTAAATGCACATGTAGTGTAATTAAAATGATCCATCCGCCCACAAAAAAATTTACTCAATCGGTTGCAAATTGTTCCTAGTTATGGAAAGGTTTCTTGCCTCTCCTGTAAAATCAGGTTGATTGGATTTAGAATCGTTTACCATTCCTCGCATCAATTGTTTAAACAATTTTATCTTAAGTCTTCTTCATTTATAATGTGTCCCCTTAGTGCTTACATAACTACCGTTTCTTTACATCTTTATTACATCCTTTTTACATCGCTTATACTAACTTATTCTCTAATTTGATATATATAAATTTTAATTCTTAAAAGTTTAACGTGTCGGAGCGAACGAACGAAAGTGTGATGAAGTAGTTGAAATTCCTTCCCACTCATGCTTTCTATTCTCTCTCCCACACACTCCCTCATTCATCTTCTTTAACTTTTCTAGTTTTTCTACCTCCCTCAACCATTTTTCTCCTTCCAGTCTCTCCTTTCCTAAGAGTTTCTTAAGTTTCTCTTGCTATCCTTCCCTCTCCTCCTTTCCTCTCATACAACCATCCTATATAACCATTCCATACATGCTCCTATGTCTCTTCTGCCTATTCACATACTCCGCATTTTCTCTTCTCATTCGTTTTCGAAAACATTGCTTCTCTTACTAAATTTCCCAGTCTACATCTAACTATTCTAGTCTACCTTTTTTCTCCCCATCCTCTTCTTCCTTCTTTCTTCCACCTCTCTGTAACACTTTCTCGCTAACTAAGTTTTTCATCGAATTTTCACGCCCTCCGTCCCGCCCTTGTTCCTAATCTATCCCTTCGAACCTCTTCTCTTACCGTATAACACGAAGTGTTTCAGTCGACCCCTGATGTCCATCTAATATATCTTTCTTGCAACTTCTCTATCTCCTTTTTCTCCTTCCATCTCCATATCTCTGCCCCATAGCCCAATATTGGCCATGCCAGCTTATCGAACAACCTTATTCGCTTATTCCAATCTTTTTTAAACCTTCTTTTTCCTATTCCTCATATCTGTTCCATTACCCCCGCCGCTTTCTTAATCCTTTGCCTAATATGCGCTCCATTTTCCCCATTCGCTTGCACGATGAAACCAAGATATTTAAATTCCTTTGCCTCCTCTAACTTTTCACCTTTGTATCTCGCTGTCCATTCTCTCTTCCTTCCTCTTCTCTTTCTTAGCCTCATTGCCTACTTTCTATCTATATTAAGCCTCAATTTCTTCCGATTCAAGTATTTTTCTAACCCCGTAATTTAAGCCGCCATTTCTTTCTCACTCTCCGCTAACAACACTATATCATCCGCATATGCTTGTGTGTATATTTTTTCTTCCCCTCGCATTACTCCTCATCCTTTTCTCTTTACCTCCCCTTCCAAATCTGAAGTTATTATATTAAGCAGGAGCAGGCTTAGTGGACAACCCTGCCTTGCACTTCTAGCCAACTAAAAACTATCTCCTATTTGTTCTCCAACTCTAACCTTACTGTAAATCGTAGAACTTTTCATAGGAATAACCTGAAGGGATGAATTTTTTTAATTGTAAATGAATACCTACAGAATATAGGAAAATTACGGAGATGGTGCAAAAAAAATTTTTTGACCTTGAAAATCTAGGTTAAAGTTGACATTTTTCGACTAAATTTTAGATTATGGATTACCACGAGGACTCAGATGGTATTTCAAGGTTTTTGGGGTCGCTTATTTCAAATCCGAGGTCAAACTATCAAAATGAAAATGGCGGATCCAATATGGCTTATCAAACTTGTTAGAACAACACTGCCGTCCAAACAAGAATCGACGTATCTGCACTTCGAGTGATTTTGAGTTAGAGTGAAAATTCGTATCTGTATGCAGATACGATCTTTCCTTTTTACGTGAATATTTAACCTTATTTACGCACCAATTGAATAAAAAAGGTAGGATTTTAGTGTAAAAATGAGATTTCATACATAAAATGGTACTTAAATTTCGTTTCCGATAATTTGAAGGAATATGAACAAAAATTTAAGGTTATGTTACTCAGCTATTTTTTTTAATTACTCGATTTTTACAATTCACGTTCTTCGATTCTTGTTTGGACGGCAGAGCACTGGTAAGGTTGAAATTTGATATTACAAAGTTTCTTAGAACACTGATTTCGAGTATAAGGTCAAACTGTCAAAATTCAAAATAGCGCCAATATGGCTGGCGGATGAAACCTGTTAGAACAACACCGATATGGCGAAAATTTGCTATTGCAATGTTTCTTAGGTCACTGATTTCGAATCTAAAGTGAAACTGTCAAAATTCAAAAGAACACATCCGATATGGCGGATAAAAGCTATAAAAACGATACAGACATGACTTGAAATTGCTTCTCATCGTCAAAAAAAAAATGAAAATGAGAACCATTGCGAAATATTCACTTTTATAACTGTTCCCATAGTAATAGATTTTATCGAAAATATCAATTGTTTTAAGAGCAAATAAAAAGTTTTTGGTTCATGAGACATTATTGAACAGAATACGATATATTTTTATTCTAATTATAAAGAGATTCTATTGCATATACTTTTCCACACAAGAATAATCTAAGGTAAGGTTTTTCAAGCTTCAATATGTTACTCTTCATAGGAAATTTCCTTGAAACAATACAATGTTTTAGATTACTTGTACTTTTTTCAGCTATGTTCTATGTATGATGATAAAAATAATTATTATTCAACGAAAATAACGTTTCAAAATGAGGAACACTAAAATTTTGAAGCAAAAATCAGGTCGCCCATGTCAAAAGTCAAAAATAAGTAAGAACACCAGAAGAAAACGAGATCATATTGAAGGATCATCTGAAGCGACAAAGTACAGAAGAGCTCATGAAATTATGAAGCATGCCGAGAATGATAGCTCAGTTCTTAAATTATCAGTAGAGTTGAATGAATTTGGCCCTACTGCTTCTTGTGAAGATTTAAATCAAACACAACACTCAAAAGAATCAGCTTTAGCTTTTTATTTAGAATATGACTACAATAAAAATAGTTATTCGACTTTGTCAAGGGACAGTCGAAAAAGGAATTGTCCCATATACCCACCATACCGGGAAATTAAAAAAGCTATCAGTGAATGTCAGCCTGCAGATTATAAGAAGTCAGAAATAGAGGTAATGATTCCACTGCAGAGAATGTTGAATAAGACTGCAGAACTTTTGTGTGACAGCGTTGCTTCGAAGTGTTAACAAAAGAATTCACGTAATTTAAAGCTCATCGTTACGTTAGGATTCTATAGCTCATCAGGGCACACAAACCACCACCGGAGGTGTGAAAACTCTGATTTAAAAAATCTGAATGCTCAGCAATCTTTATTTGTTACCAGCATGACAGTCATTTTATTAAGAAATTATTTGGATAACTGTTCTTGGATCAATCCCACTCCACAAAGTATCCGTTTTTGTCACCCTTTAGGAATAGCATTGGAAAAAGAGGATGAGTATGCGCCATTAGGGAGCGTTCACATATTACGTAACATTAAAAGGGAAGGAGGGGTCGTGTTTTGTCACTGTCTGTTATGTGTAGGAAAGGGGGGTATTTTTGATCCAGTTACGTAAAATTTTCAAGCAAAAGAATTTGAAAAAAGCGAAGAAGGAGAAAAATGTTGATATCAGATGTGCGCACAAATGAAAGAATTTTTTCCATTACCTGCGCACTCCTGATT
>JAUMHM010000072.1:3931448-3965466 GCA_032362435.1 Melikaiella ostensackeni | reverse complement strand
AATGACGAGTTGTTTAATTGAATACAAATGTGACGAAGAGATGATCAAAAGTCGTAAAGTCTCAAAATTGTTTGTAATTGTTGTTATGTATTAAAAATACTTAACAAAAATTTCAAAATATTCACAAGGTTAAAAAAGTTTACAGGAGAATTCACAGATATTTCCAAGATTTCAAAAACCTCAAAACAATCAGAAGATTCAAGGATTCAACAAAATTTATTAAGATTTTCACAGATATTTAAAAGATTTAGAACATTTTTAAAATTTCAAAAAAAGGTCTCACAAGAATTCGAAGGATTTCAAAGTTCAGAAATTATTCCAAGAGGATTCCTTAATATTCACAAAGTGAAAAAAGGTTAAAAGGTCAAAAAGGTTTAAAGGTCAAAACGTCAAAATTGTAATGCATAAAAAATATTTAACAAGGATTTCCAAATATTCACAAGGTTAAAAAGGTAAAAAAGTGAAAATTTTAATGTATTAAAAATATTTAACAAAGATTTCCAAATATTCACAAGGTTACAAAAGTTTACTGGAGGATTTACAAATATTTCCAAGATTTCAAAAACCTCAAAATATTCAGAAGATTCAAGGATTCAACAAAAATTTTGAAGATTCTCACAAATATTTAAGAGATTTAGAACATTTTTTAAATTACAAAAAAGGTTTCACAAGAATTTGAAGGAGTTCAAAGATCAGAGTTTTTGAAATCTTGGAAATATTTGTAAATTCTCCTTTGAACTTTTTAAACCTTATGAATATTTTGAAATTTCTGTTGAATATTTTTAATACATTACAACCTTTTACAAACCATTTTGAGACTTTACGACTTCTGATCATCTCATCGTCACATTTGTATTCAGCTAAACAACTCGTCATTAGTTCTAAATTCATAAAGTTACCAAAGTCAACCAAACAACAATTGTCGACTCAAAAAAAAAATATTTTATTAAACTTTACAATTGTTACCATCTCTTCGTCATAATTTACACTAACTTCTACCACTCGACATTAGCTCTAATTTTTAATTCAGTTCAATACATGTTTTAAAATTACTTAAATCAACCAAATAACAATCGGTTGCATCCAAAGAAATTACTATTTATAAGATTTTGTAATTTTCATCATCCCTTCGCCTCAATTTGTATCCATTCCAATCGCGCTCAATTTCTCATTAAATTTAAATCATACTTCATCTCTAATTAACCAATGTTTTAAATGATTATTGTCATACCAAAGTCAACCAAAGAACTAAATTTACCAAAGTGATAATTTTGTAGACATATTTAGTATTATAAACGCTCTTACTTGTACTTTTTTCAGAAATAAAATTCATTGAAGAGGGACACTATCGTGTGCCGAAACGTCTGAAGCAATTTCAATTGTATTCAATCATTGGACCCTAATAAAGCCAATTCGATGACTAAAAATTCCAAAATAATTTCACGATTAAGGGTCAATATAATCCCACCTATACAAATGATGAGAATATAAAACTTCAAATTTTTCCGCCAAACTATGGGTGCTATTGAAAAATGGTTAGGAGCAATTTTATAGGTCGACTTGATGTGAGAAATTTTGTTGTTGGAGCTTTCATCGTATTTTGCGTTATTTAGCTGTAAATTTGAATTTTTGATTTTCTTATGGGATTTTCCACACTTAACACAAAAGCTATTATCCTTATTGAAATACGGGTAAAGGTAATTTTGTAGAACTTTCAAAACCTGATAATTTTGGTCTCTTGTCTATTTCTTATAACTAGCGTGGTTTCGTGGGAAATTTGAATTTTTACTTTCCTCAGTTTTGTTTTTCATGGGTAGAACCATAAATATTGGCAGTAGAAGGCTGGCTAACGAACTTGACCTGTCTTTTTGGACCACAAACCAGTGTTAAAAAAGAAATTTAAATGAGAAATTTCCTTCGAAAGTTATCGCATCGTCAGACAAACAGGCCGACAAAGACATCGTAAGAACCATTTTTTCTGACTCGGGTCAAAAAAGGTCAATCATTAACGAAACCTGGATAGGTTCAAATTCACATGAATCTAGTACCTTCCATCATAAATGATAAGAATGTAAAAATTCAAATTTTCCCACCAAACTATTGGTGCTATTGAAAAATTGTTAAAAGCAATTTTGTAGCTCTTCTTGATGTGAGAAATTTTTGGTAAGCATGTAAAATCTGCCCCGCACGTATTAAGTCCAAATTATCGTCACATTGTAAACTATCTAAAGCTGCGGTCCCTCATGGTTTGAACAACGACTTCTTTGAAAGGTTGACTCCGGAATTGGATCATTATTTGCTTAATCTTTTCAATGAAGTTTTAAATACTGAGAGTGTGTCTGGCCAATGGTCTGAGGTCCACATGTTCATGTTGCATAAAGCGGGTGATAAAAAGGATCCCATAAGCTACAGAGGTATTGCTCTTATTAATTCAATAACAAAGATATTTACAACTTTGCTGTCTTCCGGATTGTCGCTGTGGGCTAACGCATGTAGATACTCACAGAGGAACAAGTCGACTTTAGAGGCGGTAGAGGTGTAGAGACGACCTGTTCAGTTTTTACTCGATGCTGGATATGTATCTTAGCTCTGGTAAAAAACGGTCCCCTATTTGTTATTTTCGTAGATTTCAAACGAGCATTCGACTCAGACAATCACGAGAAGCTTTGGAACAAGCTTCAAGCCCTAGACGTAAGTGGGGAAGTTCATTAAAATTCTGCATTCTTTGCATGGAAACGCCAACTTGAGGCTCAAATGTGATAGCTCTTATTCAGAGAAAGCATGATGCTAGGGATGAAATAAAAATTCTAGAAGAATACTCTGGCATTAATGGTCTTCAGCTTTTTCCAGTTCCCTTTTCGGTTTCTGGGAAATTTAAAAAAGCTAAGGACCACTTCGTTAAGAAAGGGTCTCTCGCTATAGAGTGTGCGGTATTCTAAATAAATGTAAAGTTTATTCTTAGGACGCGTTTAGTACTCTTATGAGCGGGATTTTGGATACTACTGCTCTATACGGAGCAGAAGTGTGGTCTCTGCGATATCTAGAGGATATTTACGATGTTCAAAACAGATTTTTTGAACGTCTTTTCTGTTGGCCTAGGAACACTCCTGGTCACATCGTAAGGGTGGAAACAGGGATTGATCAAAGCAGCACTAAAGCATTTATAAGGACATATAATCGGTGAATCTCCCTAACTAATATGGAAGAACATAGATTGCCCAAAATATGTTTTAAAAGGCTATGTGAGTTGTACCAAGAGGGTAATTCAAGCTTGGAGTTTAACTGAGCTTCTCAGTTGAAATCCTTGCTTGAATCAGTAGGTGAGAGGGATGCGTACTTCAGACAGTGGGCTAACCCAGGGGTGGTTTCTGCGGAAAGAACTAACATCCTTAGTAGATGGTCAAATAATCTGTTTTGTATAGCTTTAGACAGAGTAATTAACTCAAATCATAATAAGATGTTCAGAAACCTAAGCCATCTGGGTTGTACAGAAGCGTACCGTCAATTTAAAACTACTATATCTAAAGTACGAATTTTAGTCAATTAAGAGTCTTGTGAATCTGAAATTAGGCTATATTTTAATGGTCTCTCATATGTTATCGATGCTAATCAAATCTGCAGTCTGTGTTATGAAATGAAATATGAGGATTTAGGCCTATACTACTTAAATGTCCAATTTATAATAAACGAAGTACTTTTTACCTTCAAAGACATTTGCTTCGCTCTGAAAACATTCATGACACATTAGAGCGTTTGCTAGACATTGGAAGCATTGCTCATTTAAATGATCTATTCAAATCCAATGTACAAACGCTTAGAATCCTTCATCATTCATGAGTAGCCCGTATTCCATTGCCCGATTAAATTAAAAGTGAACAGTTAATTTTAAGGTATTTTCTAAGCTTCATACTTTTATACTCCTGCACGAAATCCTTTGGAAAAAGCCAACCGCATATTACAAAGATTCTTAAAAAATTGTATAACAAAACTTCCAAACGCTAACTGTCCAGGACTTTCCTGGCCACTAATCTAACTCACAAAACAAACTATTGTACAATTAATATGTAACAAATTTTCTAAATAATAATAACTTGAACTTGAACTATCACGTGTCAGACGAGCAATACTGATTTTCTGCGACGTTTGCCGGCTGTATAGTATAACTGTACAATTATATATAGTAAACTGGACTGAATTTTGCAATATTCAGATGACTACTCCATAGATTCCCCCTTAGTTCCCCTTGCATGCCGTGCACCCTTTTGCCCCATCGACTGAACCATGTGGTCTCTGCAACATTTTCGTCTATCTGCGATAAGTACGTCGCGTACGTTCAGTCGCATTATACATCGAATGCCAGGATCATATTTGATGGCTATCCAGAACATGTAACTGATCGCAGTGACAGTTATGCAGAGCGATTCGTGAACCTAAAACCATAGGGTGCTATCTTCAATTTTGCTAATTTTACAGGACAGGCTTTTCAAAATTAGGTAGTCTGTACTAGCGTTGGGCCTTTCGCTCAGCCCAGATCGCAGTGTCTTTGAGAAAGGCTGAGAAGGGAGAAACGTCGAGAAAATTTCTTATCTTCTCCCGTTTTGTCAGGATCACTCGAGAAATTTTCTTTCTCGAGAAATTCTATGTCTTGAGAAGGAAGACCCCAGCGCAAAAGTTCGGGTCCATTGTGCCGATGCCTATTTTGATTGCCTCGCGCGACCGTCCCATTGTTAGAGGATTAGAACCGGTTGAGAAAAAGTGAAGTTTTGTAAAACATTAATAAATTTAATTTTAATCAGTCGTATGTTACTGTACGTGTGTATGCACTTACAGATTTCTTTTACTACTTCAAATATTAACCGACTTTCATCAAATTTTTTTCACTATCTTCTACTTATATATAATATTTAATTGAGCCATGTTTTCATAATTTCAGTTTTTGTAACTGGCCTTCACCTCATAACATAATCTTTCTTATCCGTTATCCGTTGCAGGTAAAGGAAAGTAGCCACGGCTAGGGTGGCACCATTCTGCTACGGGAAGAGAGTTTCCTTCCTATTTGAAAAAAAAATCATAAAAGGGATCCGCTGATATGAGACCAAAATTTATGTCGATCCAAACAATCGCCCGAGAGATTCTCTCCCCGTCGCCAAGAAAATATATTATAAAACTCAAAACGTACTCAAAAGTATGGCACTTTGATTGCGAAATTTTTGCAAAGCAGATTTCACGGCAGCATTTCGTGAATGCGATTCAATACTTTGCAATCTCATATTTATTCAAGATTTAGACGTTATATGCGAACTCTCGCTTTAAAAAGTATTCCCTATTAGAAAAATGTCAGGAATCGTCAGAAAAAAATCAGAATTTCTGACGACTTCTGAGGAGAATTTTCACGTTTCTCGCTGGAAACAACAGGAAGTGTCAGAACTTGTGAAAAAATGTTCAGTAATCGTCAAAACTTTTTATGAAAAATTTTAGATATTCAAAATCATTGAAAGGCGCAGATTCTGAATTTCTAAGTTTTAAATCTGTAATTTTGAAATAAAATCTTTTTGAATTTTAATCCTGTACAGCTGCCCTACCTGGTGGTTTACGGTTTTGGATTGTTCAAGATACTATCATAAGTGAAATATTCCGGATTAAAGTTTGAAGTAATTTTTTTTTTTTTAATTTTGGAATTAGCAATTTGAAGGTCAAGAATTTAGTATCTATGAGTTTTGACTACTACAAACATAAAGTTTTCCTCAATGAGTCGTCAATTACGTGTATTTGGTATGCTTAAACTTACTGCTCCTGAGCCTGTGAATCTTCAGCAAATTTTCAGGGACTGATGAGATACATGATCGTGAAGTCGCTTTACATATAGTCAGAAGTCGTCAGAATATTCAGAAGTCTTCAGAACTTCCGTCGATTGGTCACTTTTCCTGACTTTTTTTTTTTGTTAGTAGGGTTAGGTTTCCGTCCCATTGCGAGGTTATCGCGAAGAAGACTTTCAGAGAACATCTTTTGAACGCGAAGCAGTACTTTTTTATCTGACGTTTTTTGCAGGGTGTGGTCGAAATCGGTATTGATAATAAGACTTGTCAATTTCTTACTCAGAATGCATTCTTCAAGAGCTGCTTTCTGCACGTTTGTAGGTTCCAACAAATCTAAACCCTCTTTTATCTAGATTTCCGAATAGAATCAAACGAGATTTGCGTTGAATTTTCTTGTTGACCGGAGAATTTTCAATATCAGAAATTGTGCTGTATTCTGGTTTTGCTTTGACTGATGGTTGAATCTCGCTGACGGATGATTCAAGAAGTAAGCATACTACTTTGTTGCAAATTTATTTTTGTTCTACTGATTTTTTCAAGGCTATTTCACATAAGAAATCTACCATTTGTCTTAATTTTATTATCTGTTTGACATCTTGAAAATATTTAAACAGCTTCAGTTATCAAAAATTCTCCGGTCAAAACCTACAAATATGCGGAAAGCAGCTCTTCAGGTATGCATTTTGAGCACGAATAAACGGTTTATGAACATTCTGAGTCACAAATCAGCAAGTCTTGTTATCAATATGGATTTTGACCACGTCCTGAAAAAAACGTCGGATTACGTCATTATTGCATCATCTGTACTCGTCTTTTCAACGCAGTCCCACGTGTCAGCCAATTATAACACGTACTTCGCGATACGTCGGATCTGTCCCCCTTGTAGCATTTGTAAATGTTTATACGCCTGCGCGGTGCGCCGTCTCGTGCGTGGATGCAAGAGAGGGGACTCGTATTCGAGCCGCCGGAGAGAGCAGTTGTGTCTCGTGTGTGTGTGCCTTGCCGAGCCGGTAGGCTGCCCGAGTGGTGTTATACAAGGATACTACATTTGGCGACAAGGATAATTCAAAAAGGTTAGTGCAGTGCAGAAAAAAAATAATATCAAAATAGGTATCAAGAATGAAAAAAGGGTGATGTTGACTTAATGTTTGCACTTTTAGAAAGAGTTTTATTATTTTGTGTGGAATTTGGACAATTTCCGTGTTAGGTTTTGAATTTTACGTATACATGGGGTTTGAAAGTGTTTAATTTTTCAATTGCTTTTGTGCATGAGTTGTCGAGTTTCGAGAAATTTCTATCAGTGTACGTGACGTAAACAAAGACAAACACTCGCAGGCCATGAGAAATCGGTTAGACATAAATAAGAAATATTTAGTAACCTCGATTTGATAATCCCCATCCTCCATTAAATTAGAAATAAGTTTTGTATGAAGTACCAGCATTAAATTGGGAACAGCAATGAAAAAGGAAATCATTTTATTTTCAGGGCATCAACCCGGATTTACAAAGCCTCAGATGGGAAAAGTGGAAAAGAGCTTTAGGAATTTATTTAGAAGCAGCAAACATCGAGACTCCTTCAACAAAAAGAGCAACTTTATAACATTTTGATGTTCAGGTCTTCTGGATATATATTATAATTTACCAGGTGCAAATGCTGAGCTTTTTGTAGGAACAGACGTGTTAGAAATAGAGGTACAAAAACTAGATGATTATTCTCTACCTAAACAAAGCAAGGTTTTCGAAAGACATATTTTTTGACTCTTGAAACAAGAATAAGGCGAAAAATTTGAGAAGTTTTTACGCAGACTAAGGAGTCAAGCCGGGAAATGTGAATTTGATAAATCTGAAGAACACCTTATCGATCAGTTCACAGAGAAATCTACCTCAATAGAATTAAGGAAATAAATTTTGACCAAGGAAGACAGCATCACACAAGATAAAATTATAACAGATGCGAACACATTTGAAGCTGTGAATCACCATTTGGAAGACTATGGAAGTAAGGATAAAAGTCACGAAGTAAATAAAATAACAAGTAAGAGTACTAAACCATCCTGAAGAAAAGAAAATTATCAAAATCAAAAGAAAACGGGCATCGGAAAAATGTGCGGTAGATGTGGGAGCAGCAAACATTTTTCATAAGACACTAGATGCCCTACTAAAGACAAGAAATGCTTTTCTCTCGACAAAATGGACCATTTTCGTCAATATTGTAAGTCGCGAGGCACTCGCAAAAGAAAAGAAGATCCTCACGAAAAAGGAAATGTTGCTCTGCCATGGAAAAAGCAAAAAAGAGAAAGAGAAGAAATCGATTACGTTGAAAACGCAGGAGTCGACTATATTTTTCACATTGGTAATAACGTGATTATAGAATGCATTGTAGGTGGTGTGAAAATTGAAATGTTGGTAGTTCAGGATGCAGAAAATGGAGAATTATGACTGCGTGATTATGAGGCGTGAAAACGCTGCAATTATACGCGAAATCACCTGTTGCCCTTCATGGACCAACTGTTACCTAAAATAAAGAAAGCACATAACGACATTTATGATATCAACAGGTTTATATCGAGGCTACAAAAAGTACTAGAAGTACTAACAGAAAACAACGTCTTACTGAATCAAAATAAATGTACATATAAAGTGGAGAATATCCCATTTTTGGGACATGAGCTAACTGCTAAGGGAATGAAACCATTGGATAAATATACCAAAGGCATAGACAAGTTTCGAGTTCCAGGGACTGTAGAAGAGCTGCAAAGTTATTTAGGGTTGGTCAATTACATCAACAAATGGATTGCAAATTTAGCCACGATGACAGAATCACTTAAAGAGCTTGTAACAAAAAAAAATTGAAAGGAACACAAACCTGGGGAAGTTTTGGTTTATAAAACAGGATTACGCATTCACTCAACTGAAAACAACCCTGAATGAAATGCAATCACTGGGCTATTACGACGTTCGAGATAGGACACAAGTAATTGCGGATGCAAGCCCAGTGGGTCTCGGGGCCGTTTTGATACAAATTGACTCAAATGGACCTAGAATCATCGCTTTCGGGAATAGGACGTTGACAGCTACTGAACGCAGATTTTGCCAAACTGAGAAAGAAGCACTGCACCCTTGAACTGATTGTACATTCCCCGCGCGTCTGTTACGCTGGGTCTTTCTAATTCATACGCCCATGGTCTCGACATTTTGTCGACGCACACACTTACTAACTCACTGAGATGATTTGATATTTAACCTTAGATTAGGTATTGGACCTCTCTCAGTAAAATGGCGTATTCCTATATGGGGGAGACACTGAAGCACAGACAAGGGCGTCAAATGCCTGGGACTAAACTTTTTATTAAATATCTTCCTAAAAAAATAATTTTTCACTATAAGTGTATTTGGAAATAAATTTTTATTTCTCAAAAAATATTTAATAAAATAATAAAATCGATCATTTCTTTATATCGATTTTATTATGTAGATAGTTGGAGCGTGCTCTACAACAGTGCATTATGCGCCATTTGTCATAAGGATCATCTAATATGTGAATGTAGGTACAAAATGATCTTGACCGCAAGAAGCGCATAGTGCGCTATCGTAGAGCGCGCAAAATACGCTATCGTAGAGCACGCATAATGTTCTATCGTAGAGCACGCATTACTTTTTGAAAAATAAAAACTTTTCCAAATACGGTGGACTCTCACAAAGTGCTGGTGCTCGTGACCGGGCTGTTCAGAAAGCGCCCGCTTGGTTAAGTCGCTGGAGAAGGAGCTTTGTTAGAGTCTACTGTACGCTTATAGTGAGAAATTGTTGTTTAGGAAAATATTTTAAAAAAGCATGTTTAGTCCCATGCATTTGATGCCCTTGTCTATAATCCAGTGACTCCGCCATATTAATTGGACGTCACAAGCTGGAGGGCTCTATAACTGAAACGCGCTTGCGCAGTGATGTTTAACCTATTTTTTGGAAATTAAATGACTTCTGGAAGTAAATTTTACTTCAGTAAATTTTTCAGTTCAATATCTTGGGAGAAAGTTTTTATTTTCTTTTTAAATTGCGAATTACACTTTTGATCTACGTTCATCATCTACCGTGTCATATTTGAGTTGAAAATTGTTTATCTCAACAAGATCTACAAATTTGCTTCAGACTATTTTTTATGAGACGCACAGTTCTTTTCTTGATCGCGAAAAATATTATTGAAAATAAAAAATTTTACTTTTCGGTCAAACTATGCAAGATACAAAAAAGTTTTACGAGGAAAAATTATTCATATGAAGAAGATCTACAAATTCTTTTCAGACCATTTTTTAATAAAACGCATAGTTTTTTTTAATCGTAAAAAACAACATTAAAAATGAAAAATTGAAATTTTTTGAAAAACGACACAAGATATAGTAAAATGTTTAATGACAAAATTATTCACCGAGAAAAGGTCTACAAACTTGTTATTGGCCATTTTTTCATAGACGGGTAGTTTTCGTATTAATCGTGAAAAAATGCTGCTAAAAATAAAAAATTTAAATTTATGGAAAAACGACATAAGACACAATAAAATGTTTCATGGCTGAATTTTCATTTTAAAACCGAAGTCGCGTTAATCAATTAGTCTTTACTTCTATCGAATTTCAAATTCAAAAAAAATCAGGGATCCGGCTGAAACTTTCATCCCATTTCGTCACTGCCAGATAAAACAATTTTGGTTCAATCATTATTATAATTTCAGATATTGTCTAATTTCATCCAAATATAGAGGTAGCACATCAAAGTTAAGTACCTGAAAAAATCATTTTTGTCTATCAATAACGAAATGAAACAAAAGTTTCAGTCGGGTCCCTGAAAAAATGAATAATTATAAACACATTAATTTAATTTGTTAAGTGAAAAACGTAATAAGTTGAACTAATTAAGGTACAGAAAATAATATAAAGTTAATTTAGTTCAACATAATATAGAAAATTTCGCGTTTTGGACATACTTTAATCGAGTGCGAAGCGCGAGACACTCGATGAGAATGTATTCGTTAAAGCCTAAAGAGCTTTAACAAAAGAGAATTTACAATCACGAAATTATTGATGGTTTGACGTTCAATTTTAAAAGGTTTGTGCCCAAAACGTGGGAGAAGTACAAAGATAGAACGCGCAGCGCCAGGTAAACACATTATCGAGTGCGAAGCGCGAGCTCTGACAGACACGCACCCCAGGTGCGCTCAAACTTGCGAGCGAACCGAACCGTCTCCAATGAGAGAATGTGCTCGCACAATAGGCTGATTTAAAAAAAAATGTAGTCAACAAAATGTTATTTTCGTGAAAAAAATTATTGAAATTAAAACAATGTTACTCATTTAATATTTCGAAACAATTTTCCAAACTTTATTTGAGTAAAAGGTTGAATATTATCTTTAAAATTTATTCCCAAAAACATAATGAATAATACAAATAATAAATTATAAAAATAATTTCCATAAGAAAAATTTGAATATTATAAAGTTTATACTTACCATTTGTGTGTTTATTGAGTACTCGCACCTTTTAATATAATGGATATAATGTATTTGAAAATTTAAAAAAAAAGTGTTCTCTAATAATAGGCGAAGAACATGAAAAATAATTGCTCTATTTTGTCATTTTATCCGTGTAAGATGCTTTAAAACAAAGATATTATGATACTGATTCTATTTATATCTTGAACGTTTCATAAAGTTATAATTTATGTTTCTTCCTTTAAAAAATATGAATTTTCAAAAATGTTACTAATTGAATAAATTATTTTTTGTGTTCATTACTTATTATTAAATTACACGTTTTTAAATAAAAATTTAATTTAATTTAGTTTCGAATATACATTACACTAGAGCTCCCATATATGAGCAGTTTCGGGGGTTGCTTCGAACTAGCCTTGGTTCTACACCGGTACCTCGGAACATAAACAGCCAGGGCCGTATGAACTCGCTAAACACTGAAAACGAACTGACGCATATGCTGACAGCTGATGGAATTATTCACTGCGCGTACTGCCCGCTTTTATCGCTCCGCTACTGGTGGCGATGCATTGTTGACACTCCCTGTCCGCTGAGAAACTACGTACGCCAGCAGTTCTAGAAATTCGTAAATCGGATGCGCTTATATGGGAGGTCTAGTGCATATCCCTTATATTCAAGAGTGCGAGTACTCGCTACACACTCATTATTTTTTTAGCAAATTCCTTTTATATTTCATCACAAATATTTTTTATTATGTTTACAGAAATTAATTTTAAGGATCATATTTAACTTTTTATTCAAATTCAAATCCAAGATATATTCCACTTTCCCAGGACTATTGCATGACTTTTCAATTCATATTTGGCAGTTTCTAGACGAGTATGAAGTTTGTTATATGAGCCAGAGGCGAATCGAAAGAGAGTTGCAGGCGAGTTGGAAACAAGACAAAGATAAGCCGATGGCAAGCACTGTAAATTTCATAATAGTTATAATTGCCTACTTTTTGCACATGTTGCATTTTTTATAACAAATGCAGGAAATTTTTTATTTGAGAAACAATAAAAACAATCTTTCCGGAAATTTTTGAATACCATAAATTACGAGAAAATTTGGGAATTTCCAGTAGGTTTATAAATTACCGGAAATTTAAACTATCTAAATATTTCCAGAAGAAATCCAAAAATTGTCGGTAATTTTTGGTAATTTACGGTAATTCATGGTAACTTATCGCTTCGGGTTGGTCCAATCACTACTCACAAATCTTACAGTCAGTTTTTTAAGTGTCAACCTGTAAAGCCAGTACTGCCGAGCAAATGAAAATGAGCGTATCTCCATAATAGGGGTCATTCACAAAATGCGTGAACGTATCATATATTTTATGAATGACCCCATGGGTAATTATTCGCTGGCGTCGAAAGTTCATTTTAACGTACCACCCACATATTTTTATCAATTTTGAAAAATGAATAGTTTCTTTCTACATAAGAAACTTTGAGTTTTTAGATTTTGGGGCAAGATGAACGTTTTTTTATTATTTATCGTATCAGTTTGTAGTTACGCTTTCTGTGCTATAATCTTGCTTATGTTAGATACAACTTAGAAGGGATGACAATGACGTCATACGAACCGATTTAAAGAAATAATTGCTTTATTGCATATCAAGTTACAATGGATGTTTGCGGTTCGGCTCGCTTGAACGCTCTGACTCTGTTAGTCAGTGACTTCCAACTGTCTAGAGATAAATATAAAAGTTCCCTAGTATTAAATAGCGAATGTCCCTAATACTCGGCCCTCCTCTAGGTATGGCTTGTCTACGAGACAAATGTTTACATCAATTTCTTTCCTGAATTAAATTCATTGAGAATGAAAATCTATTTCCGCATACAAAATAGTTGAAACTGTATATTTAACGAAATTAAATTGGAACGCAATAAAATAAACTTTGAGATATAAAACACAAGAAATAAGTGTAACTTTAATCGTCGAAACCAAAGCGTTTTGGCGCCTTAATTGTTCTTTTCGGCCTTGACGTTTTTTCGTTTTCAGCGGATTTCGATTGGTCCGTGGTGTCTTGTTTCTTCGTCTGGTTTAACAATAGTAAAAACGCTAGCTCGGTCTTCAGTTTCGTCCATATTTTCAGTCAGACTTACGGGGTCTCTACTTAGGGCATCAACGTGAGCCATTTTTTCTCCGGCGCGATGAGTAAATTCGAACTTGTATTGGCTAATTAAGTTTTGTCAATGGATAATTTAAGAGTTCTTGGATTTTTCGGAATAAAAGTGAATAATTGCTTGGCAGCCTGTAACAACAGTGAATGGAGTATTAATAAGAAATACACGCAATCGATAAATCGCGCATACAATCGCGAGTAATTCCAGTTTTGAAGAGTGATCATTTTTCTCCTATTCGTTTGTACGTCGGCTTATTGCATAGACCATGTGTACATTATTATCAGGCCCTTTTTGTAAGAGCATTGCGCCTAGTCCCTTTGTACTGGCGTCAGTGCGCAATTCCGTGGATAAATTCGCATTATAAATTTGCAAAATTGGTTTGTTACACATTTTGCTGATCAACTTTGTAAATACATTTTCTTCTTTGTCGGTCCATCTGAATTTTACATTTTTTCTCAAAAGGCGGAATAACGGTTCCGCGATTTCCGAAAATTTTGGTATAAATCTCCTGAAGATTCCTATTAATCCTAAAAATCGCCGTATGCCGTGTAGATCAAGAGCTCGTGGAAAATTTCGAATGCATTCAACTTTGAACTCTGACGGTTCTAAACCAAATTTTCATAAGGTAAATCCTAGATACGGTACTTTATTTTTCAGGAATTTACATTTTGAGAGTTTTAGCGTTAGACCGGCGTCTTTTAAAGCTTTGAAAACTAACGTCAGTTTTTCTTTCATCTCGAGCCAAGATTTAGCTGCAATTAAAAAATCGTCAGAACATTACTATGTTGCGTAACGGACCCAAAACTTTCTGAATTACTTTACAAAAATAAAACGGGGCATCTTTAAGGCCAAAAACCATTCTTATGAACTCATCAGTTTCGTCCGGTGTTATGAATGCCGTTTTTTGGCGTGCTTCTTTGGATAACGGTATTTGTAGGTAACCTTGGGCGAGATCTAAGGTAGTAAGTAATTCGCATTCACATTGCATCTAGAAAAGGAGAGGTCATTTTGGAGTTGCTCCGAAAAATTCATACTTTTGGAGTTTGCTCCAAATTCGTTTGGATTCATATCTAGATTTGGTAGAGGAAAATTCATATTTTTTGTTTGTTTCTTGGGCTCGCATAAGGCGAATCTGTATCAAAAACAATACCTACAGATCTATAATTTTGTGAAATTTTTTGAATTTCAGTTCGGTTTGAAGCGCTAGCTAGATGAGGTTTCAGACTTAGCGGTTTACTCCCTGGTATTTCAACGATGTTTATTTCTAAAAGATTCGTACATCCTAATTCTTTTAGATATTTCGAAAAACAATTGTGTTTATCATTTAAAAAACAAACCAAGTCCTATATTTCTTCTTGGGGTCTATCTTCTTCGAAGTCGATTTCTTGTTTCTTGATGGGTTGTTCATTCGATGACGTTGTTTTCACAGTCAGTGATTCTCGTAATTCTTCACATGACATTGTTGACTCCTTTGATAAAATCTTCTCTTCTTCGCTCAAATTGAGAACGTGTAGGAAATGTTTTTCCGTAGAATTAAGAGCAGTCACAAAATTTATTGCAACGGCTCCTAAGCACATATACAATATATATTTTGTATCTGGAAATGGCACTTACCTAGTTTTTCTTCTACAGTGATGCGCAATATCGAATTTGACTCCTGCAGGTCCTTAATAATTTTATCTTTAGTCTTGTATTCCTTCTTGTATCGTCTTAGCTCCGCTTGTAGAGCAAGAACAAGCGAAAACTGTTCTGACCAGTCAGCTATACTAACTTGGATCATGGGTTTGTCTACATCTAATTTTTTTAAATTTCTCCATCACACTCATTTGGGCATCCAACTTTCTGCTTTTTTCTTCTTTCGCTTTCTGTTTTTTAGCGGCCTAAAAAAAGTAATTTGTTTATAAATATCTGTTAAAAATCTCTTATTATGACCATGAATTTGAACGTTTTTCTTTTTTTGTTGTTGTTAATAAATTGATTGATTGAAACCTCGACCTATCGAGCGCACACTGGCTTCAAGACCTTGAGTTACTCGTAAATGCTTCGTCAAACGAAAAAACGTATTAAGTGACATTTCTCATATTAGGAACTGTTTTGCGTTATACGTACATGGGAAAAAATTTTTATGGTAAACGTCCCTCACTAGGTTCGTTGGACCAATCGGTTCTACAAATCTGTAAGCACTTTAAAAGATTTTATTGATGTCTGGAACTACAAATGCTCTTTTTATGTAGTTAAAAAAATAGTCATAATTTTACGATATAAATTTTATTATGTATTCAAGAATTAAAATGTATGTGTTTTTAAGTTCATTGTACAAATTGTATATGCATTCTAGAACCAGTTTCAGGTTTGAAAACCCCCAATTTATTGAGGTTCTAAACAAGTAGTTTAAAATCAAAATTTACTTCTTTTAATTCTCTCTAGACCGAATTCATTTCAAATATAGTAATATAGTTTCTTATCTTTTTCTTTTTGATTGTCCTGTGTAGAAAATTGTCGGGGCAAACTTGTGTCCAGTTAGGACATTTTCTAGAACGTCTAATCTAGACGGTTTTTTCGGTCCCTAATCGGCTGCTGGCTAGCCCGTCATGACCAACAAAATTTATAAGTATTAAACCCAAATATCGTTTTGCACATTTCCAAACATAATAAGGGTGTTTAAAAGTACCAAAGGCGAGAAATGAACATTAAAAAATGATTTTTTTTATTGTCATCTAGTTAGTCTTTTCGGGCCCTAATCGGGTGCTTGCTAGCCTATCAGGACCAAAATTTTTTTGAAATGTTGAATCAAAATATTTTTTTGCTCATTTAAAAAAATATGTAGGGCATTTAAATGTATAAAAAATGAAGAATGAACTTTATAGAAACACAAATTTTTTTCTTATTATCTAGAAAGTCTTTGGAATGATTTTCAACGTCAAACATCCAAAATAGATTTTCACAAGACCGACTGACTAGCGCTAGTTTAGCTTGTCCAGACTAGCGTTTGACCACACAAAAACGTTTTACTTCTACTCTTGACTGTCTTGATAGTGCCACATTTGCGATCAGGACGGTCTATCCTGGCCCCGAATAGTTCCCCGATAATTTTCTACACGAGCTGATAGAATTTCTCGTCCTCTTTTGAAATTCGTTGGAAAATTTCGAAAAAGTTGGCAATTCCTAAAATGGCGGCGTTTTTTCTGAAAATATTCAAAGTCTATTTACTGAAAAACCTCCTTGTTTTTTTCTTTTGATTTTTTTCTAGATCCGTCCTAGTGTAAAGAGCATATTGCATGATAGTCTGCCTTGTGCCCACGCCTTAGACAGAAGAGAGAATTCTGTTTTTGAGACACGAAAATTCACGTTTTATGCCAAAACCACACAAGAAAGGAAAAATATGAAAGGAACAAAATTGTTTCTATAACAAATTTCTTGAAAATTGTCTCTTGGAACTTCCTTGTATCTCGCATTATTTTCGATATTTTTCGAAGATATGTATAAAATACTTTAAGATTTTTTTCTCTCAATAATACGATTTTATGATGTGGCGAAAAACGAAAAAGGACTTAATTGAACAGTTTTATGTTTTCTAAAAAAGTTATTAATAATAGGCAGTGTCGATTATTTGAAAAATACCTACTTTACAGGAGAAAGTTGGATGTAAAATTTTTTGAAATTGTTACATTATGCTGTGCTTTGTTTTTTATGGCACCATGAAATTGTATCGCTGACACAAATTAAATTTCAAATGATTTTATGCATATTTTCTCAATAATCATGAAAGTAACGCAAGATAGAAAAAAGTGTCGAAAGACGTTTTTTCAGAACTTTTCCAGAGAAGTAATTTTTTTTGACTTCTTTCTAGTGTGAGTTTGGCAAAAATGTGAATTTTCATTATTCAAACAAAAAAAGTTTTCTCTTCTTTCCAAGGCCCGGGCACAGGGTAAACTATCATGAAATTTACTCTTTATATTATGACGAATCCAAAAAAAAATTGGAGAAAAAAAACGGCGAGGTTTTTGAGTAAATTGACATTGAATGTTTTTAGAAAAACCGTGACTTGAGCTTGGACTGCCTGCCCGATTTGAAATAGATTCGTTCTATATAGCTTGCAAATAATTTTCAATGGATTTTGAAGGTTCTCTTTCCTGCGTTAGAAATTCTCAGTATCAAATTGTGAAGACATGTAAGGTAGTCAGATTCTTATTTCCTCATTAGGCTTTACAGCAGGTTTTATTAAAAATTATTTTATATAAAATTGAACAAATTCATGTGTAAATTAATTGTTTACGCCAAACTTGATATAAAACAGTTATTTACAATGGGTTCCTTTCATACGAAATTCGTACATTTTGAAATATGGCAATAAGCTTGATTTTTAGCTAAATACTTTGCAACAATTCAAAGTATAACTTTACGCTGTAAACTGAGTCACTGCACTACGTTGGATGCAACACGAAATATCCAAAAACTATATTTTGTGAAGCACTTGAGACTTTTGTTCACCAGTTTCGGACTATGAGTGGGAAAAGATTCCACCAGGTATGAATTGAGTTGGAAACCTGGGAAAACCTCAGTTTATGGCGGTTGTTAACAGGCACAGTCAGGCTTAGTGGTATTATAAAGAGAATAAGGATATGCTCGACCCCTTGCAACCTTCAATCGTTCTTCAACCGAAGAACGGTTTATGATGGAATCAGACCAAATAGAAGAAAAATTAATTTCAAAACGAATTTTGGAAGAGGCAGCAATATCTTACTGAGAAAAAAGTATTTTGTGATAAGACTATTTGTCTAATAATATGTGATTTGCATTTAGGGTTTTTTCTTCGACTTTACTAAATAAACATAATTTTTATTCCATCTTAAGAAGATGTAAACTGATGTAAAGATGTAAACTGTCAAATATTTGCTTATTTAACAAATCCTAAACCATTTATTTGAGTTACGGTGTTTCGTTTATTAATTAGGAAGGAAAAACTGAAATGATCAAAAATCTGTCAAGTGAAAAATCGTGAGGCTAACTAAACACTTGGCTATAATTGTCAAATTAAAAACATCACACATTTATTTTAATGTTTATTAGTGACACTGATCAATCGACTTGTTATAATAAACTCATAGAATTTAATCCTCGTTGGATTCGGAGTCCGATTGACAATTTTCGAAGTACTTCTTTTTCTCGTTCGATGATGCCCTTGGTCTTGCAGCCCGTCGTCTTGCGCTTGTTGATGGTTGGCTGCTTGTGACAGTCATCGCAGATTTTTTTGGGCGTCCTGTTGGTTTGGGTAGTTTTTCTTGTTTTCGAAATTTTGCTTTTTCTCTCTCTTCGGCCAATTGTTGCATTTCTTCAGGATCAGTAAGAATCTCAAATTTGCGGCGTTTTTGTTTCTTTCGGGTATTTTTTCTTGGCGCAGCTTTGGGGAGAGGTCGTATACTAAGCAGTCTTTCTTTTAATTCCTCACTGGTCTCGTTTCCGATGTCTCGACGTGGAGCCATTGGTTTGTTGCTTCCAGAGGGTTCAGATGATT
The DNA here is from genome assembly GCA_032362435.1 of Melikaiella ostensackeni. Taxonomy (NCBI): domain Eukaryota; kingdom Metazoa; phylum Arthropoda; class Insecta; order Hymenoptera; family Cynipidae; genus Melikaiella; species Melikaiella ostensackeni. The sequence goes on along the minus strand of JAUMHM010000072.1, from coordinate 3,946,488 downwards.
TAGCCAAATGTAGGGCTGATGTTTCGTTGTCTGAAGTCGGAGCTGGTTCAGCATTTTTGATAGGCTCGTGAAACTCAAAATTCAAAATAACGCATACAATATGGATGCGTGATGAGCATGATTGTGCGACATTACGCGAATTTAATCGCTTGAACGCAGAAATTAAGAAACTGGTATCTCATACATTCAAGATGGCTAACAATAAAAAAGTGAGAGTTGAGTTTGTCGTATTTGAGACAATGTTCTATGGCAAGTGTGTTAATACCATTGTCGGTAATAAGGCCACAAGTTGATGCCCGATGTGTCTGAGAACAGGTCATCAATTTGGTGATTTGGAAGACGAGTTTACTCCGAATAATTCATCTTTAAAATATGGATTGGGTTTACTTCATGATGAGATTAAAGCTTTCGAACATTTGCTCCACATTTCATAGAGAAAAACCATTGAATGTTGGGATGTGAGAAAATCTTTAAAAGGTATATTTTTTCTTAAACTTTGAAACTATCTCACACGAAGTGCGCAGCCCTTATCAATGCAGTTATTGTTTTTACTCAAGCGTAGAATTTCTCGCTCTTTTTATCTTGAAATTAATCTAATTTGTCTGTTTTCTAGAACAATTCAATGAGGCATTAGAAATGAATAAGCGTTTGGTTCGCAATATTTCTGGAGTATTATCGGCATTCAATTGTAAAAAGCAATTGAAATTGGGTACAAAATTGTTATTTTTGCATTCTTAGTCTTAAAATCTGGGCGTAATATAAAATAAAAGCAAATTACTCTTCAAATAAGTGGATGAACTTGAAAAGTTCTGTTGGGAAACATATGTCTGCATTATGAATTATTCCCTTGGGCAAGAATGAATCCTTCGTTGCATAAATTATCAAAACATGGATGCCAAATAGCCAGAGAATTTCTTTTGCCAATGGCTTATTATTCGGAGGATGCGAACGAATCCTGGAATAAGCTGTACCGAAAAAATATGGTCTTACACTCACGTCATAACAGCCGAAAAAATAGAATAGTGGATGTTTACCATCGTGCTGTATATCTCACAGACCCAAAAATTTCTATGATTTTCGTAAAAAATCGATTAAAATTATGCAAGAAACCAAAAACTGCTTTGACTGTGAAGAGATTTATAGCAGACGAGTAAGCAAATTCATAGAAGTCACTTCTGTTTATTTTGTCGAGAAGTATCTACTGTTGATTTCGTAAATATGTTAAATCATTCTTTTTTGCAGCAAATTTATTGACGAAGCTGAAAGAGAAAACACCGCAAGCTCTGAAAGCGATGAGACCAGTAATGACAGTGATGCGACTAGTTCTGATAGTGATGCGACTAGTTCTGATTGTGATGCAACCAGTTCTGATAGTGATGACGATCTGTAAATAATTTTGTATTTGAAAGTATGTTCTATTTAATACGTTGAATGATGTTCATACAAATACCTGCTATGATTATTTAATATTGTGACAAAGTAAAGTTTTATAGAGAAGAATGGTCTATTCATCAAATTTCGTAACGTTTTTGATGTTTATACCTCCTATTTAAAATCAATGATTCGAAGAAGCCCGTAGTAGCAATTTTTATCTTCATAGGTGTATTTTTTACAGTTCTTATCCGCCATATTGAATCCGCTTTTTTGAATTTTTACCTCGGATTCAAGATCAGCGACCCTGAAAGCCCCATAATATCAATTTTCAACCATATTGGTATCGTTTTTACAGTTTTCGTCAATCATATTGCATCCATCATTTTGAATTTTGTCATTCTTACCTCGGATTTGAAATAGGCGACCCCAAAAACCTTAAAATACCAATAAAAAATTACAATGATAAATCATTTAAATAATTATGGTTGTAAATGCTAGTTAATTATCATTTCTGTATAACTAAAGAGTCGAAGAAAAGTTAAAGAATGTAGAAAAACCCGTAATCATCTAGATTTATTTTGAGAGAAGATTGTTATAAAAAGTAATAAGTTGTTGAAACCAAACAATTTAGAAGACATTCAAAAATCATTATCAAGTGATATATTGCTTATTAAAAACAATTTGTGTCAAAAAAACCGCAATGAAATAAACATTAACGCAAAAAATACGCTATATCTCATTTTAGCACTTGTGGGATGTTTTTAGCACCCTATCAAAGGAGCTTATGGGGCTTGGATTTGAAAATTCATTAATAATTCGTACTCTTTGTGAATTTAAAAAGTGATTAATGATTCGTACTCTGTGATTAATACTAAAAAAAAAGCTTTTTACAAACAAATCTTTTTCCCCAAAAGAAATGCATGCAAAAATTTATGGTCTCTGAGCAACCACTAAATATTAATCGATTTCATAATAAAAAAATATATGTTAATTTTTTTTGCAAACCTTACAAGTTTGGAGGGTGAGTGCAAGCAAATTCCTAAACAAAAATTTGGAGCACCTTATTGCACTTAAATCTGTCTCGAATCGTAGTTTAGGACGTATGTACAGATTTTTTTTTAATGTAAACATGAAAAGATATTTAACTGAATTCAATAAGTAAGAGAAACTTGATTGATAGGAAAAGTATAAAGGTTGAGATAATTAGTAATTGTGATCTTCAAGTGATTTATGGAGAATAGAGATGCAGAATCTTATAATTATAAAATTGAATAAAGCGTCAGAATTTCTTGAAATGGTGTCAGTAGAGGCTATCTTATGTGCACATCAATCCGTTATTACGCAAAAGATAAGTGTCCTTTCATTTGAAAAGCGTTAGTCGTTAAATCATCGTCGCGTTAGGCGCACTCGAGTACTTGTTGTTTTATGGAGGTATATAGGGACACTGATTCGCGTGGGATCGGAATCTTTGGGTGCGATCGCGTTTTGCGAAAAACAATTGTCTGTTCTCTCATGTTCTTTACTTATCTACTATGCAATTCGTATGCGGTATCTTCTCTACGGAAAATAACATGGCAAATTTCAAATTCATATTAGAACTGCTAACTGTTATCCGAATTGAACCCAACATTGGGATAGAGTTTACAATCCAAGCCAGATTTTTAAAGCGACCCAATTTCCACGGACCAATTCTGCAATGAAAACCAGGGACGCAAGAGTATATCCGGTAATCATGAATAAGAGGAGAATCTGAGAAATTATCCCATGCGAATTCAACTTTCCTTCACTTGAATGATCCTCCTGAATCTCCAAGTTTACATTAATTGATAAATCATTTTTCCATTTTTGATAGAGTCCAGATTGAACCACCAAAGCAATGATTTCATTAAAACGATCCACATATGGTGTCGCAGGTTCCATCTTCATACTACCAGGAGACGTTACTAAGGGTTGTTTCAAAGTATGTACGTCTTCTTTCCCTCTTTTAGCCAAGATTACTTGTAAAGTTGACATTCGCATGACACATGACACGTTTTTGTAATCTACCAACATATCAACGCATTCCTGATAACTTGGTAATGATTTTATAATAGCCTTCTCCAGCACTTGACGAAAATCTCCCTCGCTATTTCCAAACAATGAGTTGTATACTGGTTCCTCCAACATGATTCGAAGTCCAGATTGATTTAGGTCATGCAAGTCGTCAATCTTTACTTTTGAATCAATTTTAATTCTAGCTTCAGTCAAGGATGAAACAATAAAAGATACGTAGGTCATTCCAGTAATCAGTAAGCAACCGAAGACGATCCTTTCTTTTAACTTCGATGGAGCTTCAACGACTGGAGCCCCCAAAAGAGGTTGCAGAATGTAGTGCCATTGTCTGGGAGCAGCTTCGAATTTTAGTTTTTGCTCGAATATCTGCACGGTGAATGTGATCAGACCAATCAGGATAATGGGAAATGCACAAGTCCATGGGTCTAAGTACGAAACTGATGTGCTTTTCAAATGCGGCACGACAACAACGAGCTGTAGAAATTCGTAGCTCATTGTGGTTTCCCAAAAGTTTTCTTTGCATGCATCTACAAGTCCCACGATATTAGAGAAAAATTGGATTTCGCTGTTAGAAAGGCTGTAGAAGACTCCGGTCATGATGTTCTTGTTGCAGCTTCTTCGTCCCCAGTCCTCTGTGTTGCTTGGAGTCAGGATTATTTCAAAATTCATCTTACTTGAAAGAAGTTTCATCATCTGTGAATCTGAACCACGTGTTTCGATTGGATGTCCAGTGCGGTTGCGTTTTACATAGCTGAAGGGTGGTTTGTCGAAAATGGTTATCTTTAACCCATGACCGTGCAAATCTCTCAACTTGTCGGGAAATATATGAATTTTTGACGAGAACCTCATTTTGGTAAAGGTTTTGATGAAAGGGTTGAAGCAGTGCATTTTAATGTTTAAAGAAGAAGCTGATTGAGTGTTGTAGGTCTGGAAACAAATATGATTTTCATGCATAAGTCGACACTTTGGAATTTAGAAGAAATTTGATGTACTTTCTACAAGAAACTGCGAAATATTTATAAAGCTTCGATGAAAAAAGTATTTAAATTTTTTAAACAGTACTTGAAATCTTACTTACTATTAAGCATTATTATAAAATATTCTGGAAATAGTAGACCACTACTGAAAGTTGAATTTACCTTCAAGAGTATTGTCTCTTCAATATCCTCGTTGATCTCAAGGACGGTTGCGTCTAGAAACTTTTTGGACCACATGAATCGGAACAGCTTCTTGTAACTCAGGTTATTTTTTGTTGATAATACCATTAAGCATTTGGGACGAATTCGGATTGGAGAGATTCCAATAATGAATTCTACTGGGATACTCAATTCCTTTAAATCATATTCATCTCTTGGAGAACTAACAATGATGAACAATGTCGTTCTTCTAGGTTCTTTCAATGAGTTTAAAAAACTCAAAGATCCGATACCCAAGATGCTTTGATTTTTGAGATTCAATTTCCAAGTCGGAATTACTTCATCGATTTTGTCAATCAGAGCTGCAATTTGAGAAGGCTGATATTGAATTTCGTTATCGATCAAAAAAATGATCTGGAATGGTCTGACGGTTTGGATAAGATGTTTCGTAAGAGTCGTAGACCAATCTGGGGTCGTTCGTACGTTATTTACTTCAAACATCAAAATGATGCCAGAGATTAAGTGGGACATTTTTCTGATCATTTTGTGGAACGAGTGAAGTTTAAGAAAATAAGAGTAGGACTGAAAAAAGCTGCTTGCAGTCAAGTACTATAGGTTTTTTTATAAACGCTCTATAAACGACCTTCGTTGAATCTCTTGCGAGTAAAGATCGATATTTTCCTAAGTGATGACTGTATTTATCCCTCCTGGAACTTTTTTATGTATTATTAAGGAAAATCGATACTGGATGAAGTGTTTTTTATTTATACAAATCAACATTATGCTACACATATGAGTATTATCAGTAATTTCAAAAATACATGTCATATTGTGTTCTATAGTTGAGCTAACTCGCTAATCGTGAATTTTAATGTCATCATCAATTAAGGACATAACCTGAAAAAGTCTCATTTCGGTAATATGATTCGATGGACGGTCCAACCTAAGGTGGATGAAACGTTATTCATTCTAAGGACCCAAACGATCCAAACTATGAAATTCAGGAATAGTTTATTAATTTTGTGAAGTAAATGAGGAGGTCAATCCTAGTGAAAATAAATTCTATGAAATTGTATCAAAACTTCCATAAATTTTTATGCAAACTTCTAAGAAGTTGTTTGAAAATGTCTACAAATTTTTAATGCATTTTGGATGAAAACTGAACCTTCATTTTGGAGCCGTAGATGTTCCTATCTTTCGCAGATAATTGTATTCTTTCATCATTGTTTGTAGAAATTAGTAATTTACTAAAAAAAAATTGAAAAATTGCAGCTAGCTTGCCAAACACCAAGTATTTAGGCGCGCCGAAAATATTTGGTCTACCCTCACCGAGTTTCGGTGAACCTAGCCGCATTCGACAATTTCCCTGGAATCACCGAAAATATTTGTTCTACGCTCATCGAATTTCGGTGAACCTAGACACGGCCTTTTCAAAATATAAATTTTCGTAATTTTGTCTAGTAACTCGTTATTTTTTACAAATACCTAATTAAAAATTATGAAAAACTAAACTTTCATTTTGGAATCATAGATTTTCCTTTTTTTTGTTGAATAAAATTGTATTTTTCATAAATGTGTGTAGAAATTTGTAATTTTATAAGAAAATATATGAAAAACTCCAACTAGCATGAGCAAGTCGTAAATTTTCATTATTTTTGGTAGGAATTCGTAATTTTCTTGAAAATCTCTTAAAAATTATAAAAAACTAAACCTTCACTTTGGGGTCGTAGATTTTCCATTTTTTTCGTAAAAAAGTGTAGGTACAAAAAAGGGTTTCGTAGCCTATTAAGTCGCTAGTTAAGTCGTTCAAATCTGCTCCCCCCCCCCTCTCACTCTCCCTCTCCATCCACTTCTCTTCTATCCTATCTCGTCTCATCCTATCCTGTCCTGTCCTATCTGATCCTATTCAATCCGACCTTATTCGATACTATCCGATCCTACCCCATTCTACTTGATCTCATCCTATCCGGTCCTATCCTATCTGATACTATCCAACCATATCCTATTCCATCCTATTCCGCCCTATCCAATCTCATTCTGTCCTATTCCCACCTATCGTATCCTATCATATTCGATCCTATCCTATTCGATCCCATCATATCCTATCCTATCATATCCTACCCAACCTTATACGATCCTATCATATCTGGTCTTATCCTATCAGATCCTATCCTGTCCTATTCCATTCGATCCTATTCGATCTTATCCTATTCTATCATATCCTGTCCTATCCTATCATTTCCGATCCGAATCTATCTTGTCTTATCGGGTCAACGAGAAAAAAATACGACAGACGAACGGACACCTGACCGAAACTATAAGGGATAAGGGTTTCAGTCTGAGGTTACGAATCCCTAGAAATCAGAAAATTCGGTACAAATAGCCCCTTTTGCAAGTCCCGCTATTCGTACTGAAAATATCCGTCTATTTGTACCGATATTTCGGTATACCTTGATACGGACATTTTTTTAGAAATTCCTAATCTTTCACAAATATCTATTAAAAATTATGGAAAACTATACCTCTCTTCTGAGGTAGTTTTTCCTATTTTTTCGTGAAAAATTGTACTTATTTATAATTGTGCGTAAAAATAGTTTTCAAATAATAAATTTCAATTTTTTTAGGTACAAATTCGTGATTTTTCACAAAAACCTATTAGAAATTATGAAAAAAGAAACTTTCACTCTGGGGCCATGAATGTTTATATTTTTCCGTAGAAAATTGTATTTAGGTATTCATAAATATGTACCGACGTTTTTCATTTTCTAAGACAAAATATGGAAATTTCTAAATTTTGTGAATCATACATTTTTGTTATTTTTGTAGAAATTCGTAATTTTCTACAAATCCTATTAAAAATCATGTAAAATTTAACCTTTATATTTTTAGGTCGCAGCCTTTCTTATTTTTTTCGTGAAAAATTTATCTATTTATAATTGTGTGTAGAAATATATAATTTTATAAAAGAAATTATGAAAAACTACATCTACTCTTTCTAAATGTAGATTTTCGTATAATTTCATAAAAAGATGTTTGCGTTCATTCAAACATGCATAAATGTTTGTTAAGTTCCTATTTTTTCAAAAAGAACGGTATAAAAAGTTAATTTTTCATTTCGTTTTTTAGTTTTTCATAGTTTTTCATAGTTTTTCTTACAATATTTTTTATTTTCAATACAAGATCATAATATTTATTCGTGTGGAAAGGGAGAAAAAGAGGCAAAAAGTCCCTATATAAGCAATTCTCTACAAACAGGGCACTTTCGTGTCCAAGGAATGAATTATGAAAACTATTGATTGTATTATAAAAGAAAATCCACAGAAAAAATGGGGGTAAGAAATATTGCTGGGTAACTGAGGTTGAGGTGATCTCACCGTGCTCGCCGTGGAAACTCGGGAGATTTCGCCGACGTTCTCCGCTGAAGGCAGCACGTTACAGGCTGTAACGTGCTGCCGAGTTTACCCCAACCTAAGTTACCCAGCTTGCGATTACCCGTTTCACCGATTACCTGCAACGTTTCTTACCCCAAGTTTTTTTCTGTTTCGGCAAGAATCTTCCTTTTTGTGTCTCATAACATGATCCATAGTAAAAAAATTGATTCCACTGTCGCAAATCACAATAAAATAAGATTAAGGGCCCAGAAAATGCCTTTGAAATATTTCCACACTTGCCCGAGGCATAGTTTATAGCCTAATAAGAATCTACCGACGCTTAGTTTGCGCTTGGCATACGTTCGAAGTGAGTATGTCAGTAGTTTTCGAGAAAATAGAGCAAGAAGAGTTCCGTGCAGTGATAAGACATTTTTATTTAAAATATTTGACGGCCGCGCAGATCAAATTTGAGTTCGACGAAGTTCACAGAGAGTCTGCTCCTTCGTTGAAAACCGTTTATTTTTGGATCAACGAATTTAAATGTGGTCGAACCACAACTTAGGATGAAGCGCGCTCCGGACGCCCAATTGAGGTCACTACATCGGATATGGTGGAAAAAATGCATCATGTGGTTATGGAAGATTGCCGAATCAAGGTACGTGAAATTTCTAAGGCTGCAGACATGTCCACTGAACGAGTCTATAATATTTTGTACGAAAAACTGGAGGTTGAGAAGGTATGTGCAAGATGGGTGCCGCGATTGCTGACTCCCGGTTAAAATCGCAACTGAAAAGACTTTTCGGCGTAGTGTTTGGTGAAGTTTAATCGGAATCCGCAGGACTTTTTGCGTCGATTCGTGACTGCGGACGAAACCTGGATTCACCACTATACACCCGAGATAAAGCCGCAGTCGAAGCAGTAGGTACTGCCTGGTGAAAGTGCGCCAAAGAAGGCGAAAACTGTTTTGTTAGATAGGAAGGTTTATGACTCCAAATGACCATGACCTACAAAAAAATCGGCCACGATTCGCGCACAAAAGAGTGCTGTTTCATCACGACAACGCACCGACTCACACATCCATAATCGCAATGGAAAAAATACACGAAATGGGCTTCGAATTGAAGACTTGGCTCGGTGGGCAAAGATTCTTATCCAATGAAGAAGTAATCGATGCCGTGAATGCGTATTTTGCAAATCTCGAGAAATTTTACTCTTCTGAAGGGATGAAAAAATTTGAATCTCGCTGGACTAAGTGTGTAGCCCTCGAAGAAGACTATCATGAGAAATAAAGGCAATCTTAAAAAAAATGTTTTCTTGCTTTTTTACCAAACCTATCAAAGGACCCTCGTATTGCTCTCAGGATAAATTGTTGTCAATGCAAAGCATTCTGTGGTGGCAAAAGAAAAAATGTAGAACGGTGCAAATAAGATCGAAGTACAAGGATCGGTAACTAGGCGAGTACTCGGAGATGCAAATTTTCTCGACACTCTTGTATACAAGGTAGATCGGAACAGTCCGCGTGGGCGAAGGATGTCCAACCTTTCAGGACCAGTCCTGAACCAGTCTCTCTCGTAGTCGCACTATCCAAAGAAAGATAGTCAGCGATCAGCATCAGCGATACAACAATCTAAGTCCGTGGTTGGTCGATACCTCTACAACTGGTTGTACCTCTACAATTTTACACCCGGTCCCTATAGGTGGAAGGAACTCAGGAACTCCCCAGGAATCGCGTGCAACTTTCCATATTGAGGAGTTTTAAAGCTGCACCTTAGTAGTGGGATAACTAGGGGCGCCTACACGCGCTAAAGTCGACTGGTTAAACAGGAATGGTCAATAAAAGATACACGCGAGTTCATGGAACAGCCTCCCGTTCTATTGAGGCAAGAAGTCTTTGATAAAGACTTTAGAAACCGATTGAGACTTTAGAAATTGATAAATATACTAGTCAAATTAGCCGGAAAAGGACCATTTGAATTCTCCTGAAATCACTTGAATAATTCTCCTGAAGTTAGTTTCTTCTGAAATTTCGGAAGTCACTTAAAGTCATCTGATTTTACAAGAATTCTCTTGAAATCACTTGAATTCCCTAAAAATCTCGTAAAATCTCCTGGAATATCTGAAATTACTTTAAATCACTTGAAATCACTCAAAGTCATTTTAATTCTACTGCAGTCATGATATCTCCTAAAATTAGTAACGTATTCTGAAATTTCTGAAGCCACTTGAAGTCACTTGAAACGTCTCAAGTCACTTGAATTTACATGAATTCATTTGAAGTTATTCGAATTCTCCTGAAGTCACTTGAATTCTCCTAGAGTTAGTACATTCCTCAGAAACTTCTGTAGTCACTTAAAGTCACTTAATTTCACAAGGATTCTCTTGCAGTCACTTGAACTCCCTTGAAATCTCGTAAAGTCTTCTGAAATATCTGCAATTTCCCAAAATATCTGAAGGCACTTGAAATCACTTGAAGTCACTTGAAGTCATTTGAATTCTACTGGTCACATGAAATCTCCTGAAGTCAGTGAATTATTCTGAAATTTCTGAGGTCACTTGAAATCACTTGAAATATCTGAGGTCAATTTGAAGTCGCATGAATTCACTTAAAGACGCTTGTATTCCCTTGAAATCTCCTGAAGTCTCCTGAGATATCTGAAGTCACTTGAAGTCATATGAATTCTACTGAAGTAACATGAAATTTCCTGAAGTCAGTAAATTATTCTGAAATTTCTGAGGTCACATGAAGTAACTTGAAGTATCTGAGGTCAGTTTGAAGTCACATGAATTTGCTTAAAGATACTTGTATTCCCTTAAAATCTCCTGAAGTCTCCTGAGATGTTTGAAGTCACTTGAGGTCATTTGAAATTCTCCAGAACTCACTTGATTTCTCTTGAAATCAGTGAATTCTTCAGAAATTTTGGAAATCATTTGAAGTCACTTGGATTCCCATGAAATATCCCGAAGTCCGCTGAAATATCTGAAATATCCTGAAATATATGAAGCTACTTGAAGTCACGTAAAATCATTTGAATTGTACTGAAGTCACATGAAATCTTCTGAAGTCAGAGAATTATCCTGAAATTTCTAAAGTCACGCGTATTCACTTGAAATATCTGAAGTCACTTGAATTCCTATGAATTCTCTTGAAGTCAGTTGAATTCCCTTGAAATCTCCTGAAATCCCTAAAATATCTTGAATCTCCTGAAATATCTGAAGTCACTTAAAGTTATTTAAATTCTATCAAAGTAACATGAAATTTCCTGAAGTCAGTGAATTATTCTGGAATTTCTGAGGTCACTTGAAATCATTTGAAATATCTGAGATCATTTAAATTCTCATGGATTCTCTTGAAGTCACTTGCATTCCCTTGAAATCTCCTGAAGTGTCCTGAAATATCTGAAATCTCCTGAAATATCTGAAGTCACTTGATGTCACTTGAAGTCACTTGAAGCCATTTGAATTCTACTGAAGTCACATGAAATCTCCTGAAGTCAGTGAATTATTCTGAAATTTTTGAGGTTACTTGAAGTCACTTGAAATATCTGAGTTCAATTTAAATTCACAAGAAATCACTTAAAGACACTTGTATTCCCTTGAAATCTCCTGAAACCTCTTGAGATATCTGAAGTCACTTGGAGTCATTTGAAGTTCTCCAGAACTCACTTGAGTTCTCCTGAAGTCCGTGAGCTCTTTACAAATTTCTGAAGTCATTTGAAGGCACTTGAAGTCACATGAAGTTACGTGAAGTCATTTGCGTTCTACTGACGTCACATGAAATCACTTAAATTCAGTGAATTTACTGAAATTTTTATAGTCACGAGAAGTAACTTGAAATATCAGAAGTCTGTGGTCAGTTGAAGTCCTTCGAATTCCACTGAATTATCATGAAATTTCCTGAAGTCAGTGAATTATTCTGAAATTTCTGAAGTCACTTGAAGTCACTTGAAATATCTGAGATCATTTACTATAAATTCACATGAACTCTCTTGAAGTCACTCGAATTCCCTTGAAATCTTCTGAAGTCTCCTGAAATATCTGAAATCTTCTAAAATATCTGAAGTCACTTGAATTCTCATGAAATCTTAAGTCTCCTGAAATATCTGAAGTCTCTTGAAGTCACTTGAGCTCACTTGACTTCTCCTGAGCTTAGTGAATTCTTCAGGAATTTCTGAAGTCACTTGAAGTCATTTAAATTCTACTGAAGTTACATGAAATCTCCTGAAGTCAGTGGAAATATCTGAAGTCATTTGAATTCCTATGAATATATATTGCTTACGTCTTCAGGGGATCCTTGAAATTAAATTTCGTATCCAGAAGTCGGAGAGAGATCGATATATATTAAGTGTTTTCCGTCAATTTCAAGTACTTTTTCAAAAATCTACAACTGATAAAGTAAATCAGCATCAAAATAATATTCTGATATTCAAGTCTCAATGTGAAAGTCGAAACTTTTAAAGTTCAACGACTATAACTTTCTCAATATTCGTCAACTAGGTAAATCTAAACAAACTCTTTTAGAAAGAAGAGAATTAATATAACCTATAAGCCCAAGAGAGGGAAATTGAAATAATTCACGGTCTTTGTACCTTCTCATATTTGTGCAAAGACCTTTTAAAATTAAAGGTCAAACCATCGACTACTGTAATTTGGTGATTGTAAATCCTCTTTTGTTAAAGCTTCTTCGGCTTTAACGAATACATTCTCATCACGTGTCTCGTGCTTCGCACTCGATTAACATACTCATACGTCCAAGATGCGAAATTTTCTGTATTCTGTTCAACTCTATTATATTAAATGTATATTATGTTGATTTCTGTACCTCGGCCCGGGACTGCTTATTCAGATATTGCAAAATGAAGTACAAATTTTAATTATTACTTTAACATTTGTTCCTTATATTGCATTAATCTGTATTCGCAGCTACCCTAAGAAATGTATCATTTCAGTAAATGTTGATTATTAAAACTCATAATGTACATTGATATTGAAAGAGACGTAATTACATTGTCTTGTTTTCATAATTGAAAAATTATATACATATAAAATTTTAATGAAACGATACTTTACTTAGGGCATTCGCAATCAACTTTATTAATGTCCTCATCTTCGCACCGCCAAGACATACCTGTATGTAACATTACTTGTTCCCTATAACATACGTCTTCCTTAGAAGATAGACGCTTTTTGTATTTTGTTATGTAATCTTCTCTTAAAACATTTTTAGAATCAGCATCTAATAATTGTCATTCTTTTTCAGATTTTAACACTCAAGCCTTCTTATCTTTCGGGCTAGTATTTATAAAAACAACTTTCCTGCTACCTTTAGCTACTACTAAAGAAGAACTTGATAAGTAGCTTCTTGTGCAAACATGAGATTTCCATTCAAAAAAGAATTACAATATTTTCTTTGATGCCACCGTTGCCACTGTTTACTTCTTCGAGTGCTTGACGCAATAATTTTGATAGCCCATTATCTACTTTACTTATATAATTAACGATATAAGCCGCGAAACTGTACAGATTTAAAACAAATTGAATGTCCATATTAGCCTCGAATAAATTTAGTATGTCTGAGTTATAATAATTCATTCCAACTTCGGTACTTTTTCGCTATAAAAAAATTCGCGTTCTTTTAACTGAGATACGAACGGCCAAAATATATTTATCTTCCGTTAAGTTTAATTTTCTTAAAATTTCATCAAATTCTACCAATTCGGATTGTTTCTTATAAAAATAGTACATTGATTTCCTAACTTATATTAAATTTCTTATTTTCTAAAAGCTCTTATATCGTGGTTTTTGACATAACCGGAATGGGATAATCCAATCGAAATTTCATTTGATTTTTTTCCCCTTTATTGCAAGTATGCGTATGTTTATGTCGCTGCACGGCCATAGCAGGATTATCCTCAATATATTCACAGCTTATAAATTTATCGATAAATTCAATACATGTTTCGCGCGATTCTGGATCACTATCGTCATAGATAGGTGCATCCTTTAGTCAAAGAAAATAATGGGCATGAGGAGAGCTCCTCAATTATGAAATTCCATTCAGTAGTAATGGTCCTCGAGATAATTTTTCCCGAATGAAACTGCTTTTGTTCCTAAATAATTTAACATGTCTCTGAATTTGAAATCGAAATACAAGGCAGACGTGACCGTATCTCATCATATATAGTCCGTCTTCGTATTGTCGTCTAAGTTTAATGCTTTTTCCAAAGTTAGTGTCTTGTTATCAAGAAGTTTCGACAGCATTGGCATCAAATCTGGCCACCATCTTTTAGCAGCTGATAACGTAGAGAAAAAGGTTAGGCTTCCTTGGTTTCGTAGAAAATCAAATTTTTTCTTCCTCTGCCAAATAGGCAAGCGGTAAACGAATTCTTTTGAGTACCCTATAGCCTACATCATGTCTCATTGCATCATCGATAAATCCTGCACTAAGTACTTGTCCTGCTGTTAATTTTTCATTCATTTGAACTAATTTCATGAAGACATTAACATTAGCTGCTACAAGACTTTAAGCTTTTTGATTAACTTAATCTAAAACCCTTTCGGTTTACATGATCTTCTGTCACTACGCCGAATTTCTGATTTAATGCGTGCTGTTAAAGATATCTTTGCTGTGAAATCATGACCAGCGAAAATTTTCGGATTGGATAATGCATCTGTATGAGGTGTGGTCAAAGGAATTGGTTTTTTACGTTGTTCAGGAACTATAATTTGAGCTTCTTTAGCAGATTTTGCGTTTCTGTCGATGAGCAAAACTTCTTTGACTATGTCATCCTCATTGTCACTGATATCGCTATTTGATTCGGAATTTAACGCGTAACTTATTTCACCGTCCCCATCTTCCAAGACTTCAAGTTTATGAAAATTCGTATCTTATTCTTTATCTTTGTCCTCTTCTTCTACTACGAAATTTAGCTTAACATCATAATTATTTTCATACCTTTCAAAAAATGAATTGTGTATCTTTATTCCATACTTTTTATATAGAGGGGACTTTAATGAAACGTTTGTTGCTTCACATATACGAGGTCTGTCCCAAAAGTATCCGACCTATGTTCATATCTTCGCGCGGTGAGACGCAGGCGTACTCTAGAG
>JAUMHM010000072.1:3903661-3922785 GCA_032362435.1 Melikaiella ostensackeni | reverse complement strand
TTTTTTGGCATATTGCTTTTTGGCTCATTAATGTACAACATTTTAACCTTTAAAATGATCCTTCATTCATTGAGCTATCATTTTTTCTTCACTTACTTTTTGAACGTCAAAGGCTGAGGACTCGAATTTTCTCGCCGATAGTAGGTAAGTCTAAAGAAGCACTTTGAGAAGGAAAGAAAAATTTGTGTCTATAGCCATCGTGATTTATAGGCCAATATATAGGAAAATTGTATTTTTTTTCCCCACCTCAAAATTCATGATTTTCTAAAAAATTCCTGGTTGCTTCTAGGAAGTTGTAAATATTACAAAATAGGGAGTTAAGACAAGATAAATTCAAAGAAACACTTTAAGAAAGAAAGAAAAATTTGGTTATATAGCCATCATGATTTATAGGCCAATATAGGAAAATTAGAAATATTCTCCCACCTCGAAATTCGCGATTTTATAAAAAATTCCCAGATGGTGCTGGGATTTACGAATCTTCCAGAAAAGGAATTTGGGACTAGGTAAATCTAAGGAAACACTGTGTGAAAGAAAGAAAAGTTTATTTCCGGAACCTTCGTGATTTATAGGCCAATATAGGAAAATTGGAACTCCTCTCTCACTGCAAAATTCGAAATTTTCTAAAAAATTTCCCTGTTGGTCCTAGGATGTTGTAAGTCTTTCAGAACTGGGTGTTGGAAGTAGTTAAATCTGAAGGAATATTTTTAGGAATTGAATAAAAATTAGATAGATTCCTATAGGAAAATTGGCATTTTTCTCTCACTCTGAGATTCAAGATTTCCTGAAACATTCCCTGTTGCTCCCAGGAAGTTGTAAGCCTTCCAGAAGAGGGATTAGGATCTAGGTAGATCTCAAAAAACCCAACATTTCCTCTTCATCGCCGTGAAGACTGCGCGTACCTAAATGCATCCTAAATGTATGTATTGAAACGCTTAAGGCTTAGGCCAATTTGTAAAGTGAATTTTGTTCAATGAAATAAAAGAGGAAAATAAATAAGACAGGAAGAAGAAGAAAGTACAACAATGGACAACTTGAGTGATAACTGTCTTCGATTGGTATTCAAATATCATCTACCCACAATAGACAGAATAAGAGTTGAAAAAGAAGGCGAATTAAATCAATTACTTATAATTATAGTAATATAATAATTACTAATAATAATTAAAAACTGTATGTCTAAATGAATTATTCCTCAAGTCGAGTATGCAATATTTGCCTGAATCATATACATAACGTCTTCTAAATCGTTGAAAAGATTTGAGACATGTTACCGTTCCTTCTAATCTTTTTTGCATATTGCTTCAGAAAATCCTTTTCTAAATTAATATTTTATTAACTATGGCAATAAGAGACAAAATTAGAAAAAATTTTTTTAACCATTCGGTCGCTCTATTAAACAGTCAAAGAATCGAGCATTATTCAAGTAACTATGTATACTTTATAATGCAAACAATAATGTACTATTCTCCTAGAGTCACTTTCTTATAACTAAATTACTCAATAACTTCGAATAATACAAGCAATAAATATAAAATTGTCTTTTTACAACAATTAGAGCTAGTTATTCTTTTACCAACGAGTTTTCTTTCATGTGTTAGATTTAGATCTCGCACATATCTAAGAGGGCGTTCAAATTAGTAGGAACCCAATTGGTACCGCTGTGACAAACGAAGAGACCATTTCCATCAATATATGCCTGCATATTCCCAACTTTGTAAACTTGCTTTGCTTCTCGATATCTATTCGGAATCGGCATGAAGAGAATTCCCCTCTCTTCGCATTTTTTCTGCACAAAGTCTTTAAATCCGTGTGGAATTTGGTTTACGATCCTCATTGCTTCAGCGATACTCTGCAAAACGAAAGAACATTGTTCATAAAATTGTTATTTTATTAATACTAGACATTAATTTACAAGACTAGAAATAAAATAAATGTTTACCTCAACTCTTGGCTGGACATTAGAAGGCATTTGCGAAATAGGCGGCTGACTTCTTTCCAAACTCGTCAAATACGAGACTTGCTCCATAGCTCCTGGCTGTAGACCATCAGTAACGGAAACAGCTCTGTTCATCATATCCAAAGCTTTCTTAAAATGTTCTTTAATAACTGGTTCCCCTAGTAATTTGTCATTAAGTAATCCCTTCCACCCGATGTACCAATTCGTAACCTGGTCATAATTAGGCGAATGATTCAGCCAAAGAGCCAAGGTTTGAAGCCACTTTGGAAAGAAAAACTTGTCGAGCAAACCCGCCATAATGTGGATCGGAAGTAGTTCTCTCCACTCATAAACGCAGTGCCATTGGTCCAAATGCTGCTGGTGGGGATTTATCACGAGTTCCGAAAGTGCTATCTGAAGTTTCGGGACAATATTCTTTACTAGAAAAGCCTCCAAGTCTCCTTTTGGAAATACTTGAGACCAGGGCTCCAACATCAATCTTGCTGATCTATCGGCTGCGTGCCAACCACCAAGCGCTGATCCAAGTTTGCGGCGAATTATTGGATAAATCTGGGTGTCTAAACGGTTACGTAAGAGCGGAAGCCATGGGTGAATCCAAGTGTGAATTGGGACTGTATCCGTTAAAGGGTTCCAATCTTCAACTTCGAGGGTCAATTTTGGAAGCACTAGCATATCTAAAATGTTGTCTAAAATCCAGCTCGGGAGTAAAGGCATCCAATTTTCGATCAGATCGATTAGCGGTTCCGGTTGTCTGCATCTCCACTCTCTGCAAACACAAAAAAAAGGTCAAGACAGTCTCACTGGGGATTTAAACATTCTATGCGACACAATCGGTCCCTAAGTGAACTAACCAAAACCAACCAATATGGCCGGCATGAGGCATGAGCACAGTAAATACACGCAAAAACGTAGCGCTTAACTTTAATAATCGTCCGTTTTAATAAATAAATGAAGGATAAATTCAAAGTGCATTGCTGTAATAGAAAACATTTTTATTTTCTACCACTCCATATGAATCGTATGTAAATCTCTATGCTCATAGCGGCCACGTGTTATGACGCCGTAGCGCCCTTTTTGATGCGTTGGATGTAGTAATAATTCATTAAAATTCAATTCAATAATAATATTCAATGTAATTCAATAATAATTCAATAATTCATCATTTCTTTAGGAAAATAAAACATACTTCACTGCTCCCCTTATCGAAGGCACCCAGGCGTTCCATACAAGTTGATCATAAGGATGCAAGGATCTCGTATGAAGTGTAGGCTTCCCACTTTCCAAAATATCCTTCCACTGTTTAAACAACTCCAAAGGTTGTTTCGGTTGCATAAAAGGATTCCAGGACACCAAAGACTCCATAACTTTCGGTACCGCCAAACTGCTAGCTAATTCCCCCAACTCATACATTTTATACTCCTCATAATAGTTGTCCTGCAAACTCTTAAAAGCCGCTGCAGTATCCTTCAGAGTCAACTCATTATTTTCGTTCATTAGCCGATCCACAACGGTCAATACATTTTCCAAAGTATCAATCAACTGCCCATGCTGATCTACAATCTTCGCAAGATTAGTTTTCTCTGCTTCAAGTGCAATCAGCCTATCACCCAGGTGTCGATTCCTTCTGTCGTTCTGAATAATATCCTGTTCACACATGTCAACAAGAAGGTCCAAATTATGCTGAAGTTCAGGCAAGACGAAATTAGATTTAGATTTCTTGTCAGAAATCAATACGGTCTCATCTGGACGTTGTTGTTGGCCACTTCCAATCGCATGATAACCGCTCAAAACTCGCTTTTCTGGTCCTGTCATATCTATGACTTTAACTCTGCTCATTTCACTACTCACACCAGCTTTTCTATTAGGCCTGAGCTTTCCATCTTCTATAACCTGATCCACACTTCGATAACAGTACCTAACTTTCTTTTTTCCTACCGCATCGCCCTTTCTCCATTGAGAAGTTTTGCCTTTTTGTTCTTTCGCATCTTCAGTTACTTCTTCCTTCTTCTTTTCAGCAATCTTGGCAAATTTTTCAGGACCATAGGCTCCAATCGCTCCTCTTCCTTTTCGGAGATGAGCTTCTACTGGAGCACCTATACCCTGCAGATTTTTTCCCAGACCTTTACCTGGTTCAAATCCCATCTGAAGTAAAAGCTTTGCTCCGATTCCTTTTGTGTGAACTTCCCAGTTTCCAACTCCAGTATTCAAAAGAGCAGGATTCAAAGGTATCTTCTTTTTTCTTAGACCAGCTATGTCGCCATCTGAATTCAATGAAAAAGCTCTCCGAGATTTTATGTTGCTGAGTCCCTCAGGTTCAGAGTCACTACAAAAACAAAACAAATAATTTAATGGGATACAGTTTAAAATTATTATTATTGTAAATATTCAAAGAAATGTTTGTATGCTGCTATCTCTCTTGCAGGGTTGGTACAGAAGTCAGGTTTCAAAATTCCATGATTTTTACAAGTTTTCCAGGTCTACTTTTGAAAAAATTCCATTCAACTTTTTAAAATATCCACTCAATTCTATTCAATTTTAATACATTCTACTGGTCGCAAACTAATCAACTGACAATTTCTTGTACAATTATTAGTCAATGCAAACCCTGGTGGTGGTGGTGGTAGTGGTAAAAGGTAAAACCTTTTTACGACAAACTACAACGTTCTATGAAAACATCGCTTTTACAGATGATCATAGAAAATTATCAATTTTGTAAAGGTTCGGCATGAAAAACTACGAAGTAGAAAGAATTAATATTTTTAGTTAATAGTTACAAAATTGTATGATTTTGTATTAAAAACGAAGAAGTTCTTAAAAAAATTATGAATGTCTACAATAGGGTGGTCAAAAAAAGTTGTTTTTTTTAATTGCCTAACTACTAATCGCTCCTTTTGGTGTCAAAATGTCCCCTGAATGTCCCCTGAAAGTGAAAACCATCACCCAAATTTTAAACACTGAAAATAAAACAATGGACGCATTTTGAAGTAGAATAATCCATTACAACAACAATAAAATAAAATAAGCAATTTTTGCAAAAATAGACTTGAGAAACCCCAAAATTCAGGGGACATATTGACATCAAAAGGAACAATTTGTAAGGAAGCCATTTTAGAAAAAAAAATAAAGCCTTTTTTTGGACCACCCTTATCTACAACAGCAAAAGATCATTTTAATTTCTTACAGTTTTTTGTAGAAAATTTCGAATTTCTACAAAAACTCATGAATAATTATACAATCTACCGAACTGACACCGTATCAATATTTGCAAAATTTTAGACGACGCAAGCTTAAAAACAGATCATTTCGGAATTTAAAAAACTTTTGATATCTTGTGTGAATTAAATATTATCGCTTTCTATGAGAAAAATATTTAAAGTCCAAAATACATTACAAATTCATAGATATTTTCGTAGAAATTTCCACAGAAATTTATAAAAGTTTCCGTACAAATTCATAGAAATTATTTCCACCAGGAAATGTTAAGGGGTTCCAATAATTATTGAATTCTAAACATTGCTCACTAATATTAGTGAGTATAATAATTTGCAATAAGTTTCAGTATTAATAATTAATATTAATAAGTAATGTGTATAATATGTAGTATAATATTAATGGTATAATAATATTATAATATGATAATAATTTTTTTTAAATTCTGGATTATAATCATATTATTTTTATTAGTAAAGAAAGTCAATTTGTATCAATTCGCAAATTTAAAATTCGCCGTGAGGTACTAAAATTATTATTAAGATTTTGATTTAGGTGAGAATACGAAAAATCAAGTCATTTTTTCAAAATTCCATGTTTTTTCCAGGTTTTCAAGAACCATTTCAAAATTCCATGACTTTCCCAGGTCTTGTAGGAACCCTGTTTCAATTTTTTGAAAATATATACTTACCTTGAACTATTTGGGACATAATCAGCATCTCCTCTTCTAGGTCTTCCAGATTCTTCCTCTTCATCTTCCTCATGCTTTTTTTCTTCTTTCGGTTTTCCTGACTGCTGAATTCCTCCAGCAACAAAATTGACAGGAGCTGTGTAATTTTTTGGACCTCTATTGAATGTTTTGAAAGATGGTCTGCTTGTCGTTTCTTCTTCATCGTCACTATCATCGGCCCACATTCCTGTATAAAACAGCATTATTTAAATATTCAAGAATTAATCATTTCGAGGTGATCAATAAAGTTTGAAGCGATCATGGAATATTACACAAACTTCATAAATCGTAAGGATTTAGAGTTATGCTGTATACAAAGAAATTTTTCAATTATGACAGACTGAAAATTTAGGTTTAAATAAAAAAGTCTTCATTATTTACCAAGCATTTGTTGCTTTTTGGAAAGCTTTCGCCGAGAACGATTTGGATTGAATTCATTCTCCAGATCAAAGTCTGTAATTTCAAAACTTTCTATTTCGTCTTCAGACATCCTCAATTTTCAGTAAAACACTTTATTATATGTTCTTCTATTATTATAAATATTCCTTTACTATTTTTTCAGCCAATATTGTCATAAATTTGTCCTAAAATTAAGGTTTGTGATGAGCACTCCAATAAACTCAAACTTCGAAAGTTAGGTTATGTTTCCTATTTACGTTTCTCTTCGTACGTTGCACATGCGCAAAATCAGATAGAGGGCGCTATTCTTCATTATTGTTATTATTATTGACTCAAAACATGAACTAGTGAAGAAAAAGCCGAAGTGCGCTGAAATTCTTGTTTTAGTTAAATCATTAAGACTTGACGATTGTTTAAGAACAATCTACCTGAGAAAACACTTCAATATTAACGATTTGAATTTTATATGCTGCCATGGCGGACCGACTGACTCAATTACAAGATATGATAAATCAGGTATTTGTTAAAAATTTATTAAAAAAAACTAATTTCTACAACTTTTCTAATAAATTTTAGTGTGCTTTGCAATTCTCCATCTTATTAGGTCCTTTCGTTAACAATTCCATAATCAAAATATCTTTTAAAAAGTCGATATACGTTAAACGCCGTACCTAACCTCCCTTTTTGTCAAATTCTTTATAGTTTCTGACGTTTCTAAAACTTAACTATAATTTTTTTCCAGCAAGCTGAGCATTTTTGCAACAGCATCGGAGTCTTACAACAGTATTCAACACCAAGCAGATTTCCTGGTTTCGATCGACCCCAAACAATTCAACCCACTCAACCTCAAGAAGGTTAATTCAAATTAATAATAAATCTTAATAAATTCTCTACTTTTGATACAATTTCAGGGTGTCAAGCGCACAATGGAACAAATTTCTTGTAAAAATGAAATTTTTCCACTTTTTAGAATCTAGCATGTCCTTGGCTAATATAAAAGTGTGAAAAATTTTAAGGAACGATAAAAAATTCTCGCTGGACACCCTGATTACAAAGATACAAAATTTGGAATTGAATTCAAATTGAATTATCCTGAATTTTCAGATTATGCAGCCTTATTCGCAACTCTGATTGCAAAATGCGCAAAGGACATCGACACCTTGATAGACAGTCTGCCCAGTGAAGAATCCTCTCAAGAGTTGCAGCTAGCGAGTCTCAGTCGTCTCGAGAAAGAAAACCAGGAAGCCGGAGAGAAATTAGAAGAGGTTGTTCGCGAAGGTGAGGCTCTTTTGGCTCGCATTCAAGCTGCACTTCAAGACATCGCTCAGAGTCAACTGGACATGCAAAATCCATCAACAACTGCCGTAATTAATACAAATCTCAACCTTGAACAGACACCTGCTATTAGGCAAGAAACCCTTGGCACTAACAGCGCTCCTACCAGCAACAACCACCAATTGCCAGACCCATCACCAAGCTCTATAACTCAATAACACCTTTTGAGAAACCACAGACTTTTGGATGAAAATTAATCGCCGGATTACGATTACTAAGATGTATATAAAGTTCCGTTAATAAATTAATCTTTTGTATTTAAATAATTTTTGTAAATTATCATGAACAGCTTCTGTGTTTTAGTAGGGCAAAACAAGAAAACCGCTAACTACATTTTTTATGAAATTTGAGATACTGATAGATTCACGAAAGTACGAACTCTCTCTTTCATACGATATATGATTTATAATAAAATAATGGTAATTAAGGCTTAATGTTATTTCGCCCGCATCTGCAAAATGTCTAGTCGTACAGAATAAAAGACCTGAAACTAGAATTACAGAAAATAAAAGACCTATCACTACATGAGCTCGTTCTGTACATCATTTATTTGAAAATACTCCTTTCTTTCTTGGTTTAGGAAAAATACATTTGCGCCTATATTTCAGTTCGGCTCTGAATGTAGTTAACGGTTTTCTTGTTTTGCATGGCAGAGCCACGTAAGAAACAAAAGAATAAATACGAAAGAGGGTGAAAAAAAGACAATGCTGAATTCAGCCATAGTTGCATTTTTATAAAATGTTTACACGGGGTTTTATTTACAAAAATATGAGCGGGGTACGATGAAATGTAATATAAGAAAATGAAATGAACGGTGAAGCTTGACGAACACTTTAATTGAGAGTACCCCGACACTGAGGAGCTCCACAGAGACAGGGGATTTTGTCGTCTTCCAAAGGAAACTTGTAATCGTAGGTAATTTCCTCGTTAACCCCGATCGGCTGCTTGCTGTATATAACTATCTTCTTCTGACTCTCTATGGTAATCACTTTTGCATAACAATTCGGCTGAAACAACAAATAACAAAATTAGTCTCAAACACGTAATCAACAATTTATTCTCATCACGATTGTGTGACATATACACAAAGGAGAAACTTAAACTCACGTTACAGCTGTGGTTAATAAACCGAGCGAGATTTCCACACTTGGTCGCGTCTATGATCGTCTCCAGATCGATTCTGAAAAGGTACGAACTTCCGATTCCTGTCGCCTCGTACTGAGTCTCCCTCAAATCCGCCACAACTGGCCTCACCATCTGGCCGACATATTCTATCACCATTTCATCGGCGGCGATCGGCTCCATCGCGAACAAACCCCAGTCGTGGATACCGGACTTGGCGAACTTAAGTTGCTTCTTTCGGAACTAAAAAAAAAATTTCTAGAATAATAATTTTATATTACAACAGCGCCGCTAATGGCGAAGTTTGACCATGTGAAATAGTTAGATATTCACCGAGGAAGCCGCTTCTGTAGAATCATTGCAAAACCTACCTTTAGCTGATTAAACTTGAGAAGATCACTGTCAGTGTCGATACCGAAAGCCGTAAGCAGACGACGTTGATTACTCCTCGCTTCTCTCGACAAGGCCTGCATTTTCCCAGTAAGAGCTTTCGCCAGCGCTTTAGGACCATTTGCGATCCCATCTGCTCCTGAATATGGATCTCCACTTTCTTCCACTTCATTACTACGCTGTATGCTCTGTGCGTAATGGTGCTGCAAAAACCAGAATTAATCAAACTCATCCAGTGAAGCTTCAAATAGTTTGAATGTTTCCTAGATATAAATAAACCACAAACGTACTTTATGTTTCGCCTTTTCTCCAATATCCACTTTGTAGTATCCTTCCGTTCTCGCACAACCAGTGGCATGTAACCTTAGCTCATCTCTTTTTCTCCTTTTTGCAGGACTAGGTACGTCGGTTGGCGGATGATCAACCCAATGCGTGTCATTGAGCCAGTAACCCTGAGCGTCATCAGCCAACAATGCCTCATAACTCCTCCTCAAATACTCCACATCCTCGGCGTCTATACCTCTCGTCAAGAACTCATACAAAATCCCCATCTCCGACATCAAATCCCTCTCCTTATAGGTAACCGGTTGTTTCGGAATCTCTAAAACGTACTCATTCTGCAGAATATTTTCCTTCTTGATATTTTCCTTTTCCCTCTCATGATTCTGTACATACAGTTTCGAGATCTTATTATTCTTTCTCTTCTGCGCCTTCTCTGCCTTTTCTTTCCGCTTGTCCAACTTCTCCGGTTTCACAGGTTTCGTCTTCACCGGTAATATATTCACTGGAACAACCGGCAGAACACTATCTACAGGAACAACCTCCATAGGAGTTTCTTCCGCAGGTTGTGCCTTCGCATCTTCTGGTTTCGCAGGAGGCAGAGAGTAGGAATGCTCCACGAAAACTAGAGGTGTTTTCGGAAGACCTGGACTCTGTTGGCCATTCAGCCGAAGATCCGCTTCCGCTTGGTACCTTAATCTCCTGATTTCTAGGCTCTCTTCTTCCGAATCCGTCGATGGTACTTCGCTAAACATGTCTATCTTCTCCGAATCTTGTAGGATCGGTTCGTCGTTTATGTACTTGCTCGACATGCTCTCCAGAGTCCTGATGATATTAGGCTGAACGAGACCTGGACTTCTGGGCCTGATGATGTTGTCTTGACCCGCCAAGGTCATGAGCGCCTCCGCAGCAGAACTCTCCATATTCTGGATATCTCGCGGTTCCTCCTTCACAAGAGCCTTTGACAAGTTCTCAGTATTCGCTGATAGAGCCTCCGCAACCTTGAACTTAATCTCCGGTGTCTCGGGCGGCTCCGGCCTTTCGACTCCGATCTCACTTTCCACAATCTCCTTACGTTCCTCTTTGGTTTCAGACTGACCCACCGGAGAAGAGACTGGACTAGCATCATTACAGATTTGTGGGAACTCGTCTGGATCTTGTATAATGTAATCTGGTAGAGGAGTGTTTCTACCGGTTGGAGTTCGACACTCGAGGGATCTCAGGATCGCGAGTTCCATCAGGATTTCTGGATCTTGGCTGTTGGCGGCAAGAGGCCGAGGATCGTAGCGACTCTCGAATTCCTGTTTTTGTAAAAAAGAGATAATATATTAAATAAGATAAGTCATTAATAATGGAAGAGAGTTTGAAAGTGATTTTGGAACTTACCTCTTCGTCAGTACTTTCGCTAGAAGACTCACTGCTGCTGGTGTCATCACTGGAACTAGCAGCAGAAGAAGACGAGGAGGAAGACACACTGGGAAGACTTTCGAGCGGCCTTTTGGTTTTCGGCACAGCTGGCAAATCCAAATCACTATCACTGTCGATCAACTCGGTACCAAGATGATCTGATTGACGACTATCTTCGTCTTGACGAACTGGACTCGGGGCTTTGATTTTACGCTGATGGAGAGAAAGGAGGTTTAGAAAATTCTGAAAAGAAATTTTGCGAAAAATATGAAAAATTCTGAAACATGTTTACCCTGAACGAAGGCATTTTCGGCATGCTGGCGCGAATGCCCAATCCGAATCCATCGTGATTGAACCCAAGCGGCGTTGCTTGCTCGAAAAGAGTTGAAAGACCTTGTGGCTTGTGGGTTTCTTCCTTAACGACATTATTGGCGACATTTTCACCCAAGACGGGTTCGTTCTTATCTAACTTCTCCCTCTTCTTCTCATCCCACCAATCTTCGAATAACTTGAAGGCTGTGTTTTCGATCATTTTCTTGTTGAAATCCTTCTTCAGAATCTGCTTCAGTTCGTTAACAACCTTGTTGAGGACTCCGTTTATCGTCGGGCCCTAAATAAAATTTTATGCATTAAACTTCTATATTTTAAACCCCTTTGTTTGAATATCATGTAAACTCTTACCTGAGGATTATCTTTATAGCTGTTAAAGTTGGTCATAGCTTGTAGTCTAGACTGCAAGGAAGGATAATAACTCGCGCCTTGAGCATTGGAATGAATGCCCCCTTGGAAGGTATTGTTGGGTGCTTGGTAATTGTTAGGCAGGTACGGGGCTCCGTATGGATACGGATATTGCGCAGGTCGAGGCCAGTTGTACATATCGTTCGCCAGATGTGGATAATGAGGATGTGCCAGTGCACCAGGGTAACCTGCTCCAGGATACAACTGATTCACCGGCTGGCTATGCGCTATCACCTGAAATCCGATCTACACTCAGAAGATAATTTACAATCTGCCCTTAGAACTTGAGCTCAATCAAAAAGAGGACTGACCTTTCGACCAAATCATAAAGTACAACAACGAAAATTCCTAACTCGTAACTAGAAATGAAATCCAAAATAGAGAAAAGAAAAAGTTAAGATGAAATCATACAAAATTGTAAAATAAGAGGAGAGACCGAAAGATCAGCCCAGGTAGAATTAAAAAAGAGAACGAACCTCCTCAATCTTCTCGTCTCCCGAACTTAAAGGACTCAGAGACATCCGATCATCATCGAGAGGAGGTTGCTGAGATTCCTTTGGTAATTCCTCATCATTATCATCGACTGCAGGACTATAACTTCCCAGCAACGCTTCATCCTCACTTGAACTTATAATGCTCCCCAGGTCCTCATCCACCGGAAACGGATTGATATTATTTTCTCTAACTTTCCTCCTCTCCTTATTTTTTTCCATCGTCTTTTCATGACATGCTTTGTAAATCTCCGCCGAGAGGAATGGACTTGGAGGTGTCGAAAGCAACTCCTCCTCAGCTTGCGACTTCCTACAATTCAAACCTAATTAATTGAACACATTTTATTCAGAGGTGATACAGTAGTCCAGTTTCAAAATTCTATGACATTTCCAGGTCTTCCAGGTCCAATTGTGAAAAAATTCGAAAAAACTGTTTTGAAAAATCCTGTTAATTCTATTCAATTTCAAAACATTCTACTGGTCGCAAACTAATTCACCAACAATGTTCTTGCACAATTATTAATCAATGCAAACCCTAGTGGTAAAAAACTTTTAAGACAAATTACAACGTTCTATGAAAACGTTTTTACAGATTATCGTAGAAAATTATAATTTTGTAATATGTAGTCTGGAATAGAAAAGAACAAAGTTTGAAAAAATCAATACTTAATGAATAATTATGTAGTTTTATAATTTTGTATGGCAAATAAAAAGTTTCGAAGAAAAATTATGAAAAACTACAACAAAACACAATCTTATTTTTTAAAATAGTTTTTTTGTCGAAAATTACAAAAATATGTCTGGGAAAAATAGATAAAGTTTTTCATATTTTGTTTCTAGAGAATTATAAATGTTTACACACAATTATGAATAGCTACAATTTTCCACGAAAAAAATAGAAAAATCTACAACCCCATAATAAAAGTTTAGTTTCTCATAATTTTTGATATGTTTTTATAGAAAATTATGAATTTATACAAAAAATAATGAAAATTTACGGTTTGCAAAAGCTAGTTGTAGTTTTTTATATTTTTTTCTCACAAAATTACAAACTTCTACACATAATTATAAATAAACACAATTATCTACACATAAATATGAAAATTCACGACTTCAAAATGAAGGTTTAGTTTTGCATGATTCTGAATAGGTTTTTGTAGAAAATTACGAATTCTTACGAAAAATAACGAAAATTTGCAATTTGAAAAAGCTATATTTGTAGTTTTTCATGCTTTTTCTCATAAAATAACAAATTTCTACATACCGTTATGAATAAATACTATTATCTAAGAAAAAAACAGGAAAATCTACAACTAAAAAATTAAGGTTTAGTTTATCATAATTTTTAATAGGTTTTTGTAAAAATAAAAATGTCAGCCTCATGGAACGCTGTAGTTTTTTGTAAAAAATTTTTGCAGGGTTTCCAGATTTCCTAAATTTCGACATTTTTTGAAGAAGGTAAGAAGTACTTGAAAACTGATAAAATTTTAAAGGTTTTCTAAAGGGGACTGATTCTCGTCCACCCCAAACTGGCAGAGTATCAATATTTGCAAGAATTTAGATGATGCAAATTTAAAAACAGATCATTTCGGGGTTAAAAAAACTTTTGATGTATTATATGAATTAAATAGAATTAAGACATACTACAACAAATTAAACCGAAATCCTTCCTACGAAAATTTAATCAATTAAAACATACGTCATTCTACGAAAAAGTAAGAAATCCAAAATGCATTAAAAATTCGTAGAAATTTGCATAAAAATTCATCCAAGTTTTCGTAGAAATTCATACAAATTATTTTCACTAAGGAATATAAAGGGATTCTCAATAATTATTGAATTCTGACTACTATTATTATAGACTGTAAAAAAATGCTGGAATCGTAATCATGCTATTTTCATTAGCAAAAAAATAGTTCGTATCAATTCGCAAATTTAAAATTCGCCGTGATGTACTTCAACAATTATTGAGACTTTGAAGCAGATGCGAATACAAAAAATCCAGTCATTTTTTTCAAAATTCCATGACTTTTCCAGGCCTAACGACGACTTTCTTGTAAATGAAAAAAAAAAAAACAAGAATCTAAAGATCTAATTTGGACAACACACTCTTAAATGTCTCCATTCAAATTTAAAAAACCAAAATAAAAAATAAAATAAAAAGAAGAAGGCAACCGCCAAATTCCCTTCCTTCTTTTTCTCTCGTCTTTTTTATTTCTATTTTTTTAAATCACAATCAAAAAACATTAACAAAAAATCTACAAACGTTTCAGTGCTCATTCAACACCCTTTTCAAGGCAATAAAAACAAATTTTCCAACCAGACAAAATCCATGAGGAAACCAGGATATTGCAAAATTATTATGAATTACTAACCTATCATCCTCAGAATCACTTCCAAACTGCAAAAACGGAGGAGCCATCCCACCAGCCTTATCTTTCAATAGCATCGCAATTCTCGTATCCAAATCCAAGGTCTTCCGGGTCTCAACAGGCGAGTCCCTAGGTGTAGTTTTTGGTGTAAACTGAACTTCCTTCTCCTTCTTAGGCGTATATTGCTGAACTTTAGGAGTCGAAGGTTTGTTAACAGGCATAACATTTGGACTCTCTAAACTCGGAGGATGTTGTGCAGTCCAAACCGGAGGCGGATATCCCGGCGTTGCCGAGCTGGGATTCCACCACATATTGGAATTCTGAATCGGTAAACTCGGCGAGATACCTTGAGGTACAGTCGGCAAATAACTATTCGGCGGTGGATGGTGATACCCACCATAAAAATAATCATAGTTCGTCGCTGGCGTAGAGTTCTGGGAAAAATTACTAGGATAATTCAGTTCACTTGGCGTCGTTCCGTACCCTAAATCACTGCTAGTACTCCCGCCTGGAGTCGGATAGTCCCGGTATTTCACATACCTAGAATTCTCAATATAAATATCTCTAGGTTTCTCAGTGACCGGAATTTGTTTCTTCGCCCTAAACTCTTCCCTTTCTTCAGGAAGTGGAGGATTCTTCTCAACAACTGGCGCGGGTTTTTCCGGTTCAGGCTCTACCTTGACTTCTTTAATTTCCACCTTCTTTTCAACCCTTTTCTCGATTGTCACCTCGTCGTAGAGCTTCTTACACTCTTCCCCGAAGGCGTCAAGAAAAACTCGTAGGACTTTTCCCATGACAGAGGTATTGTTTAACTTCTCGACACAGGCTTTGGAAGCCTTCGTACTCTCAAAGACGACTCTCGCAATCCCCAGGTGTTTATTCGTCATCGGATGGTAGTAAATTATTAATTCTTCGATGGTGCCAAACTTGTGGACCATGTCTGATAAGAAAGCTCTATCTATGTTGTCATTTAGATGACAAAAGGTAACTTCAAGAGGAGGAGGTTCTCCACAATAGTTTTGATCGATTTTAAACCTTGGAACTGGGAGGTCTAGTTGCTCAAGTCGAGTCCAAATCCTTGTTAATTGAGATCTAGGGTCTCGAGGTTGAACCAAGGGTTGTGTTGGATCCCCGGGTACGACTCCATCATATCTGTACAGTTTTGCGGCACCTTTTACTAGGAAGGGGTCGACGAGTAATTTGTAATTTCGGGGCTTCGGTGTCGGTTGTGGAGGCGGGATTTCCTTCGGGGCATGTGGTACTTGCCCATGGCTGTGCTTCGAGGACTGACTTGAGTTTTGCGACGAACTCTGTGAATTGCTATGGGAATGATGATGATGGTGGTGGTGGTGGTGGTGATGTGAATGCGATGAGTGCGAATGCCCGTGTCCATGTCCATGTCTCTCCATACCGTTCATTGCCTCCAAGCATCATCCATTCACGTCACAATAAAAAATCGACTGTCCGAAATTGTATAAAAAACTTACTTATTATCTTCCAAAACAAGCACACTCGTAGTTAACGAGAATTGATAAAAATAACATTTGATTTTCTATCTCAGTAGAATAACTCTGAAAAAACAAAGTAGACACGATTAAATAATCTTAAAATGTAGGCTTTTTTCAATTTTTAAGAATTTATATTTACATTAACAATTGTTAAATTGTTACTTCAAAATTATTCAAATTTCAGGGCTGTTAATTTGAAACTATTAGATTTTAAAGTCTTCAAACTTAAAATTGCTCAAAAATTAAGTTCAAACCGTTTTCAATTTCGAATTATGCAAATTAAAAAGTTTGAATTTCAAATTCTTCAATGAATTCTTTATATTTTTTTAGGTTCGAAGCATCTAGATGCAATACTTAATTATTAAACTATTCAAGCCCTCCAACGTAAAACTAATGAAAATTTTCAACTTCTAGAAATAAAAAATTTGAAACCTGTATTATGAACTTACAACTTTTCAACTTCTTATCTGTTGATAAAATGTCATCAGAGAATTATAAGAACTCTCTCAATTAAAAATGTAAGAACTGCTGCAAATAACTTCAAATCTACTAAAAATTGAAGTTAATTGCTAGAAATCTGGAATTATCTTACTTTACATTTGCATTCTTGCAAAGTGTTAAATTATTGTAACCTGGTTACCATATAGTGGTACCTAACTTCGAACTTCCCAACACTGCAATTCATTAATTTCAAATGAAATACTTTTCAACTCACCTTTTTAAACCATTTTGTCTTAGAAACACATTCAAAAATGCTCTGCGTGCAAAAGACAACTCTCCTTCACGAAAAATAAACAAAATCAAGAACTTTGAAAAATAGTCTTACGATCTCAAAAATTACTTCAACTCTCGAAAACTCTTTTAAATGCGAAAATCTGGTTTTATTAGGCCTTAAAATGCACATTAATGCCTTTTTTTCTCCTTTTATAGTCGACTTTTGACAACTAGAACAATAGATCGTAAAGTAGGATCAAACATAACCTCAAAACTTTATACATCAAGATTTGTTCTGCGGGCTATTTTCTCTATTTACCGACTTAAAGTGGCAGCCTTTCAACCAATTCTTTCGAGAAATGTTAATTTCGAGTCTCTTGCGTTCAAATTGGGTTGAATTTCGAAATTAGAAGCGAGAGAATTCCAAAATCAGACTGCATTTACGTATCGTAATTTTATAATTACAAATTTTCTCATCTCTTGACGATTCCCCGGATTCCTGGTATTTCTTCCACTTCGAGGAACCGCTTCTTCAGTGTCCCGGGTTTTCCACCCTTTTTTAATCACCTTTTTTCACGAAAAGTATGGTTTAATCGCAGCTGCCCTTTAGACATACGCCAGCGCAAGCACCTCAACTCGAATCGTCCACAAACGCGCTGCGGTCAGAAACCATTGAATTCTTCCAGGATCAAAATAAGAACGTTGCTTTCTTGATAAATCATAAAAAATTACTTTTTTTATCGTTCCTTTTGCAAATTATTAAAGTGTGCTTCTAATTTCGCAAATTTTATTCTGTCGTAAAAGTAAGCACGTTCCGAACTTTTGGATGACGCCATCCTTATCTGATTTATGGCAAGGGCTTTTTATAGTTTTTCGAATAAAGGGACAAGGTCGGAACCTAACCTAACAAATAAGCTGTTTTCGAGATTTTCGATTACAATGTCGTATTTTGAAAGCAAAAAAACTTATTAAACGTGTCAGAAAACGTTGAATACGGACATATTTTCAGAGTTTTTGTTAGGCGTAGAATCTCGTTCTACGATGTCAAAAATACCTGGAACTTCTGTATTCTGATGACATAGTTCACGATTTTGCGGTAAAATTGACATATTTTTATTGTTATTATATGTCATTTGTCTTTTATAATTACCCGAAAAAAAACTGGAAGATGCCTGTATTTGAGTGCACATTGAAGCATTATTCATTGGTTATTTGTTGGTTCTAGGGGAGCTTTAGTGTCAGGTGACTAATCAAATTGGAGAGTTGAGGAGAACTCTTTGTGTGGTCAAAGATATTGTGGTTTGTAGTTTTTGATCAAATTAGGTATATTATGATGTGACGTCAGCTGGCAAGATGGCCGCACGCCGAGGGCCAAGCAGTAATACAAATTGCATAGGACGAAACTTTATTTTTTTCATAACCTAGCAAAAAATGATATTTTACCATTAGTGTAATGATATATTATTTTTTATTCTCAAAAGCTATTTAATTGAGGAGTAAGATCGTTAGAAAAGAAATTTCTTATTCTATTATTGGATGAAATAGCTATTAAAATATAACAAATATTATCCAAATAAACTTATGTTGTAAAATAATTTTTTTCCAAGTTATTAAAAAAATAAAGTTTCGTCCCATGCGTGCGGACATCTTGGATTGTCCCCGTACAACCTGAAATTGCGCAAAAAGGGCGGACGATTTATATTCAAGAACTAAAATTTTGTTTAAAACTTCAAGACTAGAAATTAAAATACTCAAATAATGCAAATATCATCAATATCAAACCTACGAGTACCTTTTCAAGTATGAAATCTAGATTTTTTTTATCTTACAAATTAATTTTCCCCAAAATCAGAAGAAAATAATTTCCTCAGCTATGTTTCTCAGAAAAAAATCAAAATCAAGTTATTATTTTTCTGTTTATGAACATTTTCTTTTCAAAAATACTCTCTTTTTACAAAAAAAATAGAATTAGTTATTTCGGGTTGGGTGAGGGAAATCCACCATGTCTGAACGTTGTGGGCCAAACAATAATGCTAATTGCTTGGGACGAGACTCAATTTTTTTAATAATTTGGAAAAAATGGTTTTACACCATCAGTGTATTTGGATAATATGTTTTATTCTTCAATCCCTATTTAATTATATAATAAAATGGATAATTTTTTAGTAACAATTTTAGTATTTAATTAAATTGCTTTTGGAAGATTAAGAAAAATATCCAGATACACTAATCGTGAAATATAATTTTTTTCCAAGTAAAAAAAAGATAATGTTTTATCCTATGCAATTGATATTATTGCTTGGCCTTCGGCGTGTGGCCATCCTGCTAAAAGACGTAACAATTTGAACTCTTGTCACTGTGTGACGGCATGTGTATTACCAGACGTAACGCTCTGTGTAATGGCCACCAGCGCTGAAATCGAATTATTTCTCTTGTAGAATCCTCAGCTTGGCTGCCATTGGTTGAGTT
>JAUMHM010000072.1:3863999-3884666 GCA_032362435.1 Melikaiella ostensackeni | reverse complement strand
AATGTGCGTGTATGTGTGTGTGTTTGTATGTGTGTATGTGTTTGTATGTATGTGTGTATGTGTTTGTATGTATGTGTGTATGTGTTTGTATGTATGTGTGTATGTATGTATGGATGGATGGATGGATGGATGCCCGTAAATAACTGGGATTTTTATGAAAGAAGGTTTTAGAATAACTTACGGGGAAAATAAAATTAAAAATTTTGTAATTAAAAAAATATATTTTATGAAAATTTGTTTGAAAAAATAATAGAAAAAATCGACTATAAAAATTCATACATTATATTAGGATTAGAATTGATAAAATTAATTTAAATACAATGTTCTTAATTTCTTTATCAGGTGACAGTTATAAAAAGTATGAGATGAAAAAATATATTTACAAAAAAATAAAAAATTGACTTCAAAAAAGCGCTAAACAGTAAAAAATAATTACCAACAAAAGTATAAATAATTTTGAAATCAGCGGTGAAAAAAATATCAAACTGAAACGCCAAATTCAGAATTATTTATACTTTTTGCAAGTAATTATTTTTTACTGTTTAGCGCTTTTTTGAAATCGGTTTTTTATTTTTTTGTATACATATTGTTGAACGGCCCTGAAGACAAACAACTCATGTCATTAACATTAAATTATTAACCACCCGGTAGATATAGGACATATCGAGCAAGGTCGATTGACTCTAGAAAGGGAAGCTTTTGCCATCAGATAACTCAGATAACTGAGATAACGCGTCTTAGATCTAGCAATCAGCTGCATTCAATTATTCATTTGCATTTCAGGTTTGAATACAAATAAAATGAAAAGTAAAAAAGTCCTATGTGACGTCATGTCCATCAAAGCGGAAAAAGAAGGATGGAAGTTGGGAGGTGTTCAGCTTTGGTAGGGGAAATGACGTGGCGCGCTATAGAAACTACTACGAGTATCCAAGTCTCATCTCATGAAACCAGAAAGAATCGGCGCCACTCGCTCAGAAAAGTCAGAATCGGAATTTCCCCTCCTAAAAAAAAAAAAAAAATTAGGCTCCAAAAACAGTCGTTAATTGTCTCTTCCATTATTAGTGTTGCGCGACATCCAACTTCAAATTACATCCTCGATTTCCCCTTACAAATTTATATTTATAAGTTCGTTCGATATCTAATTCAGGTCAAGTGTAATTCGAATGGTCGCGACGAAAATAAAAACTGTCTCGCGATTTTTTTCCCCTATTATTCAGTCTTGGAGAGCAAAAGCAAAAAAAGTGCGGAACCAAAAGAATAGAGAATAAAAGTGACTATTTGAAAATCGTCTTCGCGCGACAGTGCTGCTCGTATTTTTTTTGGATTTGAAGCAGCGAAATTCGAATTTGAAATTTTCGAGTAAAGATCAATTTGAATTATGACATTTTTTGAAAGGCTGAGGAAGTTTATTAAGTGAAAGAAATCTCAGAAATAGAAGTAAATCTTATCGAGAGAGGAAGTGCTAATGATAAGGATCCACTTCCAAGAATTCGAAACAGTAAAAGTGATGTTCTGATAGATTGCTTCTGGTTTTTTTTCATGGAAAGTCGAATGAAGTTCTCGGTTGGAAAAATAAATCCTGAAATCGAGAAACCAGGTCTGAAAAGAGTACAAAGTGCAAACTAGAGGAAAACTGAAAGAAAAAGAGAAAAGATAATTTTGTAATAAAGTTGAATATAAAGTGTTAATCCTAGTCAGGAATGCAGTTATTGAACGCCTGTCACTTTGTTATGAGTCATTTTCAATGTTGTTTATCGAACCTGATGACTTAATAATCAGTATTAACCGATTACAATTTTGCAGTAACTGAATATTGAAGCATGTGTATTTTTAATAATAAGGATGAAAATGAAATTCAAGAGTGAAGCAACACTTCTAGTCCAGGCCTTCGTTATCCTATCATGTATGTTTCATCAATTATGATAATTATCTATTTCTCAAATATATAGCAAATGCTTGTTTATTCTCATTGTGAGACTTGAAGAAGAAGATATTTAAAAAAAAATAATAAGGAAACGAGTTTGGAAACTTTAGTCTCTTCTAATAATAAACGAAAGACGATATTCAAAACTTGTTAAGATTTAAAAAATTGAGTTAGTTTCGATTTTTCCTAAATTGTATGCATCCTTGAATGTCTCAAAATTTGAATGATTTATATTTTAGGCAAAAGGAGAAAATGAGGGAAAAATTAAAAGATAATAAACTTTCGAAGCACAAAAATAGAATAGAGGAAATAGTCTATGAATCTGCAATTGATCTAGATAAATATCAATTTTTGCTAAATTGAACTTGACGACTTTAAATTTGTTTTTCTCTATCTAAAGTTCACTCTAAACTAGATCAAGATCAATTTGTTGACCTACAGTAACTAAGGTGATATTCCAGTCTAAAAAAAACGTGGGCGGACCGGTTCCATGGCGATGATTTTAATTAAAATTTAAGAGAAGAAAAACCTATTATTATTAGTTTTTTCACTACAAATAAGTAACTGTACCTTTCTTAAAGGACCATTAAAAATTAAACAAAAATACTGTAAGACTTCAAAATTTAACAATTCCAAAGCAGTATTTTTAAATTTAATATGAAGCACTCAAAATTTCACAGTTTTTAAAGCCTTCTGAACCGAAGATTCTTAAATTGGATTGACTGGATTCATCTTTCAATCTCCGAAACAATTTTAAATAGCAAGCTTTCCTGAATGGACAATTTAAATCTACAAGACTTTTAAAATATCGAACAGTTGAAAATGTTGCATATTTATAATCGAACTAAAGTTCAAGATTTAAGAAAATTTAATGTTTACAATTAGTATAATAAATTTGTACTTATTTTTCAATTCTTCAAATATGCTATTTTTTTTTACTTTTTCAAGCTTCATATTGTAAATGAAAATTCTTACAAACTGAAACTTTTTAATATTAAAACATGTATAAATTAACAAATAAGAAATATGACAAGGAACTTGAATCAGTTTAAATCAAGTTATCAAGTTATATCAAGTTTCACATTCAAAAACTAATTTAAAATGATGAAGATGATACTTAAAAGCGTTAAAGGTTGAAAATTTCTGAAATCTTGAAAATTGGAAAATTCATAATACAAAACTTTTAATTTAAAATTTGTTTAAGCAACCTAAATTGAATAATTTGATATTTTACAGACTTGCAATAAAAACATGTTAGATTTAAAATCTTAAAAAGCAAATAACTTAAAATATGAGTTATTGAAATTTAAACGGCTTCAAATAGTAAGCCTTCTGAATTAAACACCTGAAATTGAAAACCTTAAAGAAATCATCGATTTTGAATAAGAAGCCTTTTGGAATAACTGAAAACTGAAAACACTGAAAAATATTGAAATCAAATTCATAATATTAAGAATTCACAATACCCATTAAATCGTTTAAAAACTGAAGGAATTCAAAGTTTTGCCAACTAAAAGTTTCTAGTTTTACATTAAAAACATTCAAGAAATAAACTATTAATAGGTAATTTCCAAAAAGTATACCATTTGAGACAAGGTGATTTTAAGAGTAATCCAAGAGGGTATGAAAATATAAAACTAAAAGATCAAGGAATGTATTTGTGATGGGCATGAATTTTAGATGTTGCTGAAAGTCGCGTGGCAAGACAAGCAACTATGATAAAACAAAAAACTTTAAAAAATATTTAAGAAATATATGCAGGACAGATAAAAATCTTCAAAAATTTGGGAAATTAATAAATAATTTTATAATTTTATTTAAAAAATTAAACAAATTATTAATAATTTTATAATTATAATTAATTTCATTTTTACTTCAGCGTTTCAAAATATCTTCTCATTTTATAGTATGATAAATTAATATGGAGCGTCACCGGACACTTCATAAAAAATATTATACAGAAATAGTGATCATTATTTGCTGCTATTTGGAATCAACGTTCATCAATCAATTTTTAACGATACTAACGTCTTCGTAAGAATAAAATTAACAATTTTAGCCTGCATTATCAATATTTTGGATAATTATTTTCGAGTTTTATCCTAAAATAGCAATGCAGCGTGACCAGGCACAAAACTTGCGGGACAGACTTTGAAGTGATTTTTCAAATTTTTTTTTCTAAAATATTGAACTCTACTCACGATTTTCATATTTTTCAACTCAATTTAAGTGACATCTGTGAATGTCAAATATTTAAAAAATGGTATTCATATTACTTAGCAACTTTTCATTTTAAACTTGTAGTTTGGGACAGGTGCGTGACAAGACATTTTGCATACTTTTTTTATAATTTCTAAATAAAGCCGCCTAAAATATTGAAACGTTACTAAATTGTGCTTTGATATATGTACTTTACTCAGATAATCTTAGAAAAAAATTATTTTCAAAGGAAAAGTGGAAAATGACTGGGACTTAAAGGGGTCAACTTTTTGGCAATCGCCCTTATAACTTATTAAAAATCAAATCATTTTTAAAATCATGAAATTTCTGGAATTTTGAAGTATTCAAAGGTGAATTTTAAATCAAAATCGAAACTTGAAAATGGTTATTTATGTTTTAAAATTCTCTGATTGCAACTTTATTTTGCATTTACAGAGCACAAAAAAATAATCTCTTATATTTCTCAGTGTTTAATTTCTCCAATGGATATATCGAATGCTACAAATGTCCTATAGAAGCAACAAAAGAACAAGAATACAAAGACTGTCCAGCTTTTGATAGAAGCGCCGTATTTAAAGTTCAATGCTTCACGTCGACCTTTTGCGAGAAAAAAATTACGCACCTCACAATACCAAATGGAAGTAAGTATTTCTAAAATTAATTGAAAAAATTATGTCAAGATTCTGAATCTGAGTGAATAAAATTTGGACAATAATATACTGTCGAATAAAAACTAAGTAAGTTTTGTTTTGCAGCAACAATAACAAGAGTCGTTCATCGTGGCTGTGCTCCACAAAATGACCAACAACATCACCTTCGTAATAAAGAATGGGAACTTACAGACAATGTACAACCAGATCTTTATGATCCAGGTTGTTTCAAAGACATAGACAAAAATTCGCCAACTGGTCCAGCAACTTACTGTCGCTGCACAACTCACTACTGCAATGGAGTGTCTCCAAAAAATATTGTACAAACACTGCATATATGTGTCGTGGCAATCTTTACTTTATATTTATTATAAAGAAATGTCTAGCAGTTTTTAGATAGGTAAATGATAAAATGAAAAAGACGTACACATCCGCAACTCTAATTCAATTGCCGTCTCAATATTGATTGGCAATAATCTTCTACTTTTAGTATGCCTCAAAGACGTACTAAATATTCAAATTTATAAATCAGAATCTATCAACGGTCCAAATTCCCAGAGCGTATATTCTCTTCCGAAACAATTTAGCAATTTAGCATAATACTCCAGAGCTGGTCTTGAATACTTAAACGATATTTCTAATGATATTTTTAAAGGAATTTTTCAACGAAAAAGAACCCAAGCTGTGAATAATTTAGTTGTAACAATTTGTAAGAATCTCGATGTATAAACTAAGCCAAAAATTTGTGATAACGTCTAGATTAGTTAACAGATTTGTTAAGTAGTCTGAGATAGATGTTACAAAATAATAAACAACTACGATATTTAAAAGATATAAAGTAATTGGCTCTATTCTAAGGTTGCTACAAGACCTGAAAAAATCATGAAATTTTGAAAAAGTTCTGGAAAACCTTCAAATCATGGAATTTAGAAAAAATGACAGAATTTTTTTTATTCGTACCTACTTCAAAGTCTTAATAATTATTCTA
Source organism: Melikaiella ostensackeni (assembly GCA_032362435.1). Taxonomy (NCBI): domain Eukaryota; kingdom Metazoa; phylum Arthropoda; class Insecta; order Hymenoptera; family Cynipidae; genus Melikaiella; species Melikaiella ostensackeni. Next base: position 3,878,884 of record JAUMHM010000072.1, on the reverse strand, counting down.
ATACTCCACGGAAAATTTTAAATTTGCGAATGTATACTACGAATTGATTTTTTTAGTAATAAATCAATATGATTATAATTCCAGAATTTTTTAAAATTTTATAATAATATTAGTAACAATTATTTTAGATTCAATAATTATTTAAAAGCCCTGCACTTTCCCTGGCGGAAATAATTTATAGAAATTTGTACGGAAACTTTGATAATTTCTTCAAGTACATCCTAAGGGATAAATCCCGAAATGATCTTTTTTAAATTTGCATCGTTTAAAATTTTGCAAATATGTATTGATACTGTGTCAGTTCGGGGTGGATGAGGATCATCCCCATCTAGAAAACTCTTAAAATTTTGTCAGTTTTCACGCATATTTCACCGTTTCCGAAAATTTTTAAAATTTAGAAAATCTGAATACTCTGGAAAAATTATTTACGAAAAACTACAGCGTTCTACCAGGGTAACATTTTCATATAAAATCGTAAACAATTATCCATTTGGGGTTCTAAATTTTCCTAACTTTCCATAGCGATATTAGGAAATGATAATATTAGGAATAATATTCGCCTAAACTTTTTGGAAATTCGTAATTTCTTACAAAAAACCATTAAAAATGATGGAAAACTAAACCTTCATTTTGTACTTGTGGATTTTTCTCTTTTTCCTTAGAAAACCCTACTTATTCATAATTGTGTGTGGAGATTTGCAATTTTATTCAAAAAACTATGAAAAATTACAAATATAGCTTTTGCAAATATCAAGTTTTCATTATTTTCTTCGTAACTCGTAATTTTCGAGATTCGTAATTTTCTACAAAAACCTATTAAGTATTATTAAAAACTAAACCTTTATTATGGGATTATGGATTTTCCTCTTTTTTCGTAAAAATTGTAGCTATGAATTGTGTATAGAAATTTGTAATTTTTTAAAAACAAAATATGAAAAACTACATCTATTTTTTCCACACGTATATTTTCGTATCATTTCATACAATCATAAAATTATTCATAAAGCTTTGTAGAAATTCGTAATTTTCTCCAAAAAACTATAAAAAATGAAGATTGTCTTTTGTTGTAGATTTTCGTAATTTTTCTCAGAATTTTTCTATTTTTCGTACAAAGTTGTAGTTTTCTATGCCGAACTATTACAAAATCTACCATTTTCTACGATCATCTATAAAAACGATGTTCTCATTAAATGTTGTAGTTTGTCATACAAATGTTGTCCACTAAGGTCTAAATTGATTAATAATTGTACAAGAAATTATAGGTGAATTAGTATGTGACCAGTAGAATGTGTTGAAATTGAATAAAATTGACTGGATTTTTTAAACAGTTGACCTGGAATTTTTTCAAAAGTAGACCTGGAAAAGTCATGGAATTATGAAGCCGGACTTCTGTAGCACCCTGATTTCGCTCAACTAGGGTAATACAATTTTCAGCGCTAAATGAGAATTCTTTTATTTTTATATATTTTTCTCTTACCTCTGCGTTGTGTTGAACGAGATAAAGAAAGACGACATCTTCCCGCTCGAGTCGAACTGCTGAGTGCAATGGATATTTGCTTTTCGTTTGAAGCAATTGGTACAGAAGGGGTCCTGGCATTTCCTTAAAATCTTCTCCCGTCAAGTCTTCCTATAAATTTGAAAACAAATACAATTTCAATATCTATTTTTATTATTATGAAGATTTTCTTTATTTTTTAAACATTTATTTTTTCTAAGCTTACCCAGTGAGTAGAAATTAAAGAACTGCAATGATCCCTTAACCTCTGGGTTCCTAATTCCTCAGCGACTGTGTATAAACGAACACAGTCTTTCAAAGTGACTTTTCCAATCAGATAAGTTTCGCATTTTTCTACGAGTTCGGTCAATTGAAAATTGGAAGCTTCTTTCATCAATTCAAGAGACAGATCTTCTTGCTGCACTACGCCTGTGTAAATCCATCTTAATAAAACGGCTCCCACGTTTGCATCCAAATCAGTCCAATCTGTAAATGAATTGAACTTATTCTCTACATATTTTCTACAAAATGTGTATTAAATTCTTTTAATTCTTATTAATATATTGACTAACCAAGGACGGTTTTTTCAGAAACTGAAGACCAATAATCGCTTCGAGCAGTGAGCACAAATTTGTGGGCTGGAATATCTTGATCACTCAGTCTCACAGTCAAGTCACTGAAAGAAAAATTTTACTGTATATAAAAGGTAGAACTCAAATTATTAAGTAATTATCTGTAATTTCAAAATGAGAAGCAAGAAACCTGTATCGTTGCTGGCAATGCAAAGATGCTATCGTAGCAAGGAGTCTTCCTATGAATCCGGATTCTTGCTCCCCTTTTCCAGCATTGAGAGCCGCATATTTTTGCTGAAGTTCTGAATTTGCAGTGTAAAGAGTAACATACTGTTCTCTCAAGAGAGACAAATGCTGTTGCCATTTTTGCGATTCTGTGGAGTCGTCTGAATTTCAAAAGATATTTATGTAAATTGAAATTATTGTATAATTCCTCTTAAACTTCCAATAAATTATTTATGTGATTTAATGGTCTTAATTGACTTGTAAGCAGATGTTTCAAGATTCGCGGAAGCGAATCGTCAAGTACAAAAAAAAGCTACCGAGAATCCTTATCTGGATTAATTATGTATTTTCGACCTTTTATGGATTGTCGGCGCAATTCTAATTCGATTTCAATTAAACTTTGCAGCTGACTGACTAAACATTAAAAAATAAGTTTAGGCGTGATTTTATTTTAATGCCTTAGAAACTGTGAGATTAAAATAAATAAATAAAGTATAAAAGCAACCAATTTTCGACCTGTGCTCACCTCTACATCCTTATCAATCGAACCGATTGGTACCAAAATCTGACAAGAAGTCAGTAGCAACAGTAGCAACATTTCGATACATCTGGTAAGAATGTTCGATATCTTGAATAGTTAAATTTTTGTCACGTATTTGGTGTGAAAAATGAACATATAGTGATGAGAAAAATGGTAAAATTTTAAAAACTATTCAAGATATCTAAAATTCTTGCAATATGTATCGAGAACATTTTGCTACAGAATTCTCATTAAAATTTGATGTAAATCGGTTGAATAGATTAAGCCGCAGTGGTGGGCATAGGTGAAAAGTTTTTTTATCCAAACTTTTTCCCTACTATTTGACCTAGAAATCTATGGCAACATGTTCTCGATATGTACTTTAGAAAAATTGGATATGCTTATTAATGTTAAACTCTTCTTAATCATATTTCATGTTCAAAAATCAATTTTTTCACCTGTACTCACCTCTACTCCCTAATCTATCAAACCGGTTGGTACCAAATTTCAATAAGAAGTCATTAGCAACAGATTCTCGATACTTCTTGCAAAATTATTCGATATCTTAAATAGTTTTGAAAATTTTACGTATTTACTGTAAAAAATGAAAATTCAAAGATGACAAAAATAATAAAAATTTTAAAACTATTCAAGTTATCGGAAATTCTTGCAACATGTGTCGAGAACATGTTGCTACAGACTTCTAATTAAAATTTGATGTAAATCGGTTGGATAGATTAGACCGCAGAGTTGAGCACAAGTGAAAAGTTTAATTTTTTTACAATAGTTCAACAATAATGTATTTTTATCCAAACTTTTTGCCTAATATTTGACCCAGAAATGTTGCCTTTGGCAACATTAATGATAAATGACTTAATGAATTAGGTGCGGCTATAATTATTGAAGAAAAAACAGGAAAATTAAAAAATAAGAATAAAGATATTGATTAATTGAGCGTGCCTACTTATTAAAAAAAAAAATGCAAAAATTTGCCAAGTTCAAGTACATGAATTTGTGAAATTAAAGTTGGCCAAGTAATTGAGAAAAAAATATTCATAATAAAATATATTAGGACACTTTTTTTATAAAGTACCCTATACAAATTTTAAAATGAATTTTAAAAAGCCATGCTAGACATTATAAAAATTCTAATCCCGACAAGTTTTATAATGTTGGCATGGCCTTTTGAAATTTATTTTTAAAATTTCTATAGGGTACTTCATAAAAAGAAAATTTTTTTGATAGACAGTGTCTATGTGTACCAGGATAATTCGGCTATTTGTACCAAAATTTCGGTACAAATAGCCGCTTTTCCAGGGCTATTTGTACCGAAAAAATCCGGCTATTCGTACAGAAATTTCGGTACACGTAGCCACGGCCTTCTTAATATAGATATTTTATTATGAACTTTTTTTCTTAATTGCTTGGCCAACTTTGATTTCACAAATTCATGTAGTTGTACTTGGCAGATTTTTTTGCATCGCAGATATTTTTGGTGGGTTATAAATTCCAGATATATTCACAATATAAACATAATATTATCTACTTTTATCGTGTTAGATTAGATTAGATTTAGTTATTAAAGCAATTATGGCGTAAGTTTTTTTTTTAATAACAGGCTTATATTTTCGCCTGATAGTACTGTCTTTTTCATGAAATTCGATTTAAAAAGTGATGGTACTGCGTTGTTCTAATTATTTCAAATTATCACATTAACATAACAATTAACATTTGCCAATAAAATACAAGAGGACATTTTCATAGATCCTTGCGGCACTTGTCACTTTGATTTTTTTTTTTTTTCAAACTCACCCATGATTTTATGAGTTATATCCTTTCACTTGATAAAGAATCCGATTATTGCACTACTCTTTTCTCCGCGCTTTTTTCATAATACTGGGAAATGGAAAATCAGCCATTCTTGGAGACCATGATTTGAGTAATAACCTAATAACACTTATAAAAAATTTTCTCCGGCATTTATTAACACGCCCCGTACGGTGTAAGCCATTCGCTTGGTATTTGCGTCACCGTAAATTACGGAGAATATGAGACGAGTTTTGATAAAAACACTGCCCACACCAAATTTAACGAGACTGCCACTTTGTTGCCACTGCCAAATGCCAAATTCACCGAACTGAATTGCTCAAATTCGAATTTGACAGCTGCAAAAATGTTTCTGATGAGAAATGTCAAAGTTTTGAGGTTATAACACCCCGCCCAAGATATTCTTCTGGAACTAGCGAATGGAAATAAAGAGTATAAAGAGTACAGAAATCCACTAATAAAAAGACGTTTGAGCTCAAACTGTTTCCACTAATAAAATTGCGTATGACCGGTGATCCATTAGGTATTTCAGGTAGAATGGGATAAATCCAAGATGGCCGTACACTGAGAGCCAACAATAATGCCAATTGCATGTGACAAAACATTATTGTTTTAATAACTTGAAAAAAATGATTTTACACTATAAGTGTATTTGAATATTATTTTTTGTTTTTTTGACAGCTATTTAATTGACTCATAAAATTTTTACAAAGAAATGATTGATTTTATTATTCAGTTGAATGGATTATAAAAATCAAAAAGTATTATTTCAGTACACTTATAGTGTAAAATAATTTTTTTACAAGTTATTTACAAAATTAAGTTTCGTTCCATGCAATCGTTACTATTATTTGGACCTCAGCGTTCAGACATCTTGGATTTTCCCCACTCAACCTGAAACACTAATAAACGTCAGAACTCAGAACTGCCGTCAGTTGCGATTCTGCCTGAATCCATGGCCTGAGTTGTAGTTGCGGTAATCCTATTTTTGTAAAAAAAAAAATTATCAGATTTTCATAAACAAATGTGATTAATTAATCGAGATTAAGAATTGAAGTACGAGAAAACAGTGAGTGGATATTCCTACATAAAGAAGGGTAAGGATTTAATTATCATAAATATATGTGGTTCTGATCAGTTCAATTTTGAGAAAAGGGCCTAGCCTTTATTTTGTTATGTATGACAATATGACTCACTTTTCACTGTCAAATTTATCGTTACCTTGCTATATTAGTTAATTGGAATTATTAAATTCATTGACAGATGTTTCTATGGAAAATTTCGACCGTAGGAGTGACTTTAATTTGATGAATTTGGAGTTTTTCAAAGAAGCTTTTACGCTTTTACACTTCTACTTTGTTGATCGTTGAATAATTCTAAATTGTTATTATAATTATGCAAATCTGAAATTAGAAGATCTTTGATTTCTTTATTTTACGAAAATATTCAAGGAATTATATTTTTTATGAGGTTTAGAAGTAATTTGTAGGTTATAATGCGATTTGAAATATTTTGCAAATAATTTGACCCATCAAAAACATCTGCGATGCAAAAAATCTGTCGAGTACAACTACATGAATTTGTGAAATCAAAGTTGTCCATGTAATTAACAAAAAAACGTAATAAAATATATGAAGCCCCTTTTTTTATAAAGTACCCTATAGACATTTTTAAAATAATTAAAAATGTCATATTACACATTATAAAACTTGGTGGGATTAGAATAGAATAGGATTTAATTTCTTCGTGTACATTTTCATTGGATTTTTACATACAAACTTTGAAATTTTTAAAAATTATTTTGCTTATACATTCAATCCCGCCAATTTTCATAATATCTAACATGGCTTTTTAAAATTTGTTTTAAAATTTTCTATAGGGAACTTTATAAAAATTCATTAAATCATTGATCATTAATCATTAATATAGCTATAGATTTCTAGGTCAATTATTAAGCAAAAAGTTTGGATAAAAAGTGCATTATTGTTGAATTATTGTAAAAAAATTAAACTTTTCACATTCACTCACCTCTCCAGCCTAATCTGTCCTACCGATTTCCATAAAATTTTAATTGGGAGTCTGTAGCAACATGTTCTCGATACGTATTGCAGGAATTTTCAATATCTTGAATAGTTTTTAAAATTTTACTATTTTTTCCACCTCTGTATTTTATTTTTACACTAAATACGTAAAAAATTTAAAGCTATCCAAGATATCGAAAATTCCTACAAGTCGTATCGAGAATCTGTTGCTACTGACTTCTCGTTGAAATTTGGTACCAATCGGTTGGATAGATTAGGATGTAGATTGTTTTTTTTTGTTTGTTTTTGTTTTAATGTCACAGTTTCTAAGTCATTACCATAAAATCACGCCTAAACTTATTTTTTTATGGTTGGTCAGTCAGCTGACAAGTTTAATTGAAATCGGTTGAGAATTGCGCCGACAATCCACAAAAGGTCCAAAATGCATGCTTATTCCAGATAAGGATTCGTGATAGCTTTTCGTTTGTACTTGTCGACGATTTGCTACCGCGAATCTTGATAGATTCTTCCTTAATTTGTTTATTTTATTTAGTTCTCACTGTTCCTCACTTATTCTGTAATTTTATACCTATTACAAACTTCCATTATGAAATTTTGTTTTCGGAAATTCTGTATAATCTTGTAATAATTTTCTTATAATGGTTTTCCAATCATTCTTTCGCGATTATGGGAAATTATTATAGGAATTATTATAGGAAATAAATTACAGAAAAATCAGTACAGGTATAAATAATATTAAAGTGTTGAAAGAATTATTGCAGAAAGTAGCGGAACTGTAATTCAATTATTTATTTTGGACCACTCATATGAAAGTACATAGAAAATCTGATATTTTTGAGAATTAATCACATTTTAGAGAACTCTGTTTGACAACGCTATAATGAAACTTAAATACTATCAGTATATATTTTATAAATAAATAAATATATATATATATTTTTTAAATAATGATAGGATTTATATGTCATTATGCATTGTTAAGCAGTGCTCCTTAAAATGTGATTATTTCTTATAAATATCAAGATTTTAACATACTTTCATATGAGTGGAAATCGGAAAATGACCGGAAATTTGATTCAGTGAGAGGGATTTTTATCTCGAATGTACTAATATGCAAATTAAAAGTGGTTTCATATTTTATTATTTTAATTATTAGTTGGAACAGTGAATTTTCTGAAAGAATTATAAGTCTGAGTCGGGAAAGGGGACTTCATTAGCGAATTATAATTTTGACTTTGAGACAGGGAATTTTCGAAAAGATTCATAATTCTATGTTGCAACATGGAATTTCAGTAAAAAAATATCATTTTTAGTTTAGGACAGAATTTCCGTGAAGAATTATAATTTTTACTTTGGGAAAGGGAATTTTCTAAAAGAATTACAATTCTGAGATAGAACTGGGAATTTTCGTAAAGAATTATAATTTTCATTTTAGGTTCACTTTTTTAGGAATTATAATTATAGAAGATATAATAGGATATAATATCTTATAGAAGATATAATAAGAATTATAATTTTTACTTCAGGGCAGGAATTTTCCGTGAAGAATTATAATTTGACTTGGAACAGGGAATTTTCGACGTCGAACGTGAATTTTTGAAAATAATTTTAAACTCTCCGCTTCCAAATTTTGGAAAAAGTATGTTACTATATTTCTCAATTATGATAGAAAATTTTGTAATTAAATATAATTCTGACTTAGAACAGGGAATTTTCGAAATAAATTTAATTGTGACTCGGTATAGGGAATTTTCTAAAAGAATTATAATTCTGAGTTTGGACTAGGAATAAATAAATGAAATATTACAAAACATTCCCGTGAAGAATTATAATTTTCACTTTCGAACAGGAAATTTCGTACAGAATTATTATTTGACACGGAACAGAGAATTTTTGACATTGAACGGGAATTCTGGAAAATAATTTTGATTTTGATTTAGAAGAAGGAAATTAAAAAAAAAATCTGTTCAAATTCTGAATTATAATTCTTTTCCAAAATTCCTGATCTAAATTAGAAATCTTTTAAATCTTTTTAAATGTTTAGAAATCTCTTAAAATCTTCAAAAATCCTTTGAAGTCATTCAAATCTTTTGAATTATTTTAAATTGACCGGGAAAAATTGATAACTGACCTGGAGGAAATCGGGAAATGGCCTGTAATTTAAAATCGTCTATCGGATAGACACCCTGTTTATTTATAGTTTCACTACATTTTGTAATAATTCTTTCAATATTTTAATATTATTTATTCCTATACTCATTTTCTTATAATAATTCCTACGTTATTGTACAAATTCGGAATAAAACAGTCTGGAAGTAGTCGGAACAAAGAAAGCTTTTCCTTATAAATATAATTCCTATAATAATCTCCTATAGTCGTGAAAAAAAATGATAGGAAAAGCATTATAGGCCTATATTGATGTTCCTATAATATTTTTTCCTAAGGGTTTCGGGATTGTTCCAAGCTTTTAATCCTCTATAAATTTAGCTTCGATCATAAATTAATATCTTCCTTGTAATACAGAAATTCAAGGAAAAAATGGAGTGGTTATTTGGAAAGCGAGTCACTCCAGAGGAAATGCTCAGGAAAAACCAAAGAGCATTAAACAAAGCAATGCGAGACTTGGATAGAGAAAAAATGCGGATGGAACAACAGGAAAAGAAAATTATTGTTGACATTAAGAAACTCGCAAAAGATGGACAAATGGTACAATTTTAAAAATATTTAATTGTAAGAAAGACGGGCTTTCAAACTGTATTTTTAATATATTCGTATTCAAAGCAGAGAAAATTTGATAATAATTCAATTAAAATTTTTCAGGATGCAGTGAAAATAATGGCAAAAGACCTCGTGAGGACGAGACGTTACGTGAAGAAATTTATGCTCATGAAAGCAAATATTCAAGCAGTATCTCTCAAGATTCAGACTCTTCGTTCTCAAAATACAATGGCTCAAGCCATGAAGGGAGTCACAAAAGCTATGCAGAGCATGAATAGGTAACTGCCATTTTCAAAATTATTCCTTCATTATAAATTTGGAATCTAATCTTTAATTCTCTTTAATTTCAGGCAACTTAATCTTCCCCAAATCCAGAAGATATTACAGGAATTCGAAAAGCAGTCAGAAATAATGGATATGAAGGAAGAAATTATGAACGACGCTATAGACGATGCGATGGAGAATGAAGATGACGAAGAGGAGAGGTGAACAAAATTCAAAATATATCAAACTTAATTTAGATTTGTTGAAATTTGAATAATTTACACGTTAAAAATCGTCTATTTTAATTTTCAATTTATCATTTCTTCTTTTTTTTAGTGACGCTGTCGTCTCGCAAGTTCTAGACGAACTAGGTCTTCAATTAACGGATCAACTCTCAGGATTACCACAAGCTTCCGGATCTTTAAGTGTCGCTGGTTCCAAACAACCTGTTGCCCAACCAGCAGGTGCAGATGATGGCGGCAACCTTGCCGATGCTGATGCCGATTTACAGGCACGACTTGAGAATCTACGTCGTGAATAAAATCTGTTAGATAATCCCGCACTTCAGAATGTTGTATAAATAGTGTATAAAGAAATTCATCTACAATTCTATACTTGTGATATAACAGTACTTTAAGCTCTAATAAGTTTGGAGAGCAGCAAGTGCAAGTCTAAAGTCAAGTCTATGAATCTGTCCTATGGCAATCACTCACATGAATGAATTAAAATTCATGGCTTGTTGTTTGCGAGTTACAGTATTTATTTCCTACTTGTCTTAGACTCTGCTTTCCTGTAAAACGTAAGTCTATTGAGTCCGTAATCGTAATTATATTTTACTCTTAGCTTTGTGACAATGAAAAATATTAGTTTAGCTGGACCTTAAAATTTGTAAGTGATTTTACGATTTTGTATGAAAGTTATTTACACTTTGCAAAGCTTGATTCACATAACGCGTCTGTGTAGCTGGTGGACCATTTCAAATGGGGAATAATACAGTGTTTTTGCCAGAAAAATGTTTTTGTGTTTGAAAGAAAAGTTCCGAATTCCTATTGTTACATCCTGTCTAAACCAGGGTGGCCACTGTACCGGGGATGTTTTTTAATTCTTATTGTTGGTATAAAAACTTATCCAATCACCTTAAGTCTCACTTTATCTCATTTTAGGAATTAATGCGAAATTTAATTTGATTTAACGTGTTTGTTTTGAAATTCTTCAAAAAGTCAATGATTTTCAATGGGGCATACAGTTTGAAGTACTTATAATTTTAAATTGTTTAATTTTAGACCAATTGCAAAATCGTTGAATTTTTTTAAATAATTAAAAATTCAATGCTTTTAGAGTAAACTATACAAAATTTATTAGTTTCTAATTTAAATTTCTTAAACTGTATAATTTAGAAATCAAGGCCTTAATAGCCGAATAGGTCGAAACTTGATAAATTACATGATATCAAATTTATACTGTTCAAAATTCCACAGTTTTTATTTGAACTCTTCTGTGATTTGAACAAAAATTGATTTCAAATTAAAAACAGTAATAGTCGAAAGTTTCGAATATTTTGAATTCTTGTAAAATTTATTCATTTTAAATTCAAATATTAAAAGTTTTTCTTTCACACTAAAAACCATAGTAATTGAGTAATTTTCAGTTTGATGCCTTCTGTATTAAAACAAAATTAAATTTTCAAGATTTTAAAATAACTGAAACTCTGTAAGATTCTGCAAATATAATGCAGAAATGAAAGCCTTTAAATACTTGAATTATTATTATTTCAGATAGATGAAAATCGAATAATTTTAGGTTAATATTTTGAAAATTGGACAATTTTAAACTAGTAATTATAGTAATAGTAGCAATATAAAAACAATTGAAATTGAATAATTTTAAATTCAATTCTTCAAAATTTTATTTCAAATTGGATCAAAATATTGTAAATGGAAAACAAAGCAAATAATTTTTTATTGCAAAATTTAAAAATAGTTCGAATTAGACATTTTCAAAACTTCAATTTGAAAATTAAAGACTTTTAAAACTTTAACGCAGGGAGAAACTTTTAACAATTGTAAATTCTGAAATTCTCGGCATCCAAAGTCAAATTTATAGATTCGGATTGAAATGTCGAAAAGCAGACACTTTCAAATCAAAAGCAATTCAAGTTGTACAATTTGTAACTGATGAATTTAAAAAAATTGTTTTCAAATTTATATTTTGTACGGTTTTCAGTTGGAATTCTTCATAGTTAAACAAATTGAAAATGAAAACGCTAAAAATGTAAACAATTTTAAACTATAGTAGCAAATAAAATTAAATAGTTTGGAACCGAACGAGTTACGCTTACCCCGAAAGGAATTTGGCTTAATGGCATAATAATAATAACAAAAATAATAATAAATGGTTTTAAATTGATTTCTTCACATTTTAAAAATTTCATTTCAAAACAGACGAAACCATTCAATATAGAAAGAGTTTAAATTAGAACAATTTTCGGGTTGGAAAATTCAACATTTTTTGCATTTTTTTGTTCAAATTCAAATTGTTAAAAATTGTGCAATTTAAAAATGAAACCATTTTAATACTTAGATGATTATAAATTCACTACATTCCAATTTGAATAGACTAAGATTGGAATTTCGAGAATTGGACAATTTCAAATTAAAAGTGCTTCAAGTTGTACAATTTTTTTTAAGCAATAAAAACTCTCTGGTTTAACATTGAAAATTTAAAAAACGGTACAAGTGGGACAATTTTCAATTTCTCGCATTTTAATTGCCCTGAATTTAAAAAATTTAAATAACCTTGAAAATGGTTGAAAGTTACACTAAAAAAAAAAGTGTACTTGATCCAAAGAAATTGGTTTCTTTGGTTTTTTTCTTTGTACCAAGGATTTGTTTACTTTAGTTGAGTAAAAACACTCAGAGAAATTTCCTCTAAACGATAAAGGAATACTTTTACGGTTAAAGTGCGAATCGTTTACCAATAATCATTTCAACGATAAGCGATTCTACTTTAATGCTGAGGAGGCGCAGTTTAACGATTAAAATGGGAAGTACTTTTACCATAAAATAATTGACGGTCTTCTAAAGATGAAAAGGCATGACTCTGTGATTTAGACGACATTATTTTAGCGTTAAACTAGATCGTTAAAGAGTGAAACGATTCTACTTTTGAAGTATCCTACTTTAACGATTAGAGGACCGACTTTATCGTTTAGAGGAAATTTCTCTGAGTGTATTGTTTAAAGGCAAAAGAGACATGCTTCAATTCAAAGAAATCATTTCTTTGGTGATATTTCTTTAAAAGAAAGAAATATTTCTTCGCAGTAAATATGAAAATTATTAAGACAAAGACATGATTTTTTGAAACCAAGAACCTGGAATCTTTAAATCTCTTTTCAAAACCCTAAGAAATATTTCCTCTTTTCAATAAAATCGATTTTTTGAAGTGATAAATACTGATTTAAGTTAAGTAATTTATGCATGTGTGGATCAAATAATTTATATTCATTGAGTAAAAGAAATATTTTTTTCAGATAAATAATTATTCATGGAATTGAAAAAAATATTTATCATATGCTTAGAGTTCAAAAAGTTATTGCGAATAAATAAGTATATAAATTGAAAAAACAAATTTTCTCAATTAAATATGGATTCATTTCATTAGAAAAAATCGTATATTGAATAAACAATCCATAATTAACTAATTCGAACGAATTTTTGTTCGAACGAAGGAAGCGCTTTAGCGAAATAAATACATGCGCATTTCGTAAAAATACGTATCTTTTCAAATTTCACATTTTGACGTATTTATTCAAATAATATATTTATTTTAGTGCAAACACATTTTTTTTTTAGTTAAATGTTCATGCAATCCGTTGGAAGAAACATGTATTTATTTCATGAAAGAGAAATTAATCATTCTAAATAAATAATTCTTTCTGTAGTTAGTAGTTCAGGACAAATGCCGCTAGGTGGACAGAGCATATTATCTCACAATAGAAATTAATTCCGAAGGAAATAAACTCAGCTGAAATTTTTTACCTCAGTTCTAGTATATCAAAGAAACCGCCATTAAATTTTACGAATCTGCTTCAGTATCACCTTCTGAACATATTTCTTCTCTGGAGAAATATAATTTTGATCCTCTTCGCAAACACGCGATGCCAAAAAACTTTCTTATGAAATAAGTCACCCAGGTCGAGGTGGCCATGACACCCCTGACCTACTATCAACTTTCTCTCTTCTTTTCTTTTTCTCGACCCCTTCCCTCTCTTCTTCTTTTCTCCTCTTCTCTTTCATAAAATAAATCAACAGATTTTGTAGTTTTTTCCTGCTTGCGGGCTTTTTTCCACGTGATAAATGTCACTCTTAATTCCATTCATGTCAAATTTTTCTCAGATTGTGTAATAATGCCCAAACGGGTAACGCACAACAACTTCTTCCGGTCTGATCATTCTTCGGGGAGATAATTAATCGTGAGTGCGCGACTGGCGCGCCTTTGTCGCGCCAGCCGCTCGCTCCCGTGCATTGGATCTCATAAGAGGGGGCGATGGTTAGGGCCCCCTCATCCCCACCCCTTTTTTTACCTTAGTTCTAGATCATCGATCGACGGATTCAAAGTTTGTCCTTCGACGTGCTAACATCGAGGACCAATTCAGAGAAGAAGCAACCCAAGAAGCCGAGGCAGCCATGTCCCCCAACCCAGGAAGAAGTAATTCGCCATCGGATTTAAAGGGACAAGAAACTGTAGAAAAGATGGACGAGGACGCCTGGACAATCACCTCAAAGAAACGCAGGAGGCAAACAGGAACAGGTTCGAATAAATCTTTATCGTCCGGTTCATCTAGCAGCCTCAAGACAACTGCCAACCCTCCTAATAGAAATATTAAAACGAATCCTAATTACTAATTTGGAACAGCAAGGCTTTCAATATTACCTGTATAAAAATGTTCAGGCACCCGCTATTAAACTCGTAATACGGAACATCCCCATTTATCTCCCCGAAGACTCAGTTTACGATGAACTTAAGGAAGAAGGGTTCACTATTACCATTGTTAGCCGCATGCGTAACCCAGTAAAAAGAAACTAATTGGGGCAAATTGAGAAGAATACGCCATGAGCCCTCGGGAATCTCGCTTTACGAAAATCACGAATTGGAGCAGGTTGTGAATTCATGTAAATTCGTGAAAAGTAATATAATCTTCAAATATCCTATTCGCCCGAATT
>JAUMHM010000072.1:3808785-3855565 GCA_032362435.1 Melikaiella ostensackeni | reverse complement strand
CAACCTATAATTTTTGTATTCCAGTATTAAACACAGATTTCTACTTATCACAATTATTGAACTCACACACTGAGAATTAAAGAAATTAAATATTAACAATAACATGTCTTATCTGTTATCTACGTTACGATTATATTGATTAAATCTTATATTACAAAAAACTATATGAAGTATACTTCTATTTTTTATGATTTTTTATCTTATCGAATTCATTGCAGTAATTTTTTTTATATTATAATTTAACATATTTATCTATACAGATCTGATGAGAAAACCAGCTGGTTTTCGAAACGTAATCGATTTTATTAAAATATAAAAATGAATTATTAGTCTGGAAGATGTCGTTTTTTGAGGTCCTTTCTAACCTTACTTTCTGAATTTTCAAACAGTTTAGAAAGACTGACGGTCGTGTGCTTCAAGCTGGAATAATAAGTATATAAAGAACAGCTGGGTTATATTCCAAAACCTAACTCTCAGAGTTGGAGTCGAGATAAAAATTAGCGTATTGAAAGTTACCAATTCATTTATAAAGAAACAAATGAACAAATGTCTCTTATTTTATTGGTTGAAAGAAATAAGCCGGGCTAAAGAACTGTCAAAATATTAACGCTTCCCAAATCTCCTACCAGACAAGGTTTGATGAGAGTAAAAGATTTGATGCATGTTTGACAATTTTGTAACCGCTATCAATTTTTTCAGCCAATCAAACAAAAGAACTTCATAATTTTTTTCGGTACAAATAAGTTAGTAACTTTTGATAGGCCAATTTTTATCTCGACTCCAACTCTTACTCTTAGGGTTGGGAATACACCCCTGGAGAAACAAAACTGTTAATTGTAGTCCCAATTAAATATGCGAGTACTTGCAACTGTGAAGGCACCTTTATCTCGATTTCTCGAAGCAAAAACGGGTGCCTTCACACAAAAAGTTTTTTTTTCGCTGTTTCCTTTGTTATCGGATTTTAGATAAAAAAAACTCGCATTAGCACGTTGAGCTGTCTATACAATTTTAGCTCGATCTCTTTCGCAATAAATTCCTCTCTTTTTTGCGACGCTTTTCAGAAAAGTGCACTTTCACAGCTTTTGCCTCCTCGTCCTAAGCTTACAGCGAAGCAACATCGAGTCGCAGCTCAGGCAAGTCTGTAAAGGATTTAATTGAACTAGCGATGCAATAGTATCAGTATGAAAGAATCATACAACATTGAGCTTTGTCAAATACTGAATTATTATATCTTATCTTCCATGTGGAATGATCATGCACAGACTTAGTACATATTTGGTATAGGTTCGACTTTTATTTATTAATTTTTTTTTTAATATCAATATCGAATCTGAGATTCATGCGCACCTATCTAAGGTAATCTCTTATTTGCTATCATCGCAAGCTATTAACAGATGCCTCGGTCCCTATATTCTACTAGTCTAGATGTTGGATGACTAAATTGAGAGCTTCGCAGCAGGTGTATGCCCAAGAACGGTATGCCACACCAGCCATTCCAGCCTATATGAAGTTTGTTCCCAACTTCACTCAGTGGAGAAACCGCGAAATTGTGGCGCTGATCGCCTTTTTCGCCAAAATGTTTTGTTTAAATTTTGACAAATGACTATTTCAAAGAATTTCAGAAGACTTCAAAGATTTCCAGGGATTTAAAAGAATTTTAAAAAATTTCAAGGTATATAAAAGCAAAGTATTGTAAAGGATTTCAAGTTTTGAAAGGGATTCGTAGAATTTCCAAGGATTTTAATTATTTTAAAGAATGTTCAAAACTTCCAAACGTTTTACGGAATTTTGAAAGATTTTAAAGATTTGAAGGCAGCTTAAGGGATTTCGCAAGAATTATTCAACGGATTTAATATTATTTCAAAGGATTCAAGGGATTTAAAAGAGATTTGAAATTTTCTTGTGGGATTGCATAGAACTTCTTAAACTTTATAAGAATTTTGGAGAATTTCATAAGATTTCGAAGGTTTTAGAGTATATTTAATGATTCCAAGGAACTTCAAAAAATTTCAAAGGTTTCAAAGGATTTTTAAGAGACTCCGAGGGATTTTTCAGGGATTTCAAAAGATATAAAAAAAATGTAAACATTTCATAATGTTTCTATAAATTTCAAAGAACCTGACAAGAATTGAGGGATTCCGTAGAATTTCAAAGATTTGAAGAGATACCAAATATTTCAGGAGATTTCATAAGATTTCAAAAATTCCATGCGGTTTTAAAAGATTTCTTTGAATTTCGGCAGATTTGGAAGGATTTAATATGTTTTTAAAGATTTTAGCATATTTTAACAGATTTTTAAGGAACTTCAACGGATTTCAAGCGATTTTTTCAGATTTTTTGACGATTTCAATAATTTTAAGAGATATTGAAGGCTCTTAATAGGGTATTCCAACAAACTTCCTAGGATCTCAAAAGATTTCATAGGAGTTTAAATATTTCAAAGAATCTCAAGAAATATCAGATTTCATGTAATTTCACAGGATTCCAAGGGATTTTATAATAGTTCATTGGATTTCAAAGAATTTATTCACAAAAATTATAGATTTCAAAGGATTTCATAGACTAGAAGAGAATTTCAAATATTTTAGAAGATTTCACAGGATCTGAAAAATTCCATGCTGTTTGAAACAATTTTCTTGAATCTCGGAAAATTTTGAAGAATTTTATAGGACTTATAAGATTTTCGGATACTTAAAAAGATTCTAAGGGATTTCAGAGTAGTTCCAAATACCATATTTCGAAGGATTTAAAAAAAAATTTCAAGGGATTTCCCAGGATTTTATACGATTTCCGAAGATTATAGTAATTTCAAGGTATTTTAAAGGCTCTCAATAAGGTAGTTTAATGCATTTCGCAGGATCTCAAAGGATTTCATGAGATTTCGAGTATTTCAAGGGATTTTAAGGAATATCAGTTTCAATTTTATTTCACGGAATCGCAAGGAATTTCATAATATTTGAATGGATTTCAAAGAATTTATTCCCAAGAATTGATAAATTTCAAAGGTTTGAAGCGATTTTCAAATAATTCAAGGTATTTGCAAAGATTTGGAAGAATTTCGAAGAATTTAGGATATTTTAAAAGATTCCAAAGAATTTTCTATATATTTCAAGAATTTCAAGGGTATTAAAAGGTTTTTAAAGATTTTAGGGTATTTTAAAACATTCCAACGAATTCTCAACAGCTTTAAAAAATGTCAAGCAAATTCAAAAGATATGAAAGGACTAGAAATATTTTAGGGCATTTTAGAAGATTGCAAGGATTTCTAAGGATTTTAAAGATTTTAAGGGATTTCAAAAAAATTCATGCAATTTAAAGGAATTTCGGAAGATTTGCGACAATTTTATAGGACCTATAAAGTTTTAGGATATTCTGAAAAATTCCAAAGGATTTTTAAGGGATTCTAGCGGATTTTGTAGATTCAATTCAAGCTATTTCCAACGATTTCAAAAATTCCATGCAGTTTTAAAGAACTTTCTTGAATTTCAGAAGATTTGGAAGGATTTCATAGAATTTTAAAGATTTTAGAACATTTAGAAAGATTCCATGGGTTTTTAGAGGAGTTCCAAATATGTTGAATTATTTTTAAGGACTTTCAATGGATTTCAAAGAATTTTATAGGACTTCAAATATTTAACGGCATTTCAAGGAATATTATCAGATTTCATGTAATTTCACAGAATTGCAATGGATTTTATAATATTTCAATGGATTTCGAAGAATCATAGAAAAGAATTGAGGGATTTTAAATATTTGAAAGATTTTAGGGTATTCTAAAAGATTTCAAGAAAATATAAAGAGTTGTAGAAAACTTCAAGTCATTTCAAAAGATTTCGAAGGATTTAAAATATTTTGGGGTATCTTAAAAGAATCCAAGGATTTTCCAAGAATTTTAATGATTTTAATGAATTTAGACCAATGTCATGTGATTTTAAAATTTTGGAAGATTTGAAAGAATTTTGCAGGACCTATAAGGTTTCATGATATTATCAGAGATTCCAAGGGATTTTTAATGGATTTGATAAGATTTCCGAGGATTTCAATGATTTTAAAGGATTTGAAAGGCCCTCACTAAATCTGAATAAATTTTCCAGTATTTCATGGAATTTCACGGGGTTTTCAAGGAATTTTATTGGATTTCAATGGATTGTAAACATTTGAAGGGATTTTATAATATTACAAGAGGTATTAAGGAATTTCATCAGATTTAAGTGTTTTTAATAGGATTTCCAAGATTTGAGGTTTTTTTTTTATTTTAAGAGTAATTGCGAGCGTAACAATTTTATAAAAAGTTTCAGAATTTTTTTATTTTTATCTTTTGTGAATTTGCTCCGCTCGACGTTGGTTTTTTACTAGTTAAGTGTTATTTTACGCTAGATTTTACGAGTGCAGGTATATATAATCACAGTCAATAGAAAAGTAACAAAAGAACCAAATATTGTTATCATACATTAGACCTTCTTTTACACTTTACTTACATGATGAGTAACTATTCAATTTATAATTATAAAAGCAGATGTTTATAACGCTTCATCATTTCAGAAATGTGAATATAATTAAAGGAGTTTATGAATTTTGAGAAAAATTCTGATAAACAAGATGGTTGGGCGAAAGACAATCAGCACTGCAGTTTCGCATTTTGCCCGCTGAGTCAAATTAGGAACTATAATCATAATAATCGTCACATACACTTGCTTCACACTGCGTTCACTCTAATGAGGCAAAATAAGACCTTGTTTAGTGTTTTCTATTCCCAACAGATGGCGCTTGAATTTTGAAAAATGAGGAAAAATGGTTGCGGACTCGCAGGCGCCAGGAAACTTTGTGTGGCATAGCACGTGGTAGGTTGCCAGAAGATTTTAATATTTTAAGTATATTTTATATTAAAGAATGGCGTGTATAAAAAATTTTTGTTAGTGATGATATAATTTGTGCTGTTAACTATTTTATTGTGATACAAGTTTCGCAGTACATCTTTTAAAAGATTCGAACATAATTCATAACCTCAAAATGTATTGCGTAATACGAAACTTGTATTGCAATTCAATAAGTTTCTAGTAAAAGGAAGATCAATTTCTGCAAACATGTTCAAACAATAATTTTGCTTCTATATGAATCATACTTGAAGTGAAATAAGTGATGCTTGCACAAAAAAATAAAATTAGGATAAGGCGAAGGGGGAAGGGAGACGATTTGTTCAGTGCAATTTAGTTCGTTCTATTTCCCCTAGGCGTCGCATGACCCTTGTGTTGTCTACGCCAGCTCGCTTTAAATGAGCCTGTTTACACATCAGCAATTTTTGCTACGGTAGCAGAAACTGCTACGCTTGGCAACCAATCAGTAGCGTCGGTTGTAAATAGAATGCTTCTGATTGGCGGCCGAGTGTAGCAGTTTCTGCTACCGTAGCAAAAATTCCCACTGGGCAAAAAGATATCGTCATCCTGAGGACGTCGTAAAGACAACCCTGAGACGTCCATGTCAGTCCAATTGATGTCCCAAAGACGTCTCAGCTCTTAAAGACGGCTTTTGGACATGAGACATCTTTAAGACATCAATTGGACTGACATAGACGTTCTGAGGATGTCTTTAGGACGTCCTGAGGATGACAATGTCTTTTTGCCCACTGGGTTGCCACGATGTAAATAAGCTCATTGTCTGAAAAAAAAACACTATAAATGAACGCACTGTGCCCTGCTTCACAGGTTGTCGAATCTTCGAAGTTGTACAACAAAAGGAAGAAATTTAATTGTAATCTACTTTTTTTTATAGGAGTCGACAGTTTGGAAGATCTGATGAGAATCTTCGCTGGAGATGATGAAAATCTTTTCTAAAATGGATTTACATTAATGTGGAATGTAGACCCTTGATGATATGCCAGAAGTCGGGAGAAACGAGTCGGGTGATTAACTTTTGGATTAAACGGATGTAGGAATATCACATTCTCATAATGGTGTCACTTGCAATATATTTACATATGCTGATGCAGAGTTACTACAACTGTAAATAAGGAAAACTGAGGGCAATTAAGTGCCCCCAACAGTACGCAATATTGCAACAATGTTGCTGCAATATATGAATGTCCTCTCGGAAACAATATTGCTGCAATGTTGCAACAGTGAGCCTGTTTACAATGCAGCAAGTTCTGCTACGGTAGGAGAAACTGCTATACGCTTGGCTACCAATCAGCAGTGTCGGTTATAAATAAATGCTTCTGATTGGCGGCCGAGCGTAGCAGTTTCTGCTACCGTGCAAAAATTTCCACGATGTAAATAGGCTCAATGTTGTACGACAATCGCGCATCAATATTGTAACAAAATTGATAAAATGTTGCGAAATAATATTGCAATGTTGGAAGGGGAAAAGGGAGGAGATGATCTCAATTCCTGATACAGTGCAATATTATTTCGCAACATTGAGGGTGATAACATCCGTCTGGATTTTCCCGGACGTGCCCTCTTTTTAAAGCATCAGGGTTTCCACCTGACCGGGAAATCGGAAAAACCGGTAATGACCGGGATTTCTCGAATGTACTAATATGCATATTAAAAGTAGTTTCATATACACTGGAACCTCCATTTAACGACGGTTTCGGGTATGGCCTGCGATGGCCGTAAAGCTCTTCCAAGAATTTCTATATCGTAAATAGTCAGGGCAGTATGAACCATTTCCAGTAGGAACACGTAATATTAATTAACTTTTTTTCTACAAATGTAGATTTTTGTTATAAAGGATAGGCCTTTTTCAATAATGAAGTCTAGTTAATGAAAAGTGAATCTTCCGCGTCTATGTAAACATAAATGCCAAATATGCAAGCGAGTGTTCGAACTGCCCGCTTTGTGGCTACGAAACTGCTGAACTCCGCTGAGCTCACAGCACCTCTCTCTCGACCCCTTGGACCCCCTTATCAGCGAATGCGAGCCAGCGGAAATTCTAGGAAGACGACATATGGAGGGCCGTTCGAAACTGTTAGAAATTATGAATTACAATAGAAAATTTTGTAAATGAATATAATACGATTCTGATTGAATTTTATTTCTGATTTATAAAAAGGGAACTTACAAAAACAATCTCTGTACCAAGTCTGAATTCGTCAGATTTTGCAAATTTCTTGTTCCAAATCTTGGCACAGAGAATTCTTGGAAATAAATGTAATTGTGACTTAAAACAGGAAATTTCCGTAAAGAATTTTCCAAAAAATTATAATTCTGAGATAAAACTGGAAAATTCCGTGAAGAATTATAATTTTAATTTTAGGTTCATTTTAGAACAGGAAATTTCGTTAAGCATTATAACTTTTAATTTAGGACAGGGAGTTTCCATAAAGAATTATAATGTGACTTGGAACAGAGAATTTTTGAAAGGTCACGGGAATTTTTAAAAATAATTTCGATTCTGATTCAGAAGAAGGGAACTTAAAAAAATCCCTCTTCAAATTCAGAATTACAATTCTTTTATAAATTTCTCTGTTCCACATGAGAATGGTAATTCTTATGACGAAAAATTCTTTGATGTTCAAACTCAGAATTATAATTCTCTTCCAAAATTCCGTGTTTTAAATCAGAATTCTTTTAAATCCCTTCAAATGTTTTGAAATCGCTTCAAATCTTGAAAAACCATTTGAATTCTCTCGAAATCATTCAAATCTTTTGAACTCTTGAATTGACCGGGAAAAATTAACATTTTATCGAGACAGAATCGAAAAATGACCGGGAATTTCAAATCGTCAGGTAGACACATCCTGAGCATGCGACTTTTGTCCTACAGGGGTTTTCACTTCATCTGGGCAAATGAAAATTATTTTTATAATATTTTTATAATTAATTATTTTTATTTTTGTATAATATTTTTATAATTAATTATTTTTATTTTTGTATAATATTTTTATAATTTCTTTTCATTTCTGTAAGTGAAAAGCCGAATTTCGTGTAAGAAAAAAATGGATAAATTGTACTTCCTTGAAATTATAGTTTCAAAATTTAAAGTGACAGAAAATAATAAAATATTCGGGCCTAAAATGTTGCGTAGTTCGATACACTTTGTTTAGTCCGGATTTTAAAACATGTTGTCCGAAATGATAAAGCGTCCAGTGCAATAAAATTAACTTTATTTTCTAAGCAATATTTCCGCAGTTTTTTAAATTAATATTTTTAGAGTATTGAAAATGAACTTAAATTTTAAATAAAACTATTATTCTTTACTCTATAAATTATCGAAATTGCGTCTTTCTACTCAAATGCGAACTGAATTAATAGAGCCCAATAAGAAAATCCAACTATTTTTGGTTGAAAGTTCATTCTTTTTGGTTGAAAAGTCTACTCTTATATTTTTGGTTGAGAATTCGTCTTTTTTGGTTGAAAATTTTATTATTTGTTTGAAAATTTCAATTAATTTGTTGAAAAGTCATTCTTTTTGCTTAAACGTTTAATTGTTTTATTTAAAATTCGTCTTTCTGGGTTCCAAATTCAACTATTTTAGTGGCGAATCAAAATATTTGGTTGAAAATTAACTTTTTGATTGAAAATTCGTCTTTTTGGCTTGAAAATTCAACTATTCTGGTAGAGAATCAAACTATTTGGTTGAAAATTTATATTTTGTTGAAAACTCGTCCTTTTTGGGTTGAAAATGCATCTCTTTGGTTAAACGTTTATTTATTTTGTTGACACTTCGTTTTTTAGTCGAAAATGCATTTTTTTAATTAAAAATTCATTTATTCCATTTTTTGTTGAAAATTGATCTTATTTGATTAAAAATTCAACAATTTTGTTGAAAGATCATCCTTTTTGGCCGAAATTGCAATTGTTTTTTTTATAATTCGTCTTTTTGGGTTGAAAATTCAATTCATTTTTCGTTGAGAATTAATCTTTTTTTATAGAAAATTCAACTGCTTGGTTGGATGTTGAACTTTTATGTCGAAAATTCGTTTTTTTTTTTGAAAATTATTTTAACTGAAAATTTAATTACTCCATTTTTGGTTGAAGTTTCATTTATTTTAGTTGAAAATTGAACTATTTTGTTGAAAATTGATGTATTTTGCAAAAAATTCATTTTTTGTTGTAAAGATTCATCTCTTTGGTTAACAATTCAAATATTTTGTTGCAAATTTTGTTCCTCACTGAAAATTAAATTATTCTGATTTTGATTGAAAATTTATCATTTTATATTGAGAATTCAACTACTTGGTTGGATACTCATTTTTTTGTTGAAAATTATTTTTTTTTAACTGCAAATTAAATTATTCCGTTTTTGGTTGAAAATTCATGTATTTTGTTAAAAATTTATTTTCTGGTTGAAAATTCATCTCTTTGGTTAAAAATTTCAATATTTTATAGAAAATTCGTCTTTTTTGCTTGGAAATTCATCTTTTTGGTTTGAAAATTAATATCTTTTGGTAGAAATTTTATCTTCATTGATTAAAAATTAAAAAATTTTTGTTGAAATATTAACTATTGATTTTTTTGTTAAGAATTCCCCTTTAGTTGAAAATTCATCTATTATGAATTTAAATGGTTTAAAATTGCATTTAATATAGTACCTACATTAATTTCATTTAAAGGAATTCATTCTTCTATTTTCGTGAAAAATCTCCTTATTTCCTCTGTTTTTAGAGCATTTTTTGGCCATTGAAGCTTGTTATCTATACAGTTTAAAGAATGTTTTTTTTTGGATTTTCTTGTTTTCTTGTTTTTAAGAAAAATATGATTAAAATTTTAGTCCTACTTTTTCCACTTTTTTCAAGTCCTATGTACTATTTTGTCTTCTTTTTTAAAGTCCGGTTGTCCTGCATTACGAAAGTCAGCTCTGGTAACCCTAGCAACATTGTATAAACGTTATTGCAATACTGATACAAGATTTTTGCGACATTGCAGCAATATTGATTGGAGGACATTGATGTACTATATTGCAGCAATATTGCGTGCTGTTGCGGTGAAGTGGAATATAGGAGAAAATCTGGAAAATTCGTCAAAATTGTAGATACTCTGCACCTTTTCCGTGTAAACTGTCCATAGAACGTTTATATATTTCGCAACACCAGCGTTGCTCTGTTTTTGGGATTATAATTAATACGGAGCTCTGTAACAATAATGATATTCACCTTCGCTTGTACCCTGACTTATCACTTTCTGTGAAAAAACGTCATTTTCACTCTTTCAGTTCGCTGATATGGTGGGATGTTAGCTATTACTTTTCGTAGTTTAGTACCTGCAGCCTTAACACTTTTTTGCTATTGGATGCTGATTTAAATCGCTAGGCAGATGATGTTCATAATTATGTAAAACACTATATCAGAATGAGTCTAAATAACTCTCTAATATCTTCAACGATAAAATGTCTATTTACAAGATTGCTATTTCGATATATAAAAGAAGGTGGTCCAAAAAACCGTTCTCAGACAAGAGACGGTGAAGAAAAAAATGAACTTTCAAAAAGTTCTAGAAGTCGAATTTCTTAACCGATTTTAAAGTTTTTTCTTTCAAAATAGTTTATAAAATCGAAGAAAATAAACACGTTGTTAAATGTAAGATATTTCAGAAGGGAAATCTACATGAGATAAAAAATTGAAATAATGGAATCTATGATTGTTTATTTAACATTAGTTGTTTAAAATTTTATTGTCTTTTCCGCTTTAGAAAAGAATCGTAATTTTGATTAATATCTTATTTTGATATTTGAAGTGTTACCTTCAGTTCTGTTTGAATGGTTTTTATTAAAACACAGTTAAATTTGCAACAACAGAACTGTTAATTGACTAATTACATAATATCAATCTATTTCAGATAGTCTATTTCCAGCTTATTTTAAATAAAATTCATGAAAATAGAAATTGCTGACAATAGTTTGAAGAACAAAATAAACCATCAAGGATGAAGCTTTAATTAAAATTTCGAGTTTCTTTTAACCGAAGGAAAATCTCCAACAACTAATGTTAAATAATTATCGATTCAACAAGTGTTTGTACATTGCAAATTTGTTATATTTAATGATGTGTCTGTTTTTTTTTGATTTTATAAAATATTATAAGAATTTGATTGTGAGATATATAGTAAGCATTCTCAAATTGAAGCTTACTAAGTTTCAAAGAGGTCTGTCAATGGCAATTTGAAAAAAAAATTCGTTAATTTATGTTTTAAGTTGAAAAATAGCGTGCCGCATGTTTTGATCAATTTATTGATATTTCCTCAATAATAAAATTATTAAAATTACTCTCAATGAATGTAAATTTTAATTATAGATTAACTAAATTCCTTCATTTCTTAAATTGTTATGAACAAATAATTGGATAAAACTAACACTTGCTAAATTTTTGGTTTTTGAATGCATTATTTATAAGGATTTCGTCGTTGAATCATATAAAATGAATGACTAATTATGAATAACTTTGATAAACAATTTCTCTTATTTTGGCATTTTTAACTATCTTCTTTTCTATGAAATGATATCTTTTCATCTCGAAAATAATATCCTGATACAATAGCCATAGCTATCATCAATTTTGATAAACAAATTCACTTATTTTCCACTTTCAAACATAGAAAATTTCACATTTTTTCTGCGAAGCTATTTCTTTTCATCTGAAGAATAATACCCTGGCCTAATAGACTGCCATTTAACAACAATCATCACTGTTAGAACCAATGTTTATAAACAAATTCACTTATTTCGCATTCTTGAATATAAAAAATTCTTCTATTCTGCGAAATGATTTATTTTGACCTCAAGAATAAGATTCTGACACAATAGATTGCTATTCAATAATAGTTGTCATTGTTATGAACAATTTTTATGAACAAACGTAATTTCTTTGCATTTTTTAAAGTAGAGATTTTTCATTTTGCGAAGCCATTTATTTTCGTCTCAAGAATATCCTGACACAATAGGTTGCCGTTAAATAACAAATGTCCTCGTGATAGACAATTTTGATATACAATTTCACTTATTTTGCATTTTTGGACATAGAAAAGTCTTCTTTTCTGTCAAATGATTTCCTTTTGTCCCATAAATAATATTATGATTCAACATACAACAACAATTTTTATTTAAAAATTCACTCACTTCGTATTTTTGAACACAGAAAGTTTTTATTTTCTGTGGACTTATTTCTTTTTTATCTATAATATAATATCCTTTATTATCACTGTTTTTAACAATACTTTTAAGAAAATTCACTGTTTTTGCCTTTTTCTATTCATAAGGATTTTCTTCTCGGCGAATTCATTTATGCACATCTTAGGAATCATATTTTTCCGAGAAGAAGAAACTTATACATTAAAAAAGACCAAAACAGTGATTTTGTTTTAAGTAAATCTTAATCGTTAAAAAATTAAAAATTTTCAAATTGTTCATTATACTATTCAAATTTCAAGCATTTTAATTTTAATTGCAAAATTAAAACTAATGAAAGGGAAAAATTGAAAATTCAACGTTCTTCTAAAAATTCAGAACTCTGAAATTGTAATCATTCAAAATTTAAGAAATTATTTAATTACTGAGGTGTCGATTTCAGATAATTCAATTTTAATCTATTTTGATTTTGAACAACACAATTCTTAACGTTTTAATTTGAAATCGTTTAATTTTTAACTGTTCATTTAGAAGTATTATTCATCATTGAAATCTTCCAATCAAATATTTTTCAATGTTAAATGATTCATTTTCTAAAATCTTCAAACGAAAATCGGGAAATTTCAAGATATTAAATTTAAAATTAGAAATGAAAAAAAAAATACAAAACAAGATCGCTATTATTCAAGTTTTTGAAATTGCATAATTTTAAGCCTTTCAATTCGAAATTGTTTTTTTTTTCAAATTGAGTTCGAACAGTCCAATATTTTGCAACATTTTCAAAGAAAAATAATTCAATTTTCAATTCTTGGTTCTAAAATTTTCTTATTTTTAAGGCTTGAATTTGATAAATTATCTTCCTAATTTTTCATCGTTGCGAATTTATTCTGGAAGCATTTAGTTCTAAATTGTTCGATTACAAATTCTTCAAACTGAAACTTGTGCAACTATCAAATCTTTCAATTTGATATTCTACTATTTCGAAGAATTTAGAAAACCAGACAATTTTGTAGGTTTAGAATTTAAAACAAACAACTGAAAATATTTAAATCTAAAATTATTAAAATTGATAGAACAATGATAAATATATGTTGTCGAATGGCAATCTGTTGTATCAAGATATTTATTTTTGAGAAATAATTCACGGAAAAAGATCTGTGTCAGAAGAAGTGAAATAAATAAATTTCTTTATAATAATGTCAATTGTTGTTCTGGCAATCTATTTTGCCACGATATTAGTTTTGAAATGAAAAAAAATTATCCCAGGGAAACGAAAAATCTTCTGCGTTCAAAAATACGAAATAAGTCAATTTGATAACAATTATTTACAAAAATGAAAAAATTATATTATTTTTGCATTTTGCAACTTGAATAAGAAATGAGCGCTTTTTATTAATCGGCCTCAACCTCTCGAACTTTGCACCAAAAATTCCACTTTTGTCTACTGTCCAACAGTTCCAGAAAGTGTTTCTTGGACGACCATAATATAGAACCTGTTTCATTCCGTTTTTAATCCAGACAGCACATTTACGAAATTAGGCAATGAAAAATATTTCGAATTCAAGAACAAGTTTTGGCTGCTGGGATTAAAAACTGAAAATTCGCACACCCTGTAGAACGATTTATACAAATAACTGTACATTCGGAGATAACCTATCACGGTGCGGTTGAAGCAAATTTAAATGAAAGTTCCAGATAAATCGGATTTTTTGACTGTCTATAGTAAAATGACATCCTACGAACATTATAAGACGAAAATGAAAATCATCGGTCATGCCCTTTTTGAAAAAGGTCTATTTTTGTATTTAATTACTAAGGAATGAAGAAATTTGCATAAGATCATTTGGTAAATATTGACTAACACTTTTTTTAACAGATTTTTTTATTAAATATATTTGCCTGTTACCCCACAAACATTCAAGGATGAAAATAAAAATAACCGCAGGGGTGTTTTTTGAAGAAACTTGAATTTTGTATTTAATTACTAAGAAACGAAGACATTTTCTTAAGATTATATTAAATATTGCTTAACATTTTTCATTCAATGTGATAGTCTGTCACTCCACGAACTTTTCAAGATGAAAATGAAAATAATCAGATAGGTGCTTTTTGGAAAAACTCAATTTTTGCCTTTAATTACTAAGAAATGAAGAAATTTGTATAAGATTATATGGTAAATATTGGCCAACAGTTTTTATTAAATGTGATTGCCTGTCACTCCTCGAACATTTTAGGATGGAAATGAAAATAATCGGAGGGGTGTTAAAAAAAAACTCGATTTTTGTGTTTAATATTACTAAGAAATGAAGAAATTTTCAGAATATTGTATGGTAAATCTTGGTTAACAAGTTTTGTAATAGACTTTTTTATTGGATGTGCTAATCTATCATCCCACGAACATTTTAAGGTGAAAATGAAAATAATCGGAGGGGTCCTCTTTGAAAAAAAACTCGATTATCGTATTTAATTGCTAAGAAATGAAGAAATGTTCATAAGAATATATAGTAAATATTGGTGAACATTTTTTATTAAATGTGATTGCCTGTCGCTCCACGGACATTTAAAGAAGTAAATGAAAATAGTCGAAGGGGTGTTTTTTGAAAATACTCGATTTTTGTATTTAATTACTAACAAATGAAGAAAGTTTCATAAGATTATAATGGTAAATATCGCTTAACATTTTTTCTAATGGATTTTGTGTATTAAATGTGGTTGCCTGTCACCCCATGAACATTCTCTAAGATGAAAATAAAAATACACAAGGTATAATTTTTTATCTGTAACTTTATATGAGATCCGGGTACCAAACTACAACTTTTGGACCCCCTCCGTAATTAAATACAAAAATAGATTTTTTTTCAAAAAGCGCCCGACCGATTATTTTTATTTTCATCTCAGAATGATCGTGGGATGCCATATTACCATAAACAATAAAAAAATTCCATTTATCTGGAACTTTCACTTAAACTTGGTTCAGCCGCACCGTGATATCGGATGAATAACATGAGCTAGACTAGAGTCGATTATTCGTCCTGACGAATATTTAATTAATGTCAGGATTGATCTTAAGGATATATTGAGAAAATAAGGAGAGATCGGCAATATCGTTTCGTTAGACACGAAATGAAAGTATGAATACTTTGGTCAAGCACTTAGTTGTAAGTCAAATCATACAAATAGCTATTCTACAAGTGCCCTTTAGAAACAAATCGTCTACCTGTTATGTGTGCGCTTATATCAGAGTAGAATTTTCTTTTGTACATATTTACAAGCGAGTGTTTGTGTGCCGTGAGAATGTGTGTGTTAATTATTTACATCGTCGAAAAATTCTGAAAAGTATCGAGTAAAGAGATGAACGATTCTAAATGATGAGGTTGCATCCTCTCCCTAAAGAGAAAATGAAAACCACGAAACTATCATCCTAATTCATATAAAACAACAGATGGTCAATGATGTTTTCGGTTAAAAATTACTAAAAGTCAGGTTGGCCACTGGACCAGAAAACTAGACATTTTTTGAGACCGTGCAGAAAAAACAAAGGGCAAAAAGTGATTCAGGTAAAAATGCTGGCGGTAACCTTGGCATGCAGAAAAAATGAAGATCGCAAGGGTAATGAAAGGAAATGAAAAAATGAAAGGTCGCTAATTTTTCATTTTCCCCTTATCTATCTTCATTTTTCCCTTACCGATCTTTACTTTTTCCTCACCGATCTTCATTTTTCCCTTACCGATCTCCATTTTTTTCATGCTTAGATTACCCCCAGCATTTTTATCTGAATCACTTTTCACCCTTTGTTTTTTCTGTGCGGTAATAAAAATTGGAGATTGGATTCTAAATGACGAGGTTGCATCTTCTCTCTAGAGAGGAAATGAAAACTACGAAACTATCATCCTAATTCGTAAAAAACACCAGATAGTCAATGATGTTTTCGGTTCAAATTACTAAAAGTAAGGGTGGCCACTGGATCAGTAAACAAGAAATTTTTTGAGACCGGGAAAAAAAAGGAGATTGGATTCTAAACGACGAGGTTGCATCTTCTCCCTAGAGTGAAAATGAAAGCTACGAAACTATCATCCTAATTCGTACAAAACACCAGATAGTCCATGATGTTCTCGATTCAAATTACAAAAAGTCAGGGTGGCCACTGTACCAGGAAACTGGAAATTTTTTGAGACAGGGGAAAAAATAGGAGATTGGATTCTAAACGACGAGGTTACATCTTCTCCCTGGAGTGAAAATAAAGACTACGAATCTATCATCCTAATTCGCACAAAACACCAGATAGTCAATGATGTTTTCGGTTCAAATTACTAAAAGTCAGGGTGGCCACTGGACCAGAAAAGTAGACATTTTCTGAGACCAGGAAAAAATTGAAAATTTTACAATTTTAGGCACTTATAATTCTAAATTGTTCAATTTGGAAGACTAGTTGTAAAATCGTTTAATTTTAGAGGCTTGCATTTGAAAACTCTGATTTTTAAGTCTCTCAGTTTTTAATTGTTCAGTTCAAATCATTAAAAATTTGAAAATGTACAATTTTTAATGTGTCAATGTCAAATTAAATTTAACATTTTCTTAAATTTTCAGTCCTAATAGATGAAATTTCTGCAATTGAAGTCCTTGCAAATTCCATACCTTTAAATTGAAATATTAAAAATTGGACTGTTTCAAATTGGAAACCTTATACTTGGGAAATCTTAACTTCAAAGCATTTAATATTGAAAAATTAAAAGTTGTTTAGTTTCAGACTAAACAATAATAGTTGATAGTTGAATTTGAAATAAAAACACTTAAAATTGCATATTTTCAGACTGAACCTTCAAAATTGTACAATTTTAAATTCAAAGCGGTTAAGATAGTACAATTTTGAAATGAATAAGTTCCAATCAAACAATTTATAATTTGGAAAAGACATTCTTTATGATTAAAAAATGTGTAATTTAAGATTTCAAATATTAAACCATTTTGAAGTGGAACACATAATATAATGTACATGATGTGAATGGTTTCAAAAATGAAAAATTCGAAATAAAAGCATTTGTATAATAACACAAATTCGAAATTTGAGGTTTACAAAAGAAAAGTGTTATAAAATATAAAAAGGATAAAGTTTCAAAAGTTTTCTAATATATTAAAGATAGTTTAAATTACAAATTCTTTTTAATTTTCAAAAATTCAAATTGAAAATTTTCGAGCTTTTAAAGGAATGAAAGTTGAATAATAAAACAATGAAATGGAAAATTAAAATCTGTTTAAATTGTAAGCATTTCAATCTACACAAAACTAGAACTAAAAATTATTCCAAATTGGGAACTTTCAATTAACAAAATTTTAAAATATTGGAAGATTTTGAACTAGTAACATTTGAAGTTGAACAATTTTGAATTGAAGTCTTCCGAATTATAAAATTTTATTTTAAATTGCAAGTGAAAATTTCAAATGGGAAGTTGAAAATTTAATAATTGCTTGTTAAAGTTTTGAAATATTTTGAGTAGAAAACATTCCAATCGAAATTATTCTTAGATTTTAAAATTCAAGATTGATTTTAATTGTGGAATAAAAAACTCTACAGTTTGATAGTTTAATTGTACAAAATTATATTACAAATGGAATCCTTAATTGTTATAGAATTAGATTGAAAACGGTCAAAATTGTACATTTTTAGATTGAAAATTCAGGAATGAGAACATTTGAAATTTTAATCTCTCAATCCTATGAAATTTTAAATTAAAAGTGTAAAAATTTGAACAATATTCAGAACTTCTATTTTATTCCGTCGAATATGAATAGCTCTAAACATAAAATTGTTCATTAGCGCAGTTTTTAATTTTTGATAAACTCGGTTTGGAAGTGTTCAATTTGAAAATTTTCTGTTTGAAGGCTTCGAAATGAAAATTCACTGCAAAGACTTTCAGTTCTATTATACAATACTGAACATTTGAATTTAAAGGAGAGAAGAAAGTTTAAAATTGTTTAATTTAGAATTGTTCCGCATCAGATAATTAATTTGTATATAACTCGGAAATTCCTTTTTAAATAATTCAACTTATAAATTCAGTTCTAAAGACTAGAATTTAAAAATGGAAATGACCGAAAATTTTTTGTCTAGTCTCGAGTGACCACCCTGGATTAATTCTTCCTAATAATTATTATATTCAAGGGATTTATAATTATATCTTACGTTTGCGAAAATAGTAGATAGTGGATATGATGCTGAATTATCTTTAAGATAGTACACGTTGTTGGAAGATCTCTCGTGAATCTACTGGACATTTTTCAAATGATCGTATTCCCGATCAAAACGACATCTCGCGTCAAAAGGTGCAGTAGACAACCTTAAGATCTTCTTACTAACCACAGGTTTAATTTTTAATTTAAATAATGGAATTCATATATTCAGAGCAATTCAACTAAGCTCTCAAAAGGATCCTATTTTCGCAAAACGTATGATAGCTTCCCTGCCCAAAAAAATCAGTGATCGGTATAAAATACTCTCTTTTCCAGGCCTCGAGTAGTCATATAGTCCAGACTTGCACCTTCTCAGCTACTATGCACCAGCTTGCATGATCATAATACGAGGAGATGATGTGCAGATTCTCCACGTACTTGTTGATCAGCTGATCCAGTTCCCCTTCTCGGAAAACATGGTAATATTGATGATAAGTGATGGCGCCACCTCCATGATCAGAGGGCAAGGATTCCTGAGAAGAGGATCCACTAAGAGTACCATTACTAGCTGTCATCATCCTAGATCTTTCAAAATGACTCCTTCCTGATATCAACTTCGAGGGAATCTCCTCAGAAGCTGATCGGTTTTGACTCAGGAACTTGCGCCTTTCGCTGATGCACCTGCTGAAATCAAGGTTGCTGGATCCTAGAGAAGCTGTGCTGCCAGTTCCTAATTTCTTGGTGCTACCCTGACTGCTCTCGCTGATCGTGTTTTCAATCGAGTCACCAATATCACTCGACTCTATGGAATTCCCGAATCTCAAGTACTTCTCATTGACGACTTCTTTAATCTTCTCCTGACTATCAAGAATCTTCTTCTCATTTTCGGACTCGTTGATGAACTCACCGTTCTTGGATACCATCACGAAGTCCAAATTTTCTTCGGAGACGCTTCTACCGATGAGTTCGTCTTCTTCAAGACTATCAGGTTTATTGTCGAATTGTAGATAATCGTATTTACAGGGATCTAGAGGTTTCCTCTCGAGAGGATCAGTTGAAGAGTAGAAAGCATCAGTAACTTCGGATTTCTCAGGGAATCCGAGGTCCCTGCTGATCTCGAGCTTGGTTTTTTGACAGTATTGGTCGATGTCATGGATCAGGTTTTCACTCAGCTTCTCGGTGAAGTCTATCAGATGCTGACGACACTCCTCATTCCAGGTGACTTCCTCCGGCGAGGAGAGATGATGCTTTGTTTCAGTTGAGAAGGAACTTTGCCTCGATTTCAAAGGCGAATCTCTTTGGTTCTGTTCTTTTTGCTGGATGACGGTTCCTACAGCATCTTCAAGGGAACTTGCGACGTTTGCAGCTGCTTCTAGAAGTCTGATGGACCGGGATGAGGAAGAGATAGATGAGTTCTTTAGGTCTTCAATTTCAGAGTTCGTTGTTTCTTTTAGACTTGAACTCTTTTCTTCGGATTCGTTGAGTTTCTTTGAGTATCGTTCATCAGAAATGACACTGATGACCGATCCTACAGATTCTGGTGATGAGACTCCTGAAGAGTCGCTGTCGAGATCATCTGTTTCGGGATTGAACAATTCCAAGGAGAGTAAACGTGGCAGGATCTTGGTTACTGCTTCCAGTCTTCCAGGAACGACCGATGAAGCTCTTCTGATAAGTGGAAACGATGTTTTTGTCCTTGTCGCAAAGCCTGGTTTTTGGTTCAGCAACTCCTTAATCTGGTTTAATCTATCCCT
Organism: Melikaiella ostensackeni; assembly: GCA_032362435.1. Lineage (NCBI taxonomy): Eukaryota > Metazoa > Arthropoda > Insecta > Hymenoptera > Cynipidae > Melikaiella > Melikaiella ostensackeni. The sequence continues at coordinate 3,835,583 of JAUMHM010000072.1, read as the reverse complement.
GCGGCTCTCTTCCTCAATGTTAGTATTCTTTGATTTAGTTTTCTCTAAAGGATCAAGAATCAAGGGTGGATTCTTACACTCTGGATTGGTGTTTATTTTAGAAGTATTCACAATTTTCTTATCAAGATCCAAATCTTCAGTTTCATTACTGAGGGTCTGAACGTTGATCTGGGTTGGTCTAGCCCCACTGCATTCGTTGCTAGTAGCAAAATCAAACTGTTTGTCAAAGAAATTGATGGTTGGTTGAATGCTAGGATTTTTGTTATTGTGGCTGAAGAAGGGTCTCATAACTGCAGAGTTGAGAGTCCTGGGCGACAATCCGGGTGGACTTGGAGGAGGAAGGGACTTGCTAGTGGCTGGGAATTGTTTCAAGAGAGGGGAAATGGAGATCATCTTTAACCTCGGACCTGGCAAGTCAGGTGGATACTTAACTCGAGGTGAAGGTGGTGCGGAAGCTGTGTTTAATTGGTAACCAGGTGGAGCTGTTATCACATCTGTGAGGGGTGTCACATCAGGTTTTGGCACATAGATAACTGAGGCAAAGCTGTCTTCCGAATCAACACTCGTGTCGCTTTGTAGACTGCTCTCTTTGGAGGAATCTGAACCATCTTCTCGAGATAGCCTTCTCTCGATATAATCTGGCTCCCTTTTCAAGTTTATCATGTTCTGCATGTTCTCTGGATTTACTACCGAGGAGACGTACTCGCGATTCGAGGGAACTGGTACTTCACTCTCGGTAGACTTCCAACTCTGAAAAATTAGATAAGAACCGACTTGAAAGACCATGTTTCAATTTTAGTTTAAACTTATCTCACCTGTAGGATTCTGACAAAGCCATTCTTAATTGACATTCCGGAAACCTTCTCGATATTCGTAGTCGATTGTTTGATCTTGTTCGTAAGGCCACTTTTCAGAAGTTGAAATCTCTTCGAGGCATTTCCGGAGTATAAGGACTCTCTGAAAGCCTCGAATGCCTTCCTTTTATATATAAGATCTTCATTGAGTGAGGATTGCTTCGTGATGTTGCGACGCAATTGTTCCTTTTCTTCCAATCGTTCTACCGACATTAGTTCTTCGTTCATTGAACTCTGCTTTTGCACAATGCTTCCTCGCTTTGTGTTTTGTGGATCCTAAATTAGGAAAAGAGTTTCTGTTTTTATAAAAGTCAATAATCTTGGTAAAATGATTTCAAAATGAATTGTTAACTTCTTTTTCTTTCAGGTTTGAAAAATTCGCATGGAAGGGATGATTGGATTCGATTACCCTTACTGTCGGGAATTAAATTTCCCTACCCCAGGGATAGCAGTGTTCGGACCTGGTCGCGGTGAGGAGGCCTAGAACTCCCGCGGGTGACGACGACCTGGACACCGGAGGGTAAGACCTCATTGAGGAAAGTAGTTCTTGGTTAGGAAAGTGTACAGCAATTGCGTTTGTTCGGCCAAGAAGCGACTATTGAGTGGCTCTCAGCTCCCAGATAGCTCCCAAGCTCGGGTGTGGAAAATACCATGCCTAGAGCTGTACGGCACCAGGGTATAGTGTTTTTGACGGTGCCCTGGGACACCGGGCGACCTCCCAGTGAATTTAGCCTTATTCCTACAAGCGGGGCTCTGTGGGGACTGACCACATTTTTCCCTAGCTGCTCGTGGGAACATTATGGACTCCAACAAAGAAAAAATTAACAAAAAACACATGGAGGGGGGCTTTCAATGACACCCTCTATGAACACTTCCTCTTCCGGGAAGATGAAAACCAATGAAGGCATTTAATCTCCTTCAAAATAATAAGGGGCTGATGCGGTACCGAGCACGCCAAGGGGTCAAGCTGGGAATGGGGCTTTAAATAGTCTTATAAACGAGGCGAATGCTAACGCGATTGCTGGGTTCGAGAAGGCCCCTAAGAGGAAAAAGTACTGTGATGCTACCAAGAAAAGGTATCAACACCAGCAACTTTTGTTGCAAGGTGAAGTAACCTCTCAAACAGGGACTCCTAAATGACCCCGATCTAATGGCAGCACACCTAAACTGGACAGAGAAGCTAAGAGAGGCAGGGTCGTTGACCCAGGTGACTCATATAGTCTCGCCCTTCAAAGCCACCTGAAATTGGCAATAGTTTCTGAGAGTTTCCCACAAGAGAAACTCAATTCAGAACAAGCAACGGCTATCGAGGCAACCCTCGAAATTAAGATCCCTAGGATTAAACCTGGTGACATTACCCCGAGGTCTGAAGACTGCAGCTTTAAAAACAATCTACTCACCATCATCTGCTTAGACGAGATGTCTAGAACATGGCTCATCGAAGCTGTTGTTCGATTGAAACTAAGGAAATGTGCAAAAATCAAAGCCATCGATTTTAAGGACCTTCCCAAACCTGCCAAGTTTATAGCTTGGATTCCCGGAATTTGCAAGGAAGCGTTGTCGATCCTGTAAAGATTGGCAGTTCAGAACCCCAAATTGAAAACAGGGGAGTGGGCTATCGTCGAAATTGAAAAGGACACTAAGACGACACAATTAGCCCTGAGTGCGGACCCTTCAGTGGTCAAAAGCCTCGAAATGATCGACTGTAGACCATATCTGGGGCTGAAGAGGATCCAAATGAAAATCCTGCATAAACCAAAGGAGGCAGTAATTTATGTCCGAAGGGATATTGATTATATCAGCTTACCTACGTTCTGTACCAGAGACCTAGTTGCAATTAAAATCGAACACCAAAGAGGAAGGAGACGTCAGCCTATGGTGCTTTGCTCAGCGTACCTGCCATTCGATTCTCTGGACCCGTCACCATCAGAGAAGTGAAGACGATTGATAGATTACTGCAGTATAAATGGATGGCCACTGATCATTGGATGCGATGTGAACGCGCATCATACAATATGGAACAGTAAGGACATCAACAACCGGTCTGACTATATTAAATCGGGGAAATGCACCGACCTCTGCGAGAACTAGATGTCAAGAGGTTATCGATTCAATCATGTGCTCTATATTCACTAGCGAATCATTCAGTGATTTGCATGTATCGCCTGAGACATCCCTATCAGTTCGTAGGCACATATGTTTTTCCCCGACAACTGACAAGTCTAATCCGATTAAGTATAGGAACCCAAGAGCGACTGACTGAGACAAATATAGGGAGGATCTTGGAGAGTCCTTGGCAACTATTCCTACAAAGATTAGATGAATTGATCAGCTGAAGTGTGCTGTGGATATAGTGCAGAGGGCCATACATAAATCTTATGAAGACAACTGTCCTCTTCGTATTAGAAAACCAGAGAAAGATGCTCCTTGGTGGAATAATAGACTTCATACCTTGAAACAGGGAACTAGGAGACCAGGAAAACTGGAAATTGGGACTCGTATAAGATTGGTATAGCAAGATATACTTATGAAATACAGTCGGCTAAGATGAACTCATGGAGGAGGCATTGTCAGGGGATTCAAAATGTACCTGACAATGCGAAACTTTAAGACAGCCTTAAAGAAAAATCCTATGTGTCAACTGAGGGCATTGATGCTGCCACCAAGTGACATGACAGAGACGGCTAGCGAAATCTTCGAACACCTCGTGCAGGAACACCCAGGTTCCGAGCGTGATCACCCGTCGGAGGGAGAGGGGGCTGTTAAGCCGAACTCCTCTGATGGCCCAGGTCATACGGCCAGTGGAGGTCACTGGAGGGTGGCAAACCGTATAGTAACATAATCAAAAATTAGGTGGGTCGTCCGGCGTTCCGACCCATTTAAGGCCGCTGGGGGCAAAAAGATCGACTTCTCCACATCATCTAAGTACTTAGGCATCATTTTTTATCCTAAACCAACCTGGAAACTACATGTTGATGCGGTATTAAAAAAGGCCAAAGCAGCCCGAACCCAAGGTAGTTTACAGGTTATATATGGTAATCATTAGACCAATTGTAACTCATGCCTCATTGATCTGGGTGCCAGGAACCAGTTTGGTTAGTTCCAGGAGTCAGCCGAAAAGCTTACAGAGTGTCTTTTGTCTGGAAAATACTGGAGCAATGAGAACCACCCCAACAGCGGCATTGGAATCCATCTGAGGTATACCACCGCTGCACCTTCTAATTAGGCTAAGGGCTGCAGCGGAGGCGTACAGACTTTCTCTAAAGAAGGGTCATAGAAATGCCGAGTTTTTTTGACTTGCACGATACGGTGAACAGTGTATTGACAAGGGATGAAATCCTTTCCATACACTCTGATTACATGCTGAAAGAATAGCATTTGGGATGAATCCTAGTTCTGAACTCATAGTTGCACTAGGCAAATTCCCTATCGTATTTCAAGCTGAAATCGTGGCCATTACGACCTGTCTAGAGGAGATTACATCCAGACTTGTCTGGAATTGCCTCCAAGAACTTCTCGAAGTGTCAGGTAAAAACTGGATCAACCTGATCTGGGTTCCTGGACACGAGAATATTGAAGGTAACGAGAGAGGTGATATGCTTGCAAAAAGTGGGACTACAAAAGCCTTCAACGGACCTGAAGCATACTGCGGAGCCTCGTGTGCTTCATCTAAGCATGCTATTGTGTATTCCTGGCGGAACACACGAGGTATTAGAAGATGGCTAAAGAAATGATACACTCTAAAAAGTTAATCAAAAAACCATGTTTAGGAAAGTCTAAGAAACTCTTGAACTTGGAAAGAAAGCAGGTGAAAGTAGTCATAGAAATGCTCGAGAGAGCTCGAGGGAGAAAGGCGATAAGCTCCTTCATGGCGGAAGCCGGCTTCACGAGGGAGGACTAGATTCAAGGGTACAGTCCAATAGGTTACATACAGATAAACTCAGTACTATGAAACTTAAATGCCCCTACCCATTCGTATTAATACATATAATAATAATAATACCTGAAAGTCTGGAAGGTCCTTGCTTATTTGTTGAATGGCAGTGTTTTCAGCAAAATCCAGACAGTCGTCATCATTAATGTGTGTTTTTTGCTTGACTAATCGAGGTTTTGATGTGCTGATTGGAGGAGTTGTTGAAGCTTCATCCAGTTGAAGTTCAGAGGTCACAGTTGAACAAAGACCCGGGATGCTAGACCTTGATCTCACCAGATCAAGTCGTTGAATTTCCAAAATGTCACTTAAACTTTTGGATTTTGTACTCAAGCTTTCTGATTGTTTGCTCAAGATCATGGTTGTGTCTTCTAATCTTCGAAGTTCTATTGGCATGTCATCCATGTCACCACTGTCTTCTTGTTCATAACGACTGCGATTTTTCCCCCCGTTTTGCCAATTTTCGAGAAACCAGGGTCGAGATCCTCGTCTACCACCTGCTAATTTTTGCAGTGCTCTTCGAAAAAAACTGTAGCATGTTTCATTAGGACTTGAAAGACTGCTCGTTGAAGGGGATGGGCTGAATATTGGATCGGTCCAGTAACTTTTGTTTTTGCATTTTCGCTGGCTGTCTCTGCAATTCGAAAATTAAGTATTTTACTAAATCCTGATGAAAGCTTAAAATCAAATATTTACCTTTTTAAAATATGTTTTTGTGGATTCGCCCGTTGTCTTTCATCGCAGGAAGAACCGTGGGATCTTCCACTACTGGACCTCGAATTGAGACAATAGGCTTTGGGCCATGGGACCAGAACATCTTGAGATTCAAACTAGAAATAAAATATTGTATTAAATTTTGCAACTCGAGTCACGGATCTCGTATTAAAAAGTTCCTACTTGAGATCCCCAAATGTGAAACGTTTGATAAGGATTCGTTTTCTGAAAGCGATACTTTTTGTTCATGTTAGCTTGGGGAAAAGTATATTTGTATCGAACCTTGGAAGTTATTATTAGCTATTAGCGTTATTATGGATACTCGAATATGGGTATTGATTTTGTGCTATGTACAATTGCTGATTATCGACGCAAGAACATTTTACGTCTTTTTAAAATATATGTAAATATTTGGAAAAAATGGTTTTTATATAATACTGTAAAACGTGAGTTGCAAAAGTGGGACATAATGATGATGAGCGGAACGTGGATGGATGAGAAGGAGTGGAAAGGCATGAAAAGAATATTACCGAAAGGATGTGGAAGATGCAACCAGCGAGAAAGGATTACGTTAAAGGAAGAGGTATGGGTGTCATGGTATCAGGGGAAAGAAAGGAAATAGTGGTAGAGGAAGTAAAGGAAATGTTTACGGAAGAAAAGGAAGGAATGGATGAAGAAGCTGGAAGAGTTGAGCGAGAGAGCTGGTTGTACGGGGTAGGGAAAAGCCAAAAAAAGACTTTTAAAGAAGGAGAGTAATGAAGTAGTGTTGCCGAATAGAGCTACAATTTTTAGATTGGTAGTGGTATAAGAGGACACGAAAACTCAGAAAAGTCATTTTAAATGATTAAGAATAGTAGTTAAGTCGACGTGTATGAAATAGTTGTTGAAGTAGTGTATATGGATTGTCGTTAAAGAAAACATGTAATAGTTCTGTAAAGACTCTTAAACTCGTAAAAGGGAGCGAGTATAAACAAGATAAAGAAAACGGGGCTAAGCGGAACATTCGGAATATTCCATTTCATGACTTGATATTTCTTTTTCTAGATGAAAACCAGTGTCTCGCTTTACCCCACATATCCAACTAAGCCACGTTTCAAGGTATATTTTTTAATTCACCTTTCGGTGCCTTTGTTCCATAGCCCATACAGAGATAATGAGACGTCCACCTATTCGTAAAACCCGAGCAAGTTCCTTCAAAGCCCGAACTCGTCTTTCGGTTGTGGCAAAGTGGTGAACAACAGCAATCGACAATACTGCATCGAAACTCTCATCTCGAAAAGGTAACGATAAATTATCGCATATTAGGACCTAGAATTGAAAATCGGTATCAAAATTTAAAAAAAAGTTAATTAAAATTTGTTCAATTAAGTGTTAACGTCAATATAAATATCTGAATTTAAAGGATAGCAAAAAAGTTGTTCAGGCCTTATAAAAGTATTTGAAAAATGAATACATACCTCATTTTCCTTTTCTCGAGCAATATCCGTCAGTCTCTTACATCGGTCCACGCCTACTTTATAAACACTATGGTTGACGTTGAGATACTTCCCATTGCCGCAACCTTAAATACAATAAAAATATTTCATAGTTTTCAGATATCTAGAAGCAATTGGATGAATTGTAGATTGAATTTATACATAATAGTCACGTGGAAATATTAAAATTCGGCTCATTGTAAAAAAATTTAGGACCACTTTAGAAAATCAGTAAAGAGTGCTCATTATCAGATGCCAATCAGTGGTCTACACAGAACAGATGTGGGTTCGACTCCCGGCACCAATAAATTTTTTCATCGTTGTATTCGATTTTTATGGATATTTTAGTATAGTGAATGTTTAAATTTTGAGTTTTAATAACAGTAATGTAAATTTATGATGAGTAATTAATTGAAAAAATGTACCTATGTCGCAGACAAGGGCTCCTGGTTCCAATTCTTCGAGAAATTGGTAAATTCGTGGCCATTGCTTGCTTTGTACAGTCTTTTCGGCACATTGTTCGTAGACTTCGTGGACATATGCTTGCTCTAGGGCCAAAGACCGAGCTATTTGCTCACTGTCGCTTTCAGTCATCCCTCTCGTTTCGACTTTTTCCCCGCATCCACACGCGTGGTCACACTACTGAAAACAATTTTTAATAAATTTAATAGGTACAATAAATTAATATTTCAATTAAATAAAATTTTTTTAAAAATATAATACATAGGTAGAAAAAAACAAAGGAATGTTGTTAAGTCAACTCAGTCGGACAAATTTATTAGAAAATTCCCAACGTTTCGGGAATCTACCAGTCTCATCAGAAGTATCTATTACAAAAGTTATAATTAAAAGCTAAATAATAATATGAATATTATATAATATTCAAACAGTTTCTGAAAGATGGAACGTTTACAAATCTGAAAACTATGTATAAATGGAAATTAAATAAAATCCAATTAGGATGTTTTCCATTTCGGACAAAATCAAAATTTAAAGAATCAGTTTTAATTTAAAACAATTGTAAGTCTCTTCAAGATTGAAATCTCAAAATATTTAATATCCTTCGAATTGAAACACCGTCAAATTTTATTCTTTCGGTTTAATATCCATGCTTGATCGAACAAATGTTTTTGCAATGAAATTGAATCGCAATCACCAATAATAGTTTATGTTGAATATTTTGTAATTTTTAGATATTATAATTTAAAAATGACCAGAGATTAAGAAAAGGAAGGAAGAACAATTTCCAATTTCAAAAACCTTTAAATTTAGACTCAGGGCCTTAAATATAAAAAATTTTGAACTGCACGCTTTGCCCCCCCCCCACCTCCCGGATAATCAATTTAGAACATTATCAAATACAGGATGGTAGCTTAAATGCAAAAAAAATTTCCGGTCATTTGTCGATTAGGAAAAATTGTTCCTAGTCACTAAAATTAAAAAATTCAATCTTTTATGTAGAAAATTTTTGAATTTGAAGTAGGTAGTCAAAACTAAACTGCAAATTAAACAAATCAAAGTGGAACTTTTCTGGCCGCGAAACATTAAATATACAAAAATTCTCTTTTCCAATTCAGAAAAAAATTTGAAGACAACAATTTCCTCTTTTCCATGTCAATAAAAAAATTAAAAATAAAAAATTCTCCTCTCCCAGTTCAAAAAAAATTCCGTCCTTTCGTCTTAGAAAAAATCTTAAAAATACAAAACTTGGCCCTCATCAACTCAATAAAAATGGTAAAAACAAAAAATGGCCACTTCCAATTCAGAAAAAAATTAAAAACAGAAAAAAATGAAAATCCAAAATTTCCTCCTTTTTAACTCCACAAAAATTGAAGAATCAAAAATTGTAAACCTACCAAATTTAACTACATATTCCAAAAAACGTTCAAAATGATATTTTAAACATTGGGAACTTTCAAATTGAATGATTCTAATCTTCGTTTGAAACAGAAAAATTTTTTAAATTAGAATTGTGAAATTAAAACGTTTTTTATACTGGGATCTTTTAAAAATGAATTACTCTACTTTTCAATCGTTTAAGATTAATAATTATTAAATTGAAACTTTTAATTCTAAATATTCAACAATTTTCTTTCACAAATGAAATATTTACAAAATGAAAAAATTGAAATCGTAAAGTTAAAAACTGAAAATTTAGAATTTGGGAATTTCGACGATTCGCAATTATTTAACAAATCATTCAACAATTCGTGCTTTTAATTTTAAATGATTCAATTTTGAACAGTTTGAAAGTATTTAGGCTTTCGATGTAAAATATTACAACTTTTAATGCTTAAATTTCAAAATCGTTTAATTTTGGACAAATTTTAAATTGTTCATATTTTAAGTTTTCCACAATCAATTATTATTGAATTTGAAATATTATTTCTACTTTTGGCAATCTTTAATTAATTTCTATTTACAGTTAATCGACTTGAAATGTCTTACTATCAAAATTGTTGACATCCAAACACTTAAAATTTTTAATTAATAATTCAAGGCGTTCAAGACTGTATTTATAAATGTTTTAATTTAAAAGTGAACGATTAGAAATTAAGCCTAAAAAATGAAAATTCTGAAAAGTAATATTTGAAGTGATTGAAAGCTTTTTCTACTAAAATTTTTTAATATTTCCGAAACAAAAATCTGTCATTTCCCGGATTTTTCCGGTCTCAACAAATTACCGACCATTTCCTGGTTTCCCGGTTTAGCGGCTACACGGAAATGAAAAATTATTCCATTTTGAATGCCTAGTTTTTACATAGTTTTATTTTTGAGGCAATTTTTAAATATTTTTTCACAGATTAATTTGGAAAGTGATTTGAAAATGGGAAAGCTACTTTAAAAATATTCCGTTTTTAATGCTTTTTTAAATGTTTCAATTGTTATTATATAGTGAAATAGTTCAATTTAAAATACGTTTCAGTTTCAAATTATTAATTATGAATGTTTCATTTCAACATTTTTAATTTTGATATTGTGTTGCAATTTTAAAACGTTATTTCAGTTTTGTAGATTTAAAATTAAAGTTTTTAATTTTATAAAATATCTAATTAAAAATATACACCCTTGAACGGTCTCATTTTGTGCGTACGATTTTCAAAGTTTTATTTTGAATTTGCGGAATTTTCATTATTTTAAGTATAAAACTCCTTATTCAAAGAAAACAAATGAAAATTTTTGATTTTTACGTTTTGAAAGTAGTGAGTTTTTAAATTTAAAGGCTATAAATTTGATATTTAATTTAATGTCGAAGGTTTTGAAATTTAAACTCTTTGATATTCAAAAAAAAAACTGTAAATGAGAAATACTTAAAATTGTTCACTTTGAAAGACCTGGAAGCAAATGAAAATGGCAAAATTTTTAATTTTAGGTTTACCAATTTAAGGAATTCCACTACCAAACATTTAAAACTGAAAAATCATCGTTTTAACAACTCAAAAGTGTACCATTTTCAAATTTAAAGCATATAAAATTGAAAAATTTTGAATTTTGAGTTCTGGAAAATTGTAAAATATCAAATTTATAGCCTGTAAAATTTTAAACTTACAGCCTTTAAAACGTAAAAATTAAAAATTTTAATTTCTTTCTTCAAGATAAAAAGTTTTATATTTAAATCATTGAAAATTTAGTGAATTCGAAATAAAAGTTTGAAAATTTTACACGAAAAATGGGAATGTTCAACACAATATCAAAATTAAAAATGTTTTAATGAAACATTCAAAATTATTAATTTAATACTAAAACATATTTCTAATTTAACTATTCCGCTATATTATAACAATTGAAAATTCCAAAAAAGCATTAAAAATTGAATATTTTTTCTGTAGCTTTCCAATTTTTCAAGCCCCTTTCCAAATTAATCTATGAAAAAATATTTTAAAATTGCCTTAAAAATAAAGCCATGCAAGAACTAGGCATTCAAAGTGGAATTATTTTTAATTTCCAGGGTGCGGCTGAACCATGAATCGGGAAATGACCGAAAATTATTAAGACCGGAAAAAACCAGAAAACGACAATTTTTTTTTCGGAAATATTAAAAAATTTTAGTAAAGAAAGTTTTCCCATCACTTCAAATATCACTTTTCAGAATTCTCATTTTTTTAATCTTAATTTCTAATCTTTCACTTTTAAATTGAAACATTTTTTAATAGTTTTAAACGCTTGAATTATTAAAAATTTAAAGTGTTTGGAAGTTAACAATTTTGACAATAAAACATTTCAAGTCGATTAACTGTAAATATACATTTATTAAAGATTTTAACAATTAAACAATAATATTTCAAATTTAATAATAATTGATTGTAGAAAACTCTAAGAATGAACAATTTTAAATCTGTTCAAAATTAAACGTTTTTTAAATTTAAGCATTCAAAGTTGTAATGTTTTATAAATTATATGAATTATAAATTATTTATTTATTCATTACTGTAAATTATAAATTGATGAAAGATTTTTCAAATTAAACAATAATATTTCAAATTAAATAATAATTGATAGTTGAAAACTTTAAGAATGAACATTTTTAAATCTGTTCGAAATTAAATGATTTTCATTTTTATGACAATTTCGAGTTTTCATCAAGTTTGAAATCTTGAAATCTAAGATCCCTTAAATTTTAAAAATGATAAAATTTATTACATAATTGTTTTTTACACGTCACCAAGTTAAAAAAAAATTTTCATTAAAATTCAACTGTCATTTCAATTGAATTGAAATGTAAAAAACATAAAATGTTTAAACTTTTAAAAATTCAAAGCTGGATAATTTCCAGATTCAAAGTTCACAAGTTGTAAAACTTCTAAAATTGAAAGACTGCCAATATATTTCAACAAAATTTTAATTGTTTCCAAAATTGTTTCGAATTGAAATGTCTAAAATTTTTAATTTTATTCGGTGCTTTTAAATCTTGAAGGGATAAAACTTTGAAAAATCAAATTCATTTTTTCCAAAACCTAACTTTTTAAAAGTTAAAATCCGTCAAATTAAAAGCGCTCGTTAATAGAATCAAAACAAACATTAAAAATTGGCAAATTAACAAATAGTGCATGATATTTAAAAATTGTAGTTATTTCATATTGTTTATCATCCTAATGTATAATTAATTTTAAAAAACCGCTAAAGAGATTTATATTTAAATGGAAATATCGATTAATTTTCATATTAAAATAATAATTGTCTAAACTTGTATTAAAAAAACGAATATAATAAAAAATTTAACAATATTTTAAAACATTCGACATTTCGTAAGAGTTAATGAATAATAATTTTCAACTGCAGATTAAACAGCAACGTTTCTATCAGAAGATTAGATCAAAATATCAATAAAATTGTTTCCAATTTTTAATAATTTTCAGAATTGTCGGTTATTTACAGAAATGAGTGATCCAATTCCAAAAACTTTTATCTTTAGCGAGCACGAGTGCATTTAAAATTAAATTTTCACCCATTGTGAAACTATAGGGAGAATAGATTTGATTTTTATGATAAGGCTTCACTGAAAAATGGAAATCTGGGTCATATAAAATATAAAACTATAATTTTTATACCGGTTTCAACCAACAACTTTTGGTGTTCAATGAATATTCAGAACCTTTTTTATAATTCTCAAATAAAATCAGAATATAAATTTTTCTATTTATTTGAAAAAAAAATTTTAATACTTCAACCCTGAAGCTAGATAAAATATCCCTAGAGTAAGCAAAAGTAGAACTAACCGTGACCCTATTGTGAATTCACACCCTTGCCTAGAATCCACAGGTATCGAGCTTAAAAACTTCACCCAGAATGACGTCCCAGATTTTCTTCACATTAATGCAAATTTTATGAGAGATTTTAATTACAAAAAAATGTTTATTTAAAAAAAAACTTGAAATATCAACTCCGATCAACCTCTCTCTGATCTTCATTTATCTTTAATTTCAAATCTTGATACCGTAACACGGGGGTAAGCGGGACATATGTGGTGAAGCGGGACACCCGCTTTTCATTCAAAGAAGGCAGTCATAGCAAGTCAATAGCAAGTCATAAAATGCAAAGATCTCGTGTGCACCACTTTACCCTACACCCCACCCATTTTCAACCAGAAAATGCAATATAATGCGCGAAATTCAAAATTTTGTCTTTCCCGCTGTCCCCGATTTTTGTCCCGCTTAGCCCCGCTTACAGTGTATTCCACTTGAAAAATTACCACCTACAGAAAATGAAAGAAAATCCTCTGACCTCCGCAAGTTCCAATCAAGATAGGAATTTCTTTCATTTCATTGATTTCATTCCCTGAAACTGATCAGGCGTTCAGATCCCGAGATTGTTGGGCGGAAGGCACCCGCAGTAAAACAATTCCTGAAGTATTCGAAGTATCTTCTTTTCCGCTCCTTGAATTTTCTCACGTGAACTCACACGTCTTCCCTCTTCTGTGTACCTCAGATGAAGCACCCTGTAACTTTGACACCAACTTAAAAATCCGCGAGAGTCTTCAGTTCGTATGAAGGTAATAATCGCCCAAAGAGTACAGAGGTCTTTTGACTTCTTCCTTGTTTGGAAGTACAACTGACAAACGTCGAGGAACATAATCAGGTCGACGACGCTCTTCTCCATCAATGAAGAAATCCAGTTTCTAGAAACCTTTCTCCAGAAATCTTCAGAAGCTTCTCAAATCTGAGTCGGAACCTTCGGAAGATTCTTTAATCTGAGTCAGAACCTTCAGAAGGAGTTTTCTGAATATCTTCTTTATTAATGATGAAATCCAATTTTGTGAAAACCTTTCTCCAGAATTTTTCAGAAGCTTCTTACATCTGAGGAACCTTCAGAAGATTCTTTAATCCGAGATAGAACATTCAGAAGGAGTTTCTTGAATATCTTCTTTATTAATGATGAAATCCAATTTTGTGGAAACCTTTTTGTAGAATTTTTCAGAAGCGTCTTACATCTGAGGAACCTTCAGAAGATTCTTTAATCCGAGACAGAACCTTCAGAAGGAGTTTCTTGAATATCTTCTTTATTAATGATGAAATCCAATTTTGTGGAAACCTTTCTCCAGAAATCTTCAGAAACTTCTTAAATCTGAGTCGGAACCTTTAGAAGCTTCTCAAGTCTGAGTTAGAACCTTCAGAAAATTCTTTAATTTGAGTCAGAACATTCAGAAGGAGTTCTTGAATATCTTCTTTATCAATGATGAAATCCAATTTCTGGAAACCTTTCTCCAGAAATCATTAGAAGCTTCTTAAATCTAAGTCGGTGCCTTCAGAGGATATTTTAATCTAAGTCAGAACCTTCAGAAAAAGTTTCTTGAATATCTTCTTTATCAATGATGAAATCCAATTGCTGGAAACTTTTCTACAGAAATCATTAGAAGCTTCTTAAATCTGATTCAGAACCTTCAGAAGCTTCTTCAATCTGAATCAGAACTTTCAAAAGAAGTTTCTTCAATATCTTCTTTTAAGAAAACTCTTCTAAATTGTTTTAAGTTATTCTAAGATCCAAATAAGGGCCTATCTTTGAATTTTGATTTGTTGGGGATCCAGCTTCTTTCTAATGACGTAGACCCTGCGATTGGTAGCAATTCGCGGCACTGTAAGCAACATTACTGATGCATGGGAACATCAGACTGCATTCCTGTAGACAACAAGTAGCCGGCAGGGTGGCAGAATGGACCATAGTTGAAAGAGGAAGAGAGAGGGAAAGTGCAGAGAGAAAGAGAGAAAGTGTGTGTGTGTGTGTGTGTGTGTGTGTGTGTGCGCAACCACTCTCGATGAGGATACAGCGACTGCGCATTGAATTTATTCAATATCCCTTTTCGCATAACTGGGTTGCTTTCAACGTGGCAAGTTTAACTAATTGACAGAATGCTGAGACCTATTGATAGGCCTCCAATCTCTAGGTCGAACGATTTCTCTGTAATGGACACGAGCCACTGACACAATGATCTACTAGACCTTTAAGCTCAAGGTCTTCCATGTCCATTCAGAAGATTAGAACATGTTTGAGTGTTGTAAAAAGAGATATTTTTGTTCTTTGTTTGGGTTTAAAAGACTCATCAGGTTCTTTGTTTCATCGGTTTTATTGGACTAGGCCAGATTTAGTCTGTCATCAGTTTTATGATTTCATCAGTTTCAGCTGTTCATCAGATTCATCAGATTAGAAATTTGTATGCTTCTCAGATAAGATGAAGATAAAAGTTTTTTCATAACACATGCATGATTTCAGCCCTTTTCAATGCCTATGAAGCGGGGCTAACGAAAATTACCAATTATCAAGCAATAAATTACCACAATTTACCATGATTCACCATAAATAGCTATAAATTACCGAAAATTTTTGCCATTTTTAGATACTCTTCGGTAAATTTCTCAAATTTTCAGAATCTTCAAGAGAGTTCTAAATTTTCTAAGTTAGTATTAAAAAAAAAATGAAGTTTGCAAAATTCCTCCATATGAACAGAAATCAGGCCTACTATAAGTATCACTCGTGTCTGAAATCTTGCATTTGTTATAAAAAATATCGTATGCGCCAAGCAAGAGGGGACATTTTACGACTTGCATATTTTTTCAGTACTCGTTGAAAAAGTTCCCCTTCTCTCCCTTGGTGCATAATGCACTATTAGCGGTTTGAATTGTTTTTTCGGCTTTAATGTGTCAAGGCATCATCAAGTTCCTTGTTCCATCAGTTTCATCAATTCATTACGATTGAATTTTTATCATGCAATTTTTTAATCTTATAATACATTGAACGTTTTCCATAAGAGATAATTAAATTTTCAAAGCCAAAGAGAATGTTTCTTTGGTTTCAATAGATTTATCAGGTTGTTTGTTTTATCGGTTTTATTGAATTAAGTCAGATTCAGCGTGTCATCAGTTTTAGGAATTCATCAGATTCATAGGATTCATCAAACTCAAAATTTGGCTATTGATGATCAAAGTCTTTAGTAGTGTTTAAATTTTATTTTAGCTTTTAATATGTAAAGGGATCATCGAGTTTCCTTCTTTCATCAGTTTAATCAAGTTCATCAAATTTCAATTTTTATCATGCAATTTTTCAATTTTGCACTATACAGAACGTTTAAATGAAAGTTCTTAATTTTTCAAAAGCGACAGAGAATGTTTCTTCGGGTTCAATAGATGTATCAGGTTTTCTTTATAGATTTAATTGAATTAGGTCAGATTCAGCCTATCCTCAGTTTTAGGATATCATTAGATTCATCAGTTTCATCAAATTCATCAAATTTAAAATTTTATCATGCAATTTTCCAATTTTGCAGTATAAAGAAGTTTAAATGAAAGTACTTAGGTTCTGAGAGCCAAATAAAATGTTTCTTTGCTTTCAATAGATTCATCCAGTTGTTTGTTTTATCGGTTTTATTGGACTAGGTCAGATTCAGCCTGTCATCAGTTTTAGGATTTCATCAGATTCATCAAAGCAGAAATTTGGATATTGAAGATCAAAGTCTTTAGAAGTGTTTAAATTTCATCTTAGCTTTATGTGTACAGGGATCATCAAGTTCCTTGTTCCATCAGTTTCATGAAATTCATCAAATTTCTTTTTGTATCATGCTTTCGTTATATGGATTTTATTGGATTAGGTCAGATTCAGTCTGTCATCAGTTTAAGGATTTCATCAGATTCATGAAAGCAGAAATTTGGCTATTGAAGATCAGTTTTTAGTAGTATTGAAATCTCATTTTATGTAGCTTCATGCTTACAGAGATCATCGAATTCCTTGTTTCATCAGTTTCATCAAATTCATCGAATTTCAATTTTTTATCATGCAATTTTTTAATTTTGCAATATAGAGAACGTTTAAATAGTAATACTCAATTTTTTGAAGCCTTAGTGAATGTGTCTTTGGTTCCAATAGATTCACAAGGTATTTGTTTTATGGATTTCATTGAATTAGGTCAAATTCAGTATGTCATCACTTTTAGGATTTCATCACATTCATGAAAGCAGAAATTTAGCTATTGAAGGTCACAGACTTTAGTAGTATTCAAATCTTATTTCAACTTTGTATGTACAGAGATCATCAAACTCCTTGTTTCATCAGTTTCAACAACTTCCTTGTTTCATCAATTTCACCAAGTTCATCACATTTCAATTTTTATCATGCAATTTTTTAATTTTGCAATACAGAGAACGTTTAAATAAAAGTACTTGAATTTCTAAAGCCAAAGTGAATTTTTCTTTGGTTTCACTGGATTCGTAGGTCTTTTGTTTTATCTGTTTTATTAGATTAGGTCAGAATCAGCCTGTCATCAGTTTTAAGATTTCATCAGATTCATCAAAGCAGAAATTCGGCAATTGAAGATCAAAGTCTTTAGTAGTATTTAAAATTTATTCTAGCTTTACGTATGAACGTATAAAATTCATCAGGTCGTTTGTTTTATCGGTTTTATCGAAGTAGGTCAGATTTAGCCTGTCACCAGTTTAAGAATTTCATCAGTTTCATCAAAATGATCTAATTTCAAATTTCATCATGCAATTTCCAATTTTGCAATATAGATAACGTTTAAATAAAAGTACTTGAATTTCCAAAGCCAAAGAGATTTTTTCTTTGGTTTCAATGGATTCATCAGGTCGCTTGTTTTATCGGTGTTATTAGATTAGATCAGATTCAACCTGTCATCAGTTTTAAGATTTCATCAGATTCATCCAAGCAGAAATTTGTAAATTGAAGATCGAAGTCTTTAGTAGTGGTTCAATTTTATTCTAGCTTTAAGTGTAAAGGGATCATCAAGTTCCTTGTTTCATCAGTTTCATCAAATTCATCAAATTTCAATTTTTATCATGCAATTTTTCAAATTTGCAATAAAGAGCACGTTTAAATAAAAGTACTTAAATTTCCAAAGCCAAAGTGAATGTTTCTTTGGTTTAAATAGAATCATCAAGTTGTTTGTTTCATCGGTTCTATTGGATTAAGTCAGATTCAGTATGTCATCAGTTTTAGGATTTCATCAGGTTCATCAGATTCGTCAAACCAGAAATTTGTCGATTGAAGATCAAAGTATTTAGTGGTGTTCAAATTTTATTCAAGCTTTTAGTATGTGAAGGGATCATCGAGTTTCTTGTTTCATCAGTTTCATCAAATTTCTTGTTTCATCAGTTTCATCAAATTCATCAAATTTAAATTTTTATCATGCAATTTTTCAATTTTTCAATATAGAGAACGTTTAAATGTAAGTACTTGATTTTTTGAAGCCAAAAAGTATGTGTCTTAGGTTTCAATAGATTTATCATGTTTTTTTTTACGTGGATTTTATTGAATTATAGGTCGGAATCAGTCTGTCATCAGTTTTAGGATTTCATCAGATTCATGCAAGTAGAGATTTGGCTATTGAAGATCAAATTCTTTAATAGTGTTTAAATTTTATTTTAGCTTCATGTGTTAAGGGGTTCTTGTTTCATCAGTTTCATCAAATTCATTAAATTTCAATTTTTATCGATTTCAGCTCTTCATCAGTTTCATAAGATTCATCAAACTAGAAATTTGGCTATCAAATTAGCTATTATTGAAAAGTTTGCGAAAAGTCGTATATTCTCTTTTATTTCAGCGGCATTTCAACATCTTAAAATTGTTTATTCCACAATTTATAGAAATTAAAGAAAATTGAACCCTGAAAAAGAACTTGTTAAAAGTTTGCCAAGTCTATTTATTTTAAAATTAAACTCGTTTAGCAAATTTCTATTTGAATATCCTTTGTCCGAAGATAGCCCACGTATATGGTAGTTCCACTCTATACACATTAACATAGCTTTCAGAAAGTGTAAATTGAGGGGCCGGATTCTATAACCGCCTATAAATTTTTCATGCTGAACGGCGTTGGCCCCAAGACAGATTTCAGACAAGTTTCGAATTTCAGTTTCAAAAGTACATATTCTTATATTAAATTCAATTGCGCATCTTTTTTCTTCAAACAAAATAGTTGTAGCTTTTGCCGTTTTCGAAGTAGGCCCGAAAACGCCGTTTTTTAAAAAACAAATTTTTTTCTCTCTTTGACGTCATCTCGTCATAATGCAGCCAATTCTTGAAATTTTTAGATAAAATTTACAGAAAATATTCTTTATGGTGTTCTACGACTACCAGAACAATTGATATATAAACGTTTTTGTTTAAACAAAAGTTATCAATTTTTAACTAAGACATTGAATAAATCATGCATTCAAATTCTCAAGCTCATGAAGTGTCGAGTGAATTTTGACCAATAAAAAACAGCCCACATATATTGACCGATTAAGACGTAAAAAATTTTTAAAAAACATTTGATGAAATTTCCTAGAGAGTTGTTGAGTCTGATTTTTTATTTAGTTCTTCAGTTTTTTTATAAATAAACAAATATGACGAAAAAAATGGGCATTTTTTCTATTTGACGATCACGGTGCTCGTCAATAACAGGAAAATTGTTGCAATCACCTACGTTTCATAGAGTAACATTAGTTAAAGATATTCCATCATGATATAATGAAGAAAAAAAAGTCTATAAACAAATTTTTCGTTTAAGGTGTGTTTTCTATAATTTTCAATAATTTGACGTTTTTTAAAGCCATATTGCAAGAAATTTGAATGGAAACAAATTATAATAAATGGAATTTCTCTTGAGACTATTTTGGTTAATATTATGAACAAATTAAATTAAAAAATTTATTATTCGGGCATTTTTCGACGGGAATATTGGTTTTATTTTCAATGTCAGTCCTTTAAATTGGGAAGTCCTTTATAATTTCAGCAAAATTCATACTTAGTTGATAAATTGTATGATTTCTTAAAACAAATTTAATAAAAAAAATGCATTATTCGAGCATTTGTTGACGAAAATTTTTTTCTTTTTTCGATGCTAGTCCTTTCAATTGGGAACTTCATGATAACTTCAGCAACATTCATGATTATTTGATAAATTGTATCATTTTCTCGAAACAAATTCAATAGACAAATGCATTATGTGGGCACTTATCGACAATAAAATTATTTTATGTAACGCAGAAATGATTTGTTTAAAAAAAACATAAAATTAATCAACTAAATTATGGATGATGCTGAAATTATCGTGAAGTTCCAATTAAAAGGACTGACATTGAAAAAAAACGAGTTTTTCCGTCGACCAATGCCCGAGTAATGCATTTGTTTATTAAATTTGTTTGAAAAATCATAAAATGTATCAACTAATTATAAATGCTGCTGAAATTAGCGTGAAGTTCCAATTGAAAGGACTGAATCTAAAAAACAAGTTTTTCCGTCCACGGGTGCCCGAATAATGCATTTGGTAATTAAATTTGATTAAAAAAAACATCAAGTTTATCAACTAATTATGAATTTTGCTGGAATTATCATGAGGTTCCTAATTGAAAGGACTGGCATTGAAAAAAAACGAAATTGTCCGTCGACGAATGCCCGAATAATTAATTTGTTTATTAAATTTGTTTTGAAAAATCATAAATTTTATCAACTAACTATGAATTTTGCTGGAATTATCATAAAGTTCCTAATTGAAAGAAATGACATAGAAAAAAAAATTCATGTCGGCAAATGCCTGACTAATGCATTTGCTTATTAAATTTGTTTATAATATTGACAAAAATAGTCTTAAGAGAAATTTTATTCATTATAATATTGTTTTGAACGAAATTTCTTGTAATGTAACTTAAATAAATGTAAAGTTATTGAAAATGACGGAAAAGCTACTTTAAGCGAATAATTTGTTTATACAATTTTTTTTCTTCATATCATGGTGAAAAATCTTCAGCTAATGTTACTCTAAAAAACGTAGGTGATTGTAACAATTTCCCTATTATTGACGAGCACCGGGATTGTTAAATAGAAAAAATGGCTATTTTTTCGTCATATTTGTTTATTTATAAAAAAATTAAAAAACCAAATCAAGAATCAGGCTCAACTTATTACTTATTACTTTATTTCATCACTTATTCCAAAGAACAAATTATTTATTGTACACTTTTATTTTTATAAACAAATTTTGTAAACAAGTAAACAATTTATATATTTTTATTACGAAAAAAAAAATAATTTGCTATCTGATATGTATCAAAGTATCTTTTCAACTTACTAGCCTACAGAAAATTGTTAACACTTAACATTTAGCTTTGTTTTAAAAAATTTAAATAAACAAATGGACCATTTTTATCCTTTATTAGTGGAAAAATTCTTTATTGTTTAAAGTTCCTAGAAGTAGCTTCTTAAACATAATAAACTCCAGAAAATTCTTAAACCTTAAAATCTGAGTTCGTTATAAGTAACTTAAGTTAAAAAATATAAAATTTTCATCGGAAAAAAATTATTTTCCGTCTTATACGTATCAAAATAGCTCATCCAAATAATTCCGGATGCTATTTTGATAGACATTAGATACAGAATTATTTCTTTCCTCAAGAAATGGATGAAAATTTTCTATTTTATTACTTAAATTATTTTTAATGAAGCTCAATTGTAAGTCTTGACAATTTTCTGGAGCTTAGTAAGTGTGAAAAGTGACTTAGATACATATTAGACAGTGAAGAATTTTTTTCCGCGAAAAAATCATACAAATTTTCTATTTGTTGACCTGAATTATTTATAAAAAAGCTAAATGTTGAGCAATAACAATTTTCGGAAACTTGGTAAGTCTGCGAAAGAATTTCGATAGATATAAGATGGAAATTAATATTTTTCCGAGAAAAATGGATGTATGAAAAGGGTCTATTTGTCAACTTAAATTATTTATAACACAGCTAAATGCTAGGTGTTAACAATTTTCTGGAGTTTAATAAGTTTGAGAAGCTACTTTGATACATAATGAATCGCAGAGAATTTTTTTCGTGAAAAAAGTAGGAAAATTGTTTATTTGTTTAGGAAATTAGTTTACTACCATAAAATTGTACAATAAGAAAATTCTTTGCTTCCTTGCTATGTTTAGGTTGTAATTAAAGTTGATTGCAAATATATGTATAAAAATTTAGATGTGAGGAAAAAAATACTTTTCTAAATATGCATTTTTTTGTAATTTTGTAATTTTTTTGTTTTCCAAAAAATAGGTAGAAAATTAATAAAATTCAAAAATATCGCTTCGCACGTTTGTTAAAAATTTAATGCTCTCTAATTAAAAAAAAAACATTCAAATCGCTTAAAAATTTAATGCTGCAGACCTTCTTGAAAAGTGAATTTTAAATTCGCAACGCTGTGCGCGCGACTGAAATAAAACCTTGATAATTTCTTATTGATGATTTATTTTAAATAATTGTTTTCATAGAAAACATATTCATAACTTTCTGAACAACTTTTCCCCTGCAAGTTTTTTATTGCTCAAAATTCGCTCGACTCCCCATGAGCCAGAAGATATGAATGTATGATTTATTTGATGTCTTAATTAAAAATTGATAACTTTTGTTCAAACAAAAATGTTCATATATTAATTGCTAAAGCTATGTGCGCGATGGGTGCCGCGCGTGCTCACTGGCCAGCAAAAGTTGGAAAGAGCTGATGTTTCTCAATCCAATTTTGATATGTTCAAGCGTAATCCAAAGGAGTTCTTGCGCCTTTTTGTAACCGTTGACGAAACCTGGATCCACCACTATACGCCTGAGACAAAGCAGCAGTCGAAGCAGTGGGTATTGCCTCGTGAAAGTGCGCCAAAGAAGGCGAAGGCTGTTTTGTCAGCTGGGAAGGTGATGGCCACAGCAATTTGGGATTCCCAACAAATACCCTCATTGATTTCCAAATTAAATAATTTGAAAATTGAAAGTGTTTAAAATTAAACAATTTTTGATTCAACGTTCTAAAATAATACTTAAAATTTATCAATTGTAAGTTTTTGTTTATCCGAATTGGATAAGTTCAAATTAAGAGCGTTTAGAATTAAATAATTCTGTACGATTTTACATTTAAAACATTCAAAATTGGATATCAGATCATAAATTTGAAGATACGAAAATAGTGCAATTTCTAATTGAAAGGATTTGAAGTTAAATAATTTGGAATTGAGAGTGTTTCGAATGGAACAGTTTGGAATGCTTTCAAATTGAAAATATTCAGAATTGAATGATTTCAGATCAAATATTCGAAAAGTTCAAACTATAATGTATATATATTATATATATTATAAAATAAAACTATATTATATTATAAAGTAGTATAGTGTAGTATAGTATAGTATAGTATTATAAAATAAACTATAATTCAAATTGAATAATTTCAAATAAAAAGAATTTGAAATTGTATCAGTTCTAAATAAAAGGACTAAAAAATTAATCTTTTCGAAGTTTCTTTCTGATTTCGAAATTGAGAGGATCTGAAATTGAAAATTTTTGAAAAGAGAACTATTTCAAAACAAAAGGGATTGAAATTATATAATTTGTAATTAAAAGCGTTCAAAATTAAATATTATCAGACTAACATTTAAAAAGTAGGACAATTTCAAATGAAAAGGAATTTAAATGCTATCATTTCCAAACAAAAGGGTTAACAATTGAATAATTGTAGGTTGAAAAATTTCATATGAGAAGTTTTCTCTAAACCAACTTACAAAATTACAATCATTTAAAATTTATAAAAGGTTTTAAATTAAACAATTTTGAATTAAAAGTTTGAAAATAGGACAATAAGCATTCAAAGTCTTTCATTTCTAAATTGAATAAGTTCGAATTAAAATTTGTCAGAATTGAAAATTTTTGAATTTACTTAAGAAGTATAAAATTTTGAACGATTTCAAATTGAAAAGGTTTGAAAATGAATAATTTCAAATTCAAAGTTAGAAGATTGCATATTTTAAAATTTAAATTGAATAATTTTGAATTGATATAGTGTTGATACATTAAACAATTTCAAATGAAGAGCTCTCAAAAATCGAATTGACTTTAGAATTATAAAAGTCTGAACGATTTTAAATTAAAAACATTGGAAAATGAATAGTTTTAGATTCAAATTTCAAAAATGAATAATTTTAGAATCAAATTTTAAAAATGGCATATTTTCAAATTCAAATTGAATAATTTCGATTTAATAGTGTAATTCGTTTTATGAATTAAAGTTTAGCAACTAAGTGCAAAATTGAATCATGTTCATTTGATAGAATATGAAATTCGTTTGGATCAATATTAAATCTTCGAAATTGTACAACAAAATGAAATTGATAATTGGAAACTAATATTTTTGAAATAAGTATATTTCACGTTTTACTTAGGTTCTTTAATTTTTTTTCAGGTAATAAGTTTTTGATTTTTTAGGACTTCAAATAGTTGGAATAAAGAAGAACCCCTTAACCTTTTTGACTCCTGATATTTATTTCAGTAAAAATAATCAAATTCCTAAAATCTGTTACTATTACTTTTCCATTTTTGAATCATTCGAAACTGTAAATTTAAAATAGAATAATTTGATATAAAAAATCTGACAGTGGTTTGGTTTCATTGTTAAATCTTTCAAAATTGTATCGTTTAAAAATAATTATTTTTTAACTGTAAAATATGAGTTTTTTGTAATGATTTTCATGAAATAATTTCCTATAATCACGAAAAAAATATAGGAAAATCTTTATAGATCTATATTGAATTTCCCATAATATTTTTTTCATAAGGGCAATAAAAAATTATTTTACAAGTTAACAAAAATATATGGCGCATTGTTTTATGGTGATCTATAAAAAAAATGGTCCAAAAAAGTTAATAAACTTCAATATATCGCAAAACGGAAATTAAAGAATTTTGAATGAAAAACTTTAATACAATACAATACTTACATTTTTATCAATTTTAAGTTTTTGTTTTTCTAAATTAAATAGGTTCGAATTAAGAACTTTCGAAATTTAATAATTTTCAACTGAAAGCGTTTATAATTTAACAATTTTGAATGTTTTTAAATTGAAAACATTAAAAATTGGATATCAGATTCAAAAGTTGAGAATAGTAAAATTTTCATTCAAAAGGATTTGAAGTTAACTTATTTAGAATTGAAAGGGTTTCGAATTAATCAGTGTGGAATGCTTTTAAATTGAAAATATCCAGATTTGAATAAAAATAGATTAAATATTCGAAAACTTCAAACTAAAATAATTTCAAATGATAAGGATTTGAAATTGTATCAGTTCCAAATAAAAATGTTCAAATATGAATAATGTCAAAGTTTCTCTCTGATTTTGAGAATGAAAGGGTTTGCATTATAAAATTTTGAAAAATATCAGATTAAAATTTTTAAAAATGACAATTTCAAATTCAAAGGGTTTAAAGTCAAATCATTCTCAATTTCAGAGCGTTCAAAATTAAATAATTTCAGATTCAAATTTTTAAAAAAGGTCAGTTTCGAATTGAAGTGGAATAATTCTCAATTTCAAAACTTTACATTTAAATAATTCAAAATTGATGTTTTTAAAATAGGGCAATTCGAAATGAAATGGAAGTGAAACATTATCATTTCTAAACAATGGCGTTAAAAATTGAGTAATTGGAAATTGAAAGTGTTTGAAATTAAAAATTTTTAAATTGAGAACTCTCAAAATAACAATAATTTAAAAGTGATGAAATGTTTTAAATTGAACAATGTTCATTTCAAAGTTTGAAAGTAGGACAATAAGTTTTCAAACTCTTTCAATTTGAAATTGAATAAGTTCGATTTGAAATTGAAAATGTTCGAATTGACATTTCTGAAGTAGTGAAATACGATTTTTACAATATATTCAGGTATATTAACTTTTTCAACAATTTTTTTCAAAAATCATCAATGTGTTATATATTTTTATTATTTTTTAAAATAATATGATGTATAAAAAAATATACTGATAGTATTCAAGTTGCATTATAGCTTTGTTAAAGAGAGCTCTTTAAAATGTGATTCTTTCTCATAAATATCAAAATTTTTATGTACTTTCATACGAGTGGTTTTCTGTATAAAAAGTGACCGATTTGTTGTCGATGACGTGGCGCATGCGCAGTGTCGATCTTTCCGGGCAACGGTGAAAAAAGTAGACGGACGCAGCGAAAAAAGTGGCGCACAGTGAAAAAAGTAAATAAAGTGCGAACTACTGCACGAACCCTGTGGCCTGCTTCAGTCAGTGAAGGTGAACTCACAACTATTGTGTTGTATCTAATTACACCATTCCTGACCTTCCTGACCAAACATTGCTACCAACTTACTGTTACGGTCATATTATTGCCATGGTTTTAACAGTTGTCATTTTTATTGTTGCGTCAATCGACAACAAATCGCCTCCTTTTCAAACAGTTTTAAACAGTAAAATACAGTTTAAAGAACTAGCACTTTTTAAACAAATTACAGAAAAAGTATTCCTATAATAATTCCCATGATATTTTCCTGTAATCGCGAAAAAATTATAGGAAATCCAGTATAGGAAAATCATTACAGGCTATACTGAATTTCCTATAATATTTTTCTGTAAGGATAATACAAAATTACTTTAAAAGATAATAAAAATATATGACGCATTGATTAGTGGGTGATATTTTACGGTGAATGAAAGGGTCTCAGGAAGGTACAAATCAAAACGTTTACAATTAAAAAAGTTTAAATTAAAAACTTTAAATAATTGAAAACTGAAAATTAATCAATTTTACAGTTTAAAAGTGGACCATTTTCGAGTTTAGAGCATTTAAAATTGAAAAAGTTCAAACTTGAAGTGCTGAAAAATTGTACAATATTGAAGGACGGGTGTCAATGAGGCCCTTTTTTGGACCCGAACCGATCTATTTGATAGTGTCTGATATTAATGTTCTTAGTGTACCTCATAACTCTCTGAAACAGTACAGAAACAACTGCAAGCTATACAGGGTTCGATTGAAAAGTAATGAGCCTTATTTTTTTTAAGCAGTTTTATTAAACCTTTTGGCTTATACAACT
>JAUMHM010000072.1:3793888-3804807 GCA_032362435.1 Melikaiella ostensackeni | reverse complement strand
GGATCGTATTAGTGAGAGTGGGAGAGAAGGAAAGCAATATCGGAAACTCGGCAAGCGCTCTCGCCTGTTCTTTCCCTCCTCCTCTAAAATCAGCGTTTTCGCTCTTAGGTCCCTTTCTTCGGAGCGCGTCACATATGTATCTGCAAATAACCACTGTGAACAAAAATTATTCCTCGAGTTTTCGATTTGACGTAATATGTAAACACGTATTTCAGATTAATCAGCTGACGCATTTACTCACTGAATGTATCCAAAGATCTTTGGTGTAGCGCTGTAGATGTTGGTAGCTGTAGCTATTAGGCATTTCAGTATGACGTCACACCCTATCGGTAAAATCAATTCCTAACAGAGAAATATCGTTTGTGGTCCAGCAAGCCTAGATTCGGCATCTCACTAGCAAACCTATAATAGATTTCAAGAACTCAAGTAATGTCATTGGTTAAAGAGAGCCAGAGATATCTCCATCTCTTTTCAACCAATGGCATTCTTTTAATTCTTGGAACTTATGATAGGTTCGCTAGTGTGGTGCCGCATCTAGGCCTAGAATATCTTTAGTCCAGCGAACGCTGCTTGCATATACCATTTCACATAAATGTTTTCTTGGGAAGTAAGTAGAAAAAAAAATTAGTTGTGATTTTTCCTCAAGTGTAGAAGTTATCTTTACAATTTTATATCACTGTTTTATCGATCTATGACTTAAACTAGTCATGATCAACGCGCACTTCTTCTCAAACCGCTAAAACATTTCAATTTAATTCTATGTAAAAGTAAAAACAACATAAAACGTAGGGCGCCTGCGGCCATTGCAAATGAACCCAGGACAATTAGCTGACGCTGAGAACTATTTTAAGGAAGTGGCTCATCACACTAAGAACTTAGATACATCTCGACCAATTACTATGTCTATCGCGAGCGAAATCAATGTAAGCGTCACATTCACCGAATCATTTACACCAATAATGTTTTATAATATTTATTTAGTTTAATCTATCATGACTCGCATATTTCTTATGATAGGAGGATAATGCTGGTCAATTTTTGGACATTATCAGTTTCAACCGATATAACTCTTAATACGAGAATACTGGACGAGTGGATATGATAATTGGCCAAGTTGTATCAGAAGCTGAAGCATGGCATCACAAGTATACCAAACCAGTCCTGACGTCCGAATACGGCGCGCACACTATGCCTGGTTTACATGAGGTACAGACTTTCAGTTTTTCAAAGCGCATAAATTCTTGGAGCGAAAGCTCACATATATATTTTTTTGCTTTTTGAATAGCTACCAGATTATGCGTGGAGTAAAGAATATCAGACGAGTATACTTTCCAAACATTTTTAAGCATTTGATAGACTAAGGATGCAAGATTACTTCATTGGTGAATTAATTTGGAATTTCGCTGATTTTCGCACCGCAAAAAGTAAGTTCAGATAGAATGACAGATATATTTATATATAATATGTAAAAAAATGCATTTGTTTTAATTTAATATAATTTTCAGCCTACACGAGGGTAGGTGGAAACAGAAAAGGAATTTTCACGAGAAATAGACAACCAAAGATTATTACATTTTAATACATACATTAAACATTACATACATTTAACTATGATCGTCATAGTAAACTTTAACGGCAGTTGATAATATTATGATAAATAGAGTGGATGGGGAACAAACTTTTTCTGAAAAGTGAAAACCAACTATTGACAAAAGATGGTGTATTACGTAATAAAGGAGAGAAAACTAAACTCAATTAATATCTCAGGGTACCTCAGCCTCGTCCTTGACGAAAATTTTATAAGAGTGCTCAAATAATATAGATACCTATTAGATACTAATTGTAGCATAAACATGCGTTTATAATACAAAATATTTCATTTAATAACATCTACAATTTTCGCCTGAATTCTCCTTCTTTCCGTGGTAAACTAAAATATACACTTTTTAAGAAAAGCTAAAAATTTGAAAAAAAAAAAAATCAAAATCAAAACGACAGGAAACTAACTCCTTGGCATCATCTCGAAAAGTTTCTGGAGTTCTCAGAAAAAGGCAAGAAATTTTAAGAAAGCCCTGGTATGTTTGCCGCCGAACTAGAACTCTTCAGTAAGGATTTCTGAAGTAAAAGCTTGCAAAGTGAAAGAATTGAATTTAACTTAAGAGTCCCTTCGTCGAAGGGCGAAATCTTTTGGAAACTAAAATAAAGGACCAGTATTTCAAAAACCCTAACATCGGCTTCACAATATAGCTTTTCCATGCTTACATTTGACCGCTACGATTCGGGAAACCATTTGTTGCTTGATGCTTGCTCAAGTTAGTTCGAATTTTGTAAATATATGTCTAAAGCGAAGATTTTATCTCAATGCTATACGTAAATTTCATTTGAGATAGGTCAATGCTGAGGTGTATCGAAACATGTGACTGTAATGCATGCAGTTATCGAAATATTGGTGGCAGAATGCTGGCAAATGAACTTTTTATTTGAATTAGGTTAATTGCAAATTTTGTTTAAAGAAGTTGTATATGTCAAACTTGAAATTTCTTCAGTTTGAATCGAAGAAACATGACATTATTTTTATCTATCGTAAAAAAATCGTACTTTTCAAAAGATTCATAATAATAAATTTTGATTTTTTCTAAACAATTTTACCTCTTCAAAAACAACAAAAATGTTTATTTTGATAACAACAATATATGGGCGCCGTCATGAAAATGGACCTTATGGTCGACATGGACTTACGAATAGGGTCATATAGCCAGATATATTGGCGGCATTTTAAGCCTAAGACGAACCCTTTAGTCTGAAAAACGAGTCGCTAGGGAATTTTTGAATTTGGAAGTTAGAGAACGCGCTTTTCGAGAAAACAGCAGCTGAAGTTGGCGAGGATCATAAGCGCATGTGTTATACTTTTTCTTCGAATATAAAATAATCCCGCTTCTAGTTGCTTTCGGGACATTAATATAGTGCCAATATATTCAGTATAGATCCTATCATCATCAACCACTCAACCCCAAAATAATAATTTTGACATGCGGACGCCCACATATAATTACATTTTTCTTCAATTCAAACTGAAGAAAGTTAAAATCGACATGTACAGCTTAAAAAAAATGTGTAGTTAACAAAATTCTTTAAAAAAACTTTTTTCATTGAAATGAATTTCCTTTATTGTTTCCGGACTCTTAAGATTTGCTGTTAATAACATATGTTGGGCGTGGTTTCTTTCTGAATGAGAGGATATATACTCGTATATAAGGGTGTAAAGTTTTAGTCTTCTGTCAGCGGCGCTCATTGGGAGAGCATCTTGGTCTTGTCATGGTTCAGATACATATGTTGACAATTGTTTTTAATCTTTCATTTTTATAGCTTTCATAAGGGCTCGGATGAACACCGAAAAGCTGGTAAATTTTGGTAAATATTAGTTGTTTAAAGATTGAAAAAGAGAGAAATAAAGGGAGAGGTACGTCGTGTCATCCGACAACGACTAGGCGCTTTATGACGTAAGTCAGGTGGCTTGTATGACTTGTCATGTTAGGAATCTGCCCGCTTTCCTACTAATATTCAATGTATAGTATGTAGTACGCTTTCTCTCCCCTTTTCTTACAATCACTGCCATTTTTTGTAGCAGCATATGCAATGTATGTTATAATACAAGAAAACAATATAAAAGAATTATTCAATTCAGAAATGTGCGGTAAATATCGAAAAATGTCCTTTAATTTGATCGGATCCCTGATTACTACCACGTTGAGCAAAATATTGCATTCAATAAAATCTAGAATTTTTGCCTAAATTCTCCTTCTTTCTGTAGTAAATTAAAATATACAATTTTTTAGGAAAGACAAACATTTAAACGGCTTTGAAAACACTTTTTATTTATTGATAGTTTTTAGTGCGCTGTTATTTCAAACACGAAAAAATATTTTTTTTTAAATGCATGTTTCACATTCCGGTAAATTTAAATGGAAACGACAGGGAACTAATTCCTTGATATCACCTCGAAAAGTTTCTACAGTTCTCAGTAAAAGGCGAGAGATTTTGAGAAAGTCCTGGTATGTACATGCAATTTTGTCATTTATAAATATTGAAGCTTTCTCAGTATTGCTTGTAAAGTGATACAATCGAAATAATGGAATGGATGTAGATGTAGACATAATCGAATTAGTTTCTTTGTCGTTCGACACCTTCAACTTGCACATTTTATAAATTATTAATTAAGAAATTTGTATAACAATAACATATTGCTTGTTTGAACGGCGTCAATGCAAAACAGCTGGAGCAACAAAATCCAAGTTCTTCAGGAGAGTCAAAAAACGCTCCCGAAATCAAATTACGAGTTTAACCGAAAAAAGGCTACTACCGAACTATTATGGAACTGGATTAACCTATGAAAACACATATTCGAAAAAGTGACTCAGTACCGAGGTACACCATGTCAAAGTTAGCTTTTAACATAACTATACCTACCTTCAACGATTTAAATTTTGCATTTTTGTAGCTTTGAAGCTCTGTGCTAATTGAAATAATCTTTTCATGTAATTTTGAAGAGTATTCATAAATGCGTCTTTAGAAATCTAAAAATTCATTAAAATTTAATTTGTGTATTGTTTTTCTCAAGAAACTGACGACATTTTTATTAATTTTGAAGTACTGCACTAATGAAACAATCTTGTTTCAAACTGTGATATTTAATTATATGAGTAAATGTATCCTTAGAACTATAAAAGTTATTGTTATTTAATTTGACTAGTTTGTTCTTAGACTGAAATTTATTTTGAAGACATTTTTTCTTTATTGTTTCTTTTTTTAACTCATTTTTTTCAAGAAACCGTCTAACTGATTCATTTATTTTGAAGTAAAAGCATTTTTGAGCCGAAAAAAGTTTGGTAAAATATAGCGTTTAGGCAGTTTTTATTTGACACCCTATACCTAATGAAGTGTTCCTTAAAATTGGGTAGTGGTAGTGGCAATTCATAGTATCGAGTCGAAAATTGTTTTCACCATCCTATTTAAATAATTTCAATTAAATTGCAATTCTGTTATGAAATGAATTGCAACCAATTGCATTCAGATTGTAAGTTCTTATAAAAAAAGCATAGCACGTTTAATTATACACCCTTTCCCAATTAGGATTTTCAACTGTATAATTTAAAAAATTAATTGTGTATTATAATAAGACACACAATTAAAGGTATATAAGACATAGCCTCAAGTGCAAATTATACTATTTATTACATACTTTATAAATAGTAATATTCAATTGTGGGTGAAATTAATTACAATAGTTATTAATGGTGCTCAAGCGCAAGCATTCTTGACAAAAGAGCGTGAAATGTTACTTAGGTAACGTAAAGTATCTCGTGAAAGCTTATGAAGTCGGGTAACATCTATGAAATCTAATAACCGTCATGATTTAATTAGTTCAATGGTGATCCGTTAACAATAACTCTTACCTTCTGGTTACATAGAATTTTCATAAGTTATTAAAGGCAATTGCAAATCCTCCATGAGGGGACACAAGTAAATTTTTGGTGTATGAAACTCAATTATTTTTCTTCAATTATTATTTAAATCTTGGTTTTCATCTTTATCAAACTCCCAGCACAAAGTTATATTTGGATATATTAATATTCTTCCAAAATTTCTAATCGCTATCATCATCATATCGTGATAGTAGAAATATAGTGTGCTATCTTTTTTTGACAACTTTACAGGAGAGGCTTTCAAAATTACATAGTTTGTTCACGAAGACGTTCACTGATAATGAGAAGTAACTCTTTTTTCTGTTTCCGGTAAGAATAGTTATAGAAAAATGATGCAGATTTAACTCTGGGAATACCAAAACTATCGTGCAATAAATAAAGCCTTGGCTACGTGTACCGAAATTTCGATACAAACAGCTGGATTTTTTCGATGCGAATTTCAGGAGGAAGGGAAAGAGGCCATTCGCCCCGAAATTTCGGTACGAATAGCTGGCTCTTTCCGGTAAAATTGAGGAGGAAGGAATAGAAGCTATTTCCACTTAAGTTTTCGTACGAATAGCCGGATTATTTCGGTACATGTAGACACATTGAATAAATTATTGAATTTTAGGACAGAACTTTGTGGCTCAAAAGTATGCCAAATTCCATGGAGATAACACATTGAGGCTGTCTGAGATGAGTATAAAGTTGGTTTCTTCTTCAAGTGTCATGTATGAAAAATTGGTTAAAATGTCTACAACGTTGCCATACATTAACCTCTTACCATTTTGACCTTTGAACTCTGCAAGCCAACTTCAATTTTGTGCTGATGATATAATTAAAATTACACCAAGATTTTGCATTAAGGTGTCACGATATCTTCAATAAAATTAGAAATTAAAACAGTTTTCTTATCAACTTTTTAATTTACTGAAATCTTTATAATTATTCAACATTTTTCCAGTTTTTTGGGTTAATTTAATGGAGGTCTGGCTTTTAAGATGTTATCCCAAAGTTGAATCCTTTGTAAATTCTCCAAGAACGAATTTCAAGTCTCTCACGTTGATATCTGATATAAACGCACTACGAACCCTTAACCTCGTGATTTTTTTTTAATGAGTGATGTTTTAAAATTAGTTACAGTGACATGCGGCGTGAATTTTCAAAAAATACAAGTGAAAAGTGGGATGAGAGATGTGGGAAAGTTACGTAATCGCTTCCAGATAATAAGTGTGATATATCCGATATATCACCCGCAAGGCAACAGTGTATAGTAGCTTAGGGGTAAGAGCACTCGACCGGCAATCGAAAGACGTGGGTTTGAATCCCGCCGTAGTCGTCGGAGTGAATTTTTTTCAAAGACTTTCACTAATTTATTTTCGGAGTAATATTGTGTACTCTAAATTTTAACATACTATACCATACATTAATACTGCCGTCACAAATTCAAAAGTTGTGTCTACGTACGTGTACATCCAGAAGAACAGGGACCAGGTTATCGATTTTATTTTAGGAGTTATGAGCGTTTTTGTGAATTAAGGTCAAAATTGTTGATTTTGAGTTTTTATGTTGGGGTGATACTTTGACCTTTGCTCTATCTTTCAATACAATTCTCGTATTCCGGGGCGAACCGGGAGTGGGGAAATCTTTAGTTTGAAAAAACAAAAAATTAAACACTAACGCTTATGGCACCCGCCAAATTTGAATGCATTTTTCTTGAAAATCGGGGTATTCATGTTCCAACTTCAAAAGTGCCTTTGTTCCTCATTTTTGAACCTAGAGGACTTATTTTGAGCCTAAAATGTTAGGAATTCATCTGGCTGTATGACCCTATATGTAACTTCATACCGACAACCTAGTCCCTTTTCTTCTGGACGTACACATATTTTGTCGAAAATGAGTTATAATAATGCACGGTGTTATTCCTTATGACCTACAGAATTGTCCTGTATTAGAAATGATTAGCTTATATGCTGTTCAGGCGCTGCTCGTAGATAGTTTTCATTTGTAGGTTATGTTGTCTATAAAAATCTTTTCTTGAATTTTGAATGTAAAGATGCAATAAATTGAAATAAATTGAAGTTTTAAGTTACTTTGCCTTTATTAACAGCTTTTATTGAGAAATTTCGTCGAAATAAATTTATAAACAAATACCCAGCACAAATTAATTCCAGTTCAGGCCAATTCAGTTTAATTCGCCCGGTTTACAGACAACCCCCAATTCGCCTGAATTCGTCAGCCCGAATACAGTCAAAGACTGGCATATTCAATCGAATTCGTAAGATATAACCAACGCGCTAGCCATAAAGGATCCGTTGTAAATATCTGTCAAAGAGCCCCGTAGCTCAGTGGTCGCTCTCTGGACTCATGCGAGGTGTGGCTATTAGATAAGGAGACTGGTGCTGCTACAGAGGAAGTACGCATGCGCCAAACATTAGCGACCGACAGCTGTTTAGCCTGAAGCCTTCTTTTTCGAATGCAGTACCTTTTGCTTCTGTAAACAAATCCGTATAGACGTAGCCTTCGTTCGCATTCGAGTTATTTTTTTGTTTCGCCGGAAAAATGTTAAGCGTAACAATAGAGCAACGAATTGTTGTGAAACTTCACATGAATCTTGGGAAAAATCGCTACTGAAACTTAGAATTTATTGAAAAAAGTGTATGGCAATGAATGTTTATCGCGTGCACGTATTTTTGAGTGGTTTAAGCGTTTTCAAGATGGCCGAGGAGACGTTGAAGATGATTCACGCCCGGGTCGCCCTTCCACGTTAAAAAACGAATGACAATATTGAGAAAATTGGTAATCTGTTTCGACCTGACCGTTGGTTAAGTATTCGCGCAATTGCTGAATCTGTAGGAATTGACAAAGAATGCGTACGGCAAATTTTACATAACAATTTTAACATGCAAAAAGTGTGTGCCAAAATGGTGCCTAAAATTCTCACGTTTGAACAAGAAGCTCGCAAAAATGTTTGTACTGACACTTTGAATGTCATTGAAAATGAATCAAACTTATTGGAAAGGATAATAACATGTGAAGAATCGTGGTTTTCTACTTGTCATCCTGAAACGAAACGCCAATCCATGCACTGGGTATTTCTTTGCGTTATAACACTCATAATTTATTCCCTTCTTGCGCACTTATTTCTTCCTAATAATGAGTCAAGTCGTCTATTATTAATATCTTTCTTTATTAATCACTGATTTCGTCCACACTGCTCTATGTTCGAGCTACAAGTAAGTCAAAATTATTCAACCGCCCCTTCACCTGCTCTCCCCGTCCCTATCGTTCGAAGGGGAGAGAGCACGTGGAAAGGTCCCGATTACCTATACCTCTTCTTCCCTATCGAACGAAGGTCGAAAAGGCAAGGTCATAGATTCTTGTTAGGTGAATATTCATTATAGAACTATCGATAGTAATCACAACAGTATTTAAATAATATTACGATGAACAAAAATAATACAAAAGAAAAAGTAGATCATTCGATAATCCATCCTCCCCCCTCCATTGAGAAGTTTATGATTTAGTTGAATGTGACTTCCAGATTGTAACTGACTTACTATATGGTAGCAGTACCTGAAAATTTGAGTTGTAGGACGAAATTATTTACATGTGATTTGTCGATAAACAATTAATGTGTCTAAATTATATCACCCTTGATCGGTAGGTTACGTTGACATTTTAGTTTCAGTAGGCAAAGGTGCTAATTTTCTCACATTTCTTTTTAATTCATTTTTCGCCGTTTCTACCTTAACGGTCCTCACAATTCCGTCCGAACCAGGAAACGTTTTGGTGACACGACAGATTAACCACTGCATCGGTGAAATGTTATCTTCCTTCAAGATGACGATTGTACCTTCTTCGATTCGATGTTCACCGTTGGACCACTTGTGTCGAATGTTTAATTCGTTTAGGTATTCCTTATTCCACCTGGCTGATGCTGGTGGCGACATGGAACTAAGATTAAACTCCGGTAAGCTCGTGAGGGAATCTTCTATCAAAAAGTGACCAGGAGTCAGAGCAACAATGTCATGTGGCTCAGAGGAAATAGGTGCGAGGGGACGCGAGTTTAATATCGCTTCGATTTCGATTTCGAACGTATTAAACTCCTCAAAGGTAAACAAAATATCGTTTACTACACGTTTGAAATTATGTTTAAATGTTTTTACTGTGAATTCCTATATCCCGCCAAAGTGAGGTGACAAAGGAGGAATGAACTTCCATTCAATATCCTCATCGCTAAGGAAGTAATTTACTTTTTCATTATGTACCTCAGATTGAATCAGATTCTCAATTTCCTTCAATTCATTGTTCGCGCCTATGAAATTGGTACCATTATCAGAATATATGATACTGGGCCTGCCACGCCTAGCTACGAGTCGACGCAAAGCAGCCAAGAATCCTTCAGTGGTCATGTCACTAACCACTTCAAGGTGTACCGCTTTGAAAACGAGGCAGATGAATACTGCGACGTGAATCTAAACTCGTGATCCATTATGATTTTTTTTTCATTGATGTAAAATGGACCGCAATAATCTACACCAACGTCGTAAAATGAGAGGGCTTTGGGGATTCTTATACTGGGCAAATTTCCCATTTTATATTCGGCTGTCGATGGATTAGCACGAAAACACTTGATACATCTGCGTATGACATTTCGTACTTAATTACGACATGATTACGACATGATTGCGACATGATTTGAACGAGGTAAAAGCGAAGGATGCTGTTGAGAATAGGAAATCTTCGAGTTCTGTAGTCGACCTCCTACTCTGATAACACCATCTCGGTCAAGGAATGGATCAAGTGGTGCGAAATCGCTTTTCTTTTCAATCCTCTTCCCATTTTTGATATTGTGCATTTCTTGGCCAAAAGCTGTCACTTGGGTTGCGCGGATTATTTGCTTTTCAGCGTTGTCCACCTCTGTTGTTCTTAAAAATCCCTTTTGACGATTATTTGACTTGAAGCGAAGACAATATGTGACAATTCGTTTCATATTGGAGTAGGATGAGAATTTTTCAAAGAATTCCGCGTTTGGAAGAGTAGATAAATAGAATTCTTTCTTTAATCCTGGGAATTTCCTTGATGATTGAACCCAGAATTCACGCCAAGTAGATTCCTCGTCGTTCAACCAGCTTGGTTCGCAAATCCATGCAATTGGATATCTGCAGCTTTCTCTTCGAGTACCTGACGGTTGAAGTTGAAATTTTTAACTAGAGCCAGTTCCGAACGAAACTCAATCCAAGTCCCGTGTATGCCTTAAGGTATCGACTGATTTCATTGTAATTTCAATTCCCAGAGTCTTTGCATGAGTATCTTTGCAAATAAAGTAATTGGTCCCGGTAAACCTAGGGGATCAAAAATCTTAGCAATCTCAGATAGTATACTACATGGGCTGAAAAGTCTTCGGCCTGACACAGAGATGACGCCACAAACAAAAAATCTGTATGCTTGTCA
>JAUMHM010000072.1:3781369-3793788 GCA_032362435.1 Melikaiella ostensackeni | reverse complement strand
GGACGAAATGATTTACATGTGATTTGTCGATAAACAATTAATGTGTCTAAATTAAATCATCCTTGATCGGTAGGTTAGGTTGACACTTTAGTTTCAATAGTCAAAGGTGCTAATTTTCTCACATTTCTTTTTAATTTATTTTTCGCCGTTTTTACCTTAACGGTCATCACAATTCCGTCCGAGCCAGGAAATGTTTCGGTGACACGACCGAGCAAACACTGCATCGGTGGAATGTTGTCTTTCTTCAAGATGACGATTGTACCTTCTTTGATTTGATGTTCACCGTTGGCCCACTTGTGTCGAATGTTTAATTCGTTTAGGTATTCCTTACTCCACCTCCTCCAGAAATCTTGACGCATTTTTTGAATATGCAGTCACCTGGCTGATGCTGGTGGCGATGTGGAACTAAGATTCAACTCCCGTAAGCTCGTGAGGGAATCGCCTATCAAAAAGTGACCAGCAGTCAGAGAAACAATGTCATTTGGATCAGAGGAAATAGGTGTGAGAGGACGCGAGTTCAATACCGCTTCGACTTCGATTACGAACGTATTAAACTCCTCAAGGGTAAACAAAACATCGTTTACTACACGTTTGAAATGATGTTTTGATGTTTCTACTGTTGATTCCTATATCCCGCCAAAGTGAGGTGACAAAGGAGGAATAAATTTCCTTCCATTCAATTGCCTGATCGCTAAGGAAATGATTTACTTGTTCATTGTATACCTCAGATTGAATTAGATTCTGAATTTCCTTCAATTTATCGTTCGCGCCTACGAAATTGGTACCATTTCAGAATATATGATACTGGGCCTGCCACGCCTAGCTACGAGTCGACGCAAAGCAGCCAAGAAACTTTCAATGGTCATGTCACTAACTACTTCAAGGTGTATCGCTTTGACAACGATGCAGATGAATACTGTGACGTGAATCTTAACTCGTGATCTATTATAATATTCTTTCTCCTTGATGTCAAATGGACCGCAATAATCTACAACAACGTTGCAAAATGGGCGGGCATCGGTGATCCTTATACTGGGCAAATTTCCCATTTTATATTCGGCTGTCGATGGATTAGCAC
This sequence comes from Melikaiella ostensackeni, assembly GCA_032362435.1. NCBI lineage: Eukaryota > Metazoa > Arthropoda > Insecta > Hymenoptera > Cynipidae > Melikaiella > Melikaiella ostensackeni. The sequence continues at coordinate 3,792,710 of JAUMHM010000072.1, read as the reverse complement.
GAAAACACTTGATACATCTGCGTATGACGCTTCGTACTTGATTACGACCATCGAGGGGCCAAAATCGGCGACGCGAAGCATACAGTGTTGTTTGTATCCCAGCATGTTTGCTACGTAGATGTTCATCTTCAATAATGAGTTCTGTGACATGATTTGAACGAGGTAAAAGCAAAGGATGCTATTGAAAATAGGGAATCTTCGAGTTCTGTAGTCGACCTCATACTCTGATAACACCGTCTCGGTCAAGGAATGGATCAAGTGGTGCGAGATTGCCTTTCTTGTCAACCCTTTTCCCATTTTTGAGATTGTGCATTTCTTGCCCAAAAGCTGCCTCTGGATGTTTATGACCTTCATCATCTGCTGGTTGTCGAAGTGCGCGAATTGCTAGGTAGGGGGATGAACTAATTCCAAAAGCGACTGTGTTCAACTCAAAGGTTCGACTGTTGATTCCGTTGCATCTTCACATAATTCCTTGGAATTTCCTATCTTCTTCCCGAATTTCGAATTGTCGATACATTTTTTCTATATCTCCTGTCAATACATAATTGTGAAATCTTAATCGAAGATGGTGCGAGAAGATATCGTCTTGCAGTGTGGGTCCTACCATGAGCATGTCATTCAAGAAAAAACCGGTTTCGGACTTTTCTGATGTATCGAAAACCACTCTTAACTTCATTGTTAAACTTCCATCTTTGAAAACAGCATGATGTAATAGATAGAAGCCAAATTCTTGTTCATCTCGTACCAGCGACATGTTTCCGAGATCCAGGTATTCTTCTTAGATTTTGGAATACTCTCTTTGGAAATCTGGATGTTGTTTGAATTTAGGCTCCAGTACATTGAGTCGTTTTAAGGCCCTCGTGATTCCCCCAATGCCTCGCAATTGTTACAGAAAGAAAGTGCGATTAAGTAACGACCTGAAGAATTCCGCCTTGTATGTGTCTAAAAATGTTTTTCGCATGCAATTGCTTCGGCAGAAAGGTGAACTTGTCCAAATCCTTCTTCAAGTTCCCAGAATTTTGCGATTTCAGACTGCAGTTCTGAAAAATAAGACTTGGCTGTGCATGAACCCATAGAGGATGAAGAGACAAGGCTGCCACCTATGAGCCATCCTAATTCAGTTTTTCGAAGGATTAAGTCACGACCCTATTGAGATAGATCGATTTGTTCTGACCACAACGTAGACTCCAATGGTCGACATCCAAGAAGAACATCGACTGCTGCTTTTTTTTTAGAAGTGCGGATCCGCAAGTTGTATATTTGAGGGAATTTGGATAGCATCGCGTGGAATAAGATCATTTGGAACTAATTCCGCTATCCGTGAAATTGTGAGAAAACTGAGTGGTTTCTCATAATTGCTGTATGTAGATCGAATTGTGACTTTTACTACAGCCTGTGCGGTTGTAGCGAGATCGTTTGCTGCACCCACAGGAACGGAGCATCTCCTCGTCGGCAATCGTAGTGCTGAGGCCAATTTCGTTGTGATGAAATTGGCAGACGAACATATATCAAGAAGGGCTCGACATCGCACAGGTCGCCGTTCTTTGTCCAATGAATAAATGACTGCGCTTGTCATTAGTTGACCCATTGGAGCACTTGCCGTCGAGGAGATGCAACGTTGTTTGTTACCTGTGGGTATCAGAAGCTATGTTTCGAGTTGTGAGGATTCTTGATGCAGGAGTGTGTTATGCTTCTTGTTACATACCATACAATTACTGGCTTTACAGCCTGCTGGTTTGTGATTGTCACGTAGGCAATTGGTACAAAGGGAAGCGTTTTTTACTATTTTTAGTCCTTCTGAAATCGCGGGGGTAAAGAATTGTTCGCATCGAAAGAGGGGATGAGTCTTACGTCTGCATGCTGGACACGTTCTTATGACTGACGTGAGGAATGTTGAACTTGTGTTTCTTTGATTTCCGGAACTCGAAGGCATGTTAATTGTTTCTCTAGCTTTCGTTATGTTCTTTAGTCCCTGTTGAGATAAACGAGCAGCCGTGCGATACAATAATTCCAACATGTCATCGAGCTTCGGAAATACATTTTGTTTCAGGGTTTCGTCCCATTTTTCTAATGTAGTTTTGTAAAGTTTTTCTTCCAAATTTTGTACAAGAATTTCTTCTGAGAATTTTATATTAAACGAAGCTAATGACGAGACATGTTGTTGGGTCTCATCAGCTAATTCAATTAAAACTTCGGAGGTCTGTTTGTCTTGAACCGGTAATCGTGAAAGTAAACTCAAATGTTTAGATATAATTAGGCGTTTATCTGCATTCGTTTTTTCTAGTAGGTCCCAAGCACGAGTGTAGTTATCCTCTGTAATTGAAAATACATATATTTTCTGCGCTCTATCACCTAGTAAAGCCGATTTCAAATATTGCGAAACATTATTAATTTATAAAATATTCTTAATTTGAATATTATTGATTTTTCGACGGTACTCAAGTCAGTTTGATTGTGTATGAGGGATGTAAACGAATCTTTAAATGCTAGCCATTGTTCGTACTGACCGCTAAAGTTCAGAAATGTAGCATGTGGCAACTTAACCTTACGTTTTGTTTGACTAATTTTCCCAATGGAATCTATATTTGCATTTTCATTTTCTTTATCTGCCTTTCGCGCCGCGATTAGGAGATGTTCAGCTTCTGATATAACCTCTAGATAATCGTCTTGAATTGCGTATCCTTCAAGGACGAGATCAATATCAGCGGTATCCCTATCCAATATTTCTATTTGATCTTGAACGTCATCGTATTTCGCGAAATCAGTTTTTACTTTTTGTACATATAAGTTTAACTTTATACCGTCTGGTTCTTCTTCGCGGTATTTGACGAGAAAATTTTTTATACATACACGTTCGGTTGCCATTGTTAAGATTATATTTGGAAAAAAATAAGAGATTGGTTTTATTTTGGAACAAGCTCACCTGTTTTCTAATTATTCTGACGCTGAAACTGCATTCTCTCAAGATGTTCAGTAAATTGTTACTGTTTTACCTCAAAACTGTGTTCGCTTGGAAAATTCAGCGAATTCGGCTCGATTGGACCATATTCCTTTGCGTTATAGTACTTATAATTGATTTTCTTCTTGCGCACTTTTTTCTTCAATAATGAGTAAAGTCGTCTATTTTTGATAACTTTCTTCATTAAGCACTGATTTCGTCCACATTGCTCTATGTTCGAGCTACAAGTGCAGTCAAAATTGTTCGATCGCCCCTTTACCTGCTCTCCCCGTCCCTATCGTTCGAAGGTGAGAGAGCAGGTGGAAAGGTCCTGATTACCTATACCTTTTCTGCCCTATCGAACGAAGGTCGAAAAGGCAAGGTCATGGGTTCTTGTTAGGTGAATATTCATTATAAAACTATCGAGAGTAATCACAACAATATTTAAATAATATTTCGATGAAAAAAAATAATACATAAGAAAAAGTGGATCATTCGATGATCCATAATTACTTAAAATTCGAAAATCGGAATATGTACACAATTTGGAAAATGTGACTATTTAAAGCTGAAAAGTAACTAAAAGTTACTTATGTTCATAACAAATAAATCATAATGTCTATCAAAACACTCATCTATTCGAAATTCACAATTTAAATAAGCATTCTTACTTTATCGGATTAGATTTTACAGTTCAGATTCAGCTGCATTAACAACCAAATAGTTGACGTTTCAACAAAATAATTACATTTTTGACGGAATAGTTCAATTTTTAAACGATTTGTTGAATTTTCAGCCTACAAAGATGCATTTTCAATCAAGTGGTCAAATTTTCAAAGAAAACAGATTAAATTTCAACCAAACAGTTGTATTTTTAACCAGAAAGATAAATTTTCAACTTGAAACGATCAATTTTCAATCGAAAGCGAAATAGTTACATTTTCAGATAAAAAAATTAATTCTCAAGAAAAAAACCAATTTTCAACTGCAGTGATGAAATTTCAACCAAAATGATGAATCTTCAACAAACAACAATATTTCTACAAAAGAGTTCAACATTCAACACAATAGTTGAACTTATAGCCGAGAAGATGATGTTTTGACCTAAAAGTTTAATTTTTCACCAAAAAAGACGAGTCAGTAACCAAATACGTGAATTTTTAACAAAATGATTAAACTTTCAACCATACAGTGAAATTTTTAACCAAATGTAATGAATTCCGAAACAAAAATATTAACGTAGTCTTTTCAACAACAAAAATTAACTTTTAAGTGAAAATAGTTGAATTTTGTCATTGAGCTATATTGAATCATGGTAGCAGCAGGTGGAAAAATGCACTCAGTCTTCAGTAAAAAATTATTGTCAATTTTCTTTAAATGTCATATGGTACTTACGAGTCTATTCTTAGCACAAAATTTTGTTCCGCACACTTCTAATTCAATTCTGAATAACATTTTTTACAGGGACATGAGTTCGGAACTCTACATCAAATTGAGCCAATCAAAAAAAAAAAACCAAAAATTTGACATTATGCACTGAGTCCCATCAATTATCAGATGTCTGAACAGCTGAAGACTGATTACTTTAACTTTTTTTGGTGGTGAGATGGAGAAAAGTGACTGAAGTGACCTATTTCTTCAAAAATTGACTAAAAGCGACTTAAATGACTGTGTGGAAGTCCTGTATGAATGATGCTTCTTTTAGTCATTGTAAATATATAATTATAAAAAAATTGCACTATTTATATGTAAAATTAAAAAACTATATTTTTCCATTTGTGAAATTACCGTTATAAAAGGAAAATAAGTTTCTTAACCGTACAGGTTTTTAGGGATTTAATTGATATGTTTAATTGGGGAAGCTTTGACGAATTATTACAGGATATTATCATATAAATTAATGATCACTGTCGAATAATGAAATAAATGAATAATACTAAAAACACATTAACATATTAATATTTTGAAAAAAAATATTTTCCTGAGATTAGTGAAAATGATAAGAAGAGGTTTCATTGAAATAAATATAAATCCAGTACTATAAATGTACTTTCATGAAAAAACTGTTATTTATTTATATATTACAACTTAAAATAAAATTTGAGCACGTTTGAAACAATTCCCTGACTTCAAAGAAAATTCCCTGACTTTTCTCTGACTTTCCCTGACCGATAAAATTCCCTGACAATTCCAGGTTTTCTAGGTGAGTAGACTCCTTGGTACAGTTCTACCAAGTTTTGACTGTGAAAGTGAAATTTGCGGGTATTTTCATGGCCATTTTCGTAATCATCGCGTAAATCCATTGATATACGAGGTGTGAAAAAAATCAGACGTAAGACCTCATCATTTTAATTGACACTATTGAATTACTAAATATTTAGACTAATCAAATTAGTTATTTTCTACCAATCTTTAGAGGCTCTCATTTCTATAATAGTATTGATATAATGATACTAGTAACTAGGAATATTCTAGTAATTTAGATTTAGGGACAAGTTACAGAAATTTTTCTGACTGTTACGACGTGGATAAAGTAAGGTGAAAGTAATTCTTATTTTTTTGTTGGCAAAGGTATTCTATTTACATGTCTCACGATATTGTCTTCTTATGGTAGAAATGAAGTTCAAAATGTTAGATAATCGCGTTCTTCTATATTGAAAATAGTTAAAAGAAATTTTGTAGGTCTTTTTAAATGTATAACATCTAATTTTCTTCGTTGATTTTATTCCTTTCATCGCACGAAAACTTATTTCTACAAACGCGAATATATTTTTATTCTGTTATAAAATATATTGTTATTTTTCATTTGTAATTGTAAATTTCATTCGATGAATAATACACAGTTTTACGCTTGTGATTATTTTGAATTTCGTGTATGCTACATTATTTATGTCAACTTACAGTATCTAATACATGCTCTTAAACAAAGTTTTATAAATTAAAAAAAAAAATTAACTCTGTTCTCATGATCCAATTAGAAAAATCAAGATGTAACTTATCAGGATTGTTAGTAATGACACAGACATCAGTAAAACATTTTTTATTGCATATAAGCTACAATCTATCTTCAGCAGATATAATAAAAACGCTATGGTACAGAATAGCTTTATATTATCTTCATATTTGACTTCGTCGGTATCAATAGATTATTTTGTTTGCAATTGACGAAAAATCCTCTGCAATCTTTTCCTGTTGTGCCCCTTGTGTTTGATAAACATGTTTAAGTTAAAATAAATTAATGTGTGTTTCTTCTCGAATATATAAAGAACATTGAAAGTATGCTGAAAGTAAAAATATCTAAAGGTCGGTTGAAATAATCGTTACCAGTAAATATTAGGTTTATCTGAATTTGTTAACGTGTTTGCATTCAAAAAAGAACTGTTCAAAACATTACATGAATTCAGAATAATGACTCCCATCTGAATATAACCGAGTCAAGCGTTGCTTAACTTCGGTCATCGAACGAGGAGCCTTGAACAATTACTCTCGTCCAAGCGGACAAATTGAAGTAATACTAAATTCGAGAAACCACTTAATTTTATTTATCAAAATTGTTAAAATATGATTGAATTAAAGGAATTGTAAAGGGAAGATGGGGAGACAAAATACCAACAACCCTTGTTTGAATTCCAAATTAATTCAGGCATAATTTTTCCACATACCGGCATGAAGCAATTTTTAAGGGTTAGAAATTCAGATAAAAACTATTTTTTCTACAAAAATATATTAATTGGGTCAAATTCTAGGAAAATTGATGATTTCTATGCAGTTAGGTGAAACTGTAACCCAAAAAAATTTCTTTCAAATTTTTTCATAAAAATCATAATTTTCCACTCAATATAAATTTTTTTTCAATGTTACATTTACTCAATCATGAATCATTTTGGAAATGAATTATCGACAGTTATGAAGAATCACACAGAATTTTTAAAATTTTGTTCATAAATTTGTGTTTTCAATTTTTTTATGCAAAATTGTGACAAAAATTCAATTAACACACTAATAGCATAAATATTCATTGTGGTTAAAAATTCATTTGGCCCATCCCTTCAAAAATTGTCTTCACATTCTCATCTCAATGAAGGGTACTGGTTTTATGTAAAAATTGACATTCGCATCTCAGCATTTCAAGTTTTTTAATGAATAAAAACAATTAATAAAAATAAAAAATTACATTTCCTAGCAAAACTATGCAATATGCGAAAAAAAATTCAATGAAAAATTATTTATCTCAAACAGGTCTACAAATTATTGTTTTTCAGAAGACCTACAAAATTGTTTCTAACCTTTTATTGATAGAACTCACATTTTTTCTTTTTAACATCAAAAATGCTATTACAAAATTGGAAATTCAAATTATCAGCCAAGCAACGCGAGATGCAAAAAACAGTTTAGGAAGAAAATTAATCACCTGAGGTTCCAGTCATTTTCAAATTTTCCTTTGAATGATAAATTTTTCTAAATATATCTCAGTAAAATACTTATATCAAATCACAATTTAGTAAAGTTTCCAAATTTTTAGAGTTAAGGATTAGAAAAATCACTTCAAAGTCTATCCCACAAGTTTTTTGACTGGTCACGCTGCATCGCTGTTTTAGGATAAAGCTCGAGAATAAATATTCAAACTATTCATAATGCTAACTAAAATTGTAAATTTCAAATTTAAGAAGATTTTACTATTGTTAAAAATCAATTTATCAACTTCGATTACAAATAAAAGCAAATAATGATCACTATTTTTGCGTAATATTCTTTATAAAATGTTCGGTAAGGCTCCATATTAATTTATCGTCATATGAAATGATAGGATATTTTGAAACTCTGAAGTCTGAATCAAATTAATAGTGAAAACATTTCTTTTTCCACATTTAAAAATTTTTTTATCTGTCCTGCATAACTTGATATCTATTACAAATACATTCCTTGATCTCTTACTTTTATAATTTCATACTCTCTTGGTCCAGGCGGGAAAGCTATGCATAGTTGATATTTGATGGAACATTCAATTGAGCTGAAGCTGCAGTAATCATTATCAGGGTGTCTACTCAAACCTTGCAAAAAAAATCCCTGATAGTCCCAGGATTTTTCCAGGTAATTCTAAATTTTTCTAGGTATCATTTTTCTTAATATGAAGCCATTTAAGTTACATAATACTTGAATAACTCAAATTTATTATTCACTTACGAATGGTCCTTTTCTTTATTTAAATGGGTGAAATAATAATTTTTTGTTAAAAATTCATATTTTCGGGCTAAAAATTCCACTGTTTTGTACAAAATTTGTATTTTTGGTTTGAAATTCCAACAGCTTGGTAGTAAATTGAACTATTTGGTTAAAAATTAACTTGTTTATTGTAAATTCATATTTCTGGCTGGAAAATTCAACTCTTTTGTTGAAAATTCGTCTTTTTCGTTTGAAAATCATCTTTACTGGCAGCAATAAATTACATCTTTTTTCGTTGGAAATGCAACTTTTTGGTTGAAAAATAATTTGTTTTAAATGAGGAATTAACTATTTTGTTGGAAATTCAACTACTTGGTTGAAAATTAACTTTTATATTGTAAATTCATATTTTCGTGTTGAAAATTCATCTTTTTGGTATAAAAATTTATTTATTTCCGCAGCAACTTCATTTTTTTTGGTTGAAAATGCAACTGTTTGGTTGAAAAATAATCTGTTTTGATTGATGATTCAACTGTTTTGTTCAGGATTGAACTATTTTGTTGAAAATTCAACTATTTGATTGAAAATTAAATTTTTCGTTGAAATTTCATAACTTCGAGTTCAAGATTCAACCGTTTTGTCGAAAAGTCGTCTTTTTGGTTTAAAAATTCATCTCTTTTGGTAGCACTTTTATCTTTTTTGGTTGAAAATTCAACTTTTTGGTTGAAAAATAATCTGCTTTGATTGAAAATTCCACTATTTTGTTGAGGATTCAACTATTTCATTGAAAATTAAATTTTTTGTTGAAAATTTTTATTTTCGGGCTGGCGATTCAACCCTTTTCTTGAAAATTCGTCTTTCTGGTTCAAAAAATTATCTCTTTTTGTACCACTTTCATCTTTTTTGGTTCAAAATGCAACTGTTTGGTTGAAAAATAATCTGTTTTTATCAAAGATTTAACTATTTTGTTTAAAATTCAACTATTTGATTGAAAATTAAATTTTTTGTTGAAATTTCACAATTTCGAGTTCCAGATTCAACCTTTTTGTCGAAAATTCGTCTTTTTGGTTTAAAACTTCATCTCTTTTGGTAGCACTTTTATCTTTTTTGGATGAAAATGCAACTGTTTGGTTGAAAAAAAATCTGCTTTGATTGAGAATTCAACTATTTCGTTGAGGATTCAACTATTTTGTTGAAATTTCAACTATTTGATTGAAAATTAAATTTTTTGTTGGAAATTCATATTTTCGGGCTGGCGATTCAACCCTTTTGTTGAAAATTCGTCTTTCTGGTTCAAGAACTTATCTCTTTTTGTACCACTTTCATCTTTTTTGGTTCAAAATACAACTGTTTGGTTGAAAAATAAACTGTTTTTATCAAAGATTTAACTATTTTGTTGAAAATTCAACTATTTGATTGAAAATTAACTTTTTTGTTGAAAATTTATATTTTTGACTTCAAAAAGCAACTGTTTTGTAGAATATTCCTCTTTTTGGCTTGAAATTCTAATAGTTTGGTAGAAAATTTAACTATTTGGTTGAAAATTAAAGTGCCTGCTTAAAAATAAACTTTCGTGTTGAAAATTTATATTTTTAGGTTGAAAATTCAACTTCTGTTGAAAATTCGGCTTTTGGTTTAAAAATTCATCTCTTTTGGTAAAAATTTCTTTTTTTTTTTGGTTTAAAATGAAACTTTTTGATAGACAATTAACCTGTTTTGGTTGAAGATTCACCTATATTGGTAGAAAATTTGACTTTTTTGTTGGAAATTCATATTTTCGGCTTAAAAATTAAACTGTTTAGGAGAAAATTCGTCTTTTTGGTTTGAAAATTCGTCTCGTTTAGTGGAAATTTCATCTTTTTTGCTTAAAAATGCAAATTTTTGGTAGAAAATTAATCTGTTTTGGTCGACGATTCAAACTATTTTGTTGAAAATTCAACTACTTAATTGAAAATTACCTATTTTGTAAAAAATCGTCTTTTTTGATGGATTCAACTGTTCTCGATTCAAAATGTGAAATGCTTTTGTTTGAGAATTGAACTATGTGAATAAAAATGTATGTATTTTCTTGAAAATTCATCTTTTTCGGTAGAATATTAATCTTTTTAGTTGAAAACACAAGTGTTTTGTTAATAATTAATCTTTTTTTAGTTAAGTATTCAACTATTTCGTTGAAAATTCAACTATTTGATTGAAAATTAAATTTTTTGTTGATTATTTATAATTTCGGGTTGAAGTTTCAACATTTTTGTTGAAAATTCGTCTTTTTGGTTTAAAAACTTATCTCTTTTGATAGCACTTTCATCTTTTTTTTCTGAAAATAAAACTGTTTGGTTGAAAAATAATCTGTTTTGATTGAGGATTCAACTATTTTATTGAAAATTCAACTATTCGATTAAAAAAAAAACTTATCTCTTTTGGTAGCACTTTCATCTTGTTTTTTTGAAAATAAAACTGTTTGGTTGAAAAATGATCTGTTTTGATTGAGGATTCAATTTTATTGAAAATTCAACTATTCGATTAAAAATTAAATTTTTTGTTGAAAATTCATATTTTCGGGCTGGAGATTCAACCCTTTCGCTGAAAATTCCTCTCTTTGGTTTAAAAACTTATCTCTTTTTGTAACATTTTCATCTTTTTTGGTTCAAAATGCAACTATTTGGTTGAAAAATCATTTGTTTTTAATCAAAGACTTAACTATTTTGTTGAAAATTCAACTATTTGATTGAAAATTAGCTTTTTTGTTGGAAATTAATATTTTTGAGTTCAAAATGCAACTGTTTTGTAGAATATTCCTCTTTTTGGCTTGAAATTCTAATAGTTTGATAGAAAATTCAACTGTTTGGTTGAAAAGTGACTGGTTAAAAATTAACTTTTGTGTTGAAAATTTATATTTTTGGGTTGAAAATTCAACTTTTGTTGAAAATTCGTCTTTTGGTTTAAAAATTCATCTCTTCTGGTAAAAATGTCATCTTTTTTGGTTAAAAATGCAACTTGTTGATAGAAAATTAACCTTTTTTGGTTAAAGATCTACCTTTATTGGTAGAAAATTCAACTCTTTTCTTAAAAATTAACTTTTTTGGAAATTCATATTTTCGGGTTAAAAATTGAACTATTTTGGAGAAAAATCGTCTTTTTGGTTGACAATTCATCTCGTTTAGTAGAAATTTCATCTTTTTTGCTTAAAAATGCAAATTTTTGGTAGAAAATTAATCTGTTTTGGTCGACGATTCAAACTAT
>JAUMHM010000072.1:3756394-3769790 GCA_032362435.1 Melikaiella ostensackeni | reverse complement strand
ATACTAAAAACGCCCGAAGGTTTCCGAGCTCTTCCGTCTACAGCCGAGTCCGTGACGATCAGGTCAGCTGACCGACTGTACCCGGCTCATGAAACGTGATTTCCCTCCAAAAGTCTTTAATCGTACGTGTGTTTGTAGGGTTTTAGTACAAATTATTTTGTGACTATGCAGTTTGCTGATCAAATTGTATAGTTCCAGAATACCTTATATTTCTCGCCAATCTTTTTTTTTTTTGAATTGGTACTTTGATAAGGAAGATACTTTGTAAGTTTTATGCTGGATAAATAACTTTTGTGGCCAGGAGAATTTTTTTCCTCGCAATCGAATTTTCTAGTTTTCCTCGCAAACAGTGACAGATACGAAAAAAGGTCAAGATAAAAGTTTGCACGCCTAAAAAAGTTCTGTGAAAAATGTCTCTTGTTCTTTTGCGATATTCTTCATCGTTTACGAGAAAAATTAAGAAATTACATTCTTATGAAAAAAAAATCACCCGGCATCAAAAATGGTTGAGCCCGCATGATGCTGATACGACGGCTTTCTTTTGTTAGCAGAAATTGTGAACGAAATATGCAAGAAATGAAAAAGCTGAGTTTTTCCGAACAATCTTTTTTTATTTTTTTCGTGAAATTTTAAAAACATGAAAAAAATATTTTCTGGGAAACGCCACCTTTTTTATATTTCCAAATATTTTTCAAACATTTCTGCTGGTATAACAAATGCATCTTATCAGTATCATGTGGGCTAAAACATTTTTGAAGCTGGGAGAATTTTTTTTCTCCTAAAAATGTAATTTTTGAATTTTCCTCATAAACAATGAAGGATATCGCAAAAGAACAACAGACTTTCTCATAAAACTTCTTTAGACGTACCAACTTTTATCTTGACATTTTTTCGTATCTGCCGTTTGTGAGAAAAAGCTTACTTACAAGACAATTTCCTTATCAACGTACAAGTTCAAAAAAAAATTGACAAAAAATATAAGGGTGAGTTTTTTGAGAAAATCGACTATTAATTTTCTCAGAACAAGCGCCACTATTTTGTTAATTTTGAACCTTTTCCAAATTTTTGGTTGGATTGCGAAAAAAGGAAGTAGACGCTATTAAAAACAAAAGTAAAATAATGATTATCTCAATTAGGTCAAAAGTTATAGAAGTTTAAAAAAATCGAGTTTTTTGAAAAACATAGGACAAAATTCAAATCTTATTTATTTTCGTCTCCGAGAGATTCTGCGACTTTAAGTGTAGTACCCTGTCTGATTTGAAATGGATTCGATCAATATTTATTACTTTATAATTTAATGTGCACAATAAGATTGCAAAAATATTTATAAGTTCTAAATATGTCACTGTTTTAAATTATAAAACTTGCATTTCATTTTTAAAACCTGGAAAAGCTGGAAATGTCAGGGAATTTCGTTGGTTTGTTTTAAAAATTGTAATATTAAATTAAATAACGATGCTTTTTATATGTAAAATGAAAGTCATCATCCTGTACTGGATTTCTTTTTATATACTTATTTAAATCAAACTGTTTTTCAGCATTTACATTCATCTCAGAAAAATATATTTTATTGACAATATTAATATGTTAAATATGCTCAGGATTTTAAGTAAATATGAAAATGATCAAAAAAATGAGGGAGCTGATTTTTGTCTTAGACTCAAGAGGGTCACAGTCTAATATGCCAAATGCATTTTCCGTTAAGGGTTAGATTTTTTTAGTAGTTATTATAATATTCTTAAAAGCTTGTACTATGAAGAAATTTGTTGACCTTCTATAAAGTAACTTTCATAAATTAAGGAACATCATTATTAAATTTTTTATATAAAAAGTATACCGTTCCTACAAAGTTGTACATTTATAAGGACAGAGAAAAACATTATTCATAATTAACTCGCGTGATTGTTGTATACTTATTATAATATATTTTCCAAAATAAAAAAACTCCAAAACTGTCGCTTCATCTGAAAAAAAATATAGTTCCAAATTAATTGTGTCACTTTCTATAATCATGGGTATGTGAAATTGATAAGTCGCTGCGTGAATTTTGAAGCAATCTTTCAGTTCAGTTCATAAGTTTCTGTAACCAAACTTTTCATGCGATCTTCCAAGCATATACACACACACACACATATTTGTTTCGTGTTCCATATGGTATGGTTTTTTTTTATTTTGCAAATACATACCTGAATTTTCAATCATAGTTTCATTATTTTTTGGTAATTGAGGTTACTTGGTTAGCAATCGCCTTTGTGAAAAAATTTTTTGGCGTTGGCCAGGCCCAGACCAGATCGTCTTGATTCCAGTCTTGGCGTAGACCATACTTTCTGGCCTGGGCCTGGCTAAAAGTGTAACGCTTTCTTGTAACGGATGCAAGGAATGTTTGATTCTCAAGGCATGTATAGCATGCGGGGAGTGACCAATTCCGAGGCCGTGGTAAAAAGCAGTTATAAAAAGACTTACAGCTGTTGCCCGCGTGCATTTTGGTTCAAAATTACTTTCCAGAATTTTCGGAATTATGACCTCACTTCATTATGAGTTGGCACTTGACAGTTAGGACGACCCTGGTTTACCTTGTCATGCATTAAGTTGTTGGAAGCATAGCCTACAGGAACTCTCAAAATTTGCAGCTCGTTGATGAGAAGATTAACTTCAAATTTACTTGCGACGACCCTGGTGTACCTGCTCGTGCACCAGGTTGTTAAAAGCATAATTTACAGGATTATTCTTCTTCAAATTTCTGAGTTCGACGATAACAAGAACAACTCTAAATACAGTTAGGATGACCCTGGTTCACCTGGTCATGCACTGAGTTGTTGAAAGCATAGTCTACAGAAACTCTTTCAAATTTTGGTGTTCGACAATAACAAGAACAACTCCAAATGCAGTTAGGACGACCCTGGTTTACCTGGTCATGCGCTGGGGTTTTGAAAGCTTAGTCTACAGGAACTCTCGAAATTTAGAGTTGAGCAATAAAGAAAACAGCTCTAAATGCAGTGAGGACGACCCTAGTTTACCTGGTCATACACTAGAATGATGAATGCATAGTCTACAGAAACTTTCTCAAATTTTAGAGTTCGACAATAACAAGAACAATTATGAACGCAGTTAAGACGACCCTGGTTTACCTGGTCATGCACTGGAGTTTTAAAAGCAAAGTTTACAGAAACTCTCCCAAAATTTGAAGTTCGACAATAACAAAAACAACTCTAAATGCAGTTAGGACGATTTTTTTACTTGCTTATGCATTAGGATGTTTAAAGCACAGTCTACAGGAACTGATTCAAAATTTTTAAATTCAACAATAACAAAAACTGTTCTAAATGCGGATAGGACGATCCTAGTTTTCCTGGTCCTGCACTGAGTTATTAAAAGCTAATCGATAACGATATTTTCTGAATTGTATACATACAAAAAGGAACTATACTCTCACAAGTCACGGCTATACTTTTATTTTTTTAATTCTATCGCTTTTTATCAAACATATTTTTTTATAGTCTTTCATTCACATTTTCTTTTCTCCTACCTGCAATATTCTTCACAAATCATCTAATTTCTAACGCGCGCTTTTAGAGCTAATTTTAGTCTTACAAATAAAAAGGGATTCGAGAATCTCTGCTTGTCGTGATTTTTGAATATAAGGAAATATCCTCTTTAAGTCGAAGCAACCATTACCTCGACCAGAATCTACAGTAAACTCTGGGTCTGCTCTTCTATGACCTTCGAAACACAGGTGTTCGTTCATTTAGTGCATGAAATGAGAAGCGGAGATTCTTCAGGCTACCCGTCAGATTTATTGTTATATGGATGATAATTGAGATCCTAATAATATGATTACTTTCATTCAAGAATTGTGCAATTTTAATATGGGTTTATCTCCAAATACAAGCCTTTAAGCTCAGGAATGCGGAGGCCTATGCCTCGACAATATAGTCGTGAATTCTTCCGGCGCTCGAGGAAGGTAAATATTTTTCGGAAGAGACGCTTCCCTGGGGCCTTGCCTGGCAACTTAGACGTTCAGTGAACGCAAACTCTCGCTCTTTTCTAGAAAAAGAGAATAAACGAGAATAGCTTGAGAGAGATATCTTCGGCTTTTACTTATGATCTCTGAAAGCCGATATTCGGAATAAAAAATTTTAAAAGGGGCAATTTTAGTCTTTCGGAAAAGAAGCTTTTACATCAAACATTTAACTCAATCGCTTTCTTGACCAGGGGCAGCAGTTGACTCTGCTCGTCTGCTCATAAGAAATTGAGATTAAATAATTGAGATTGTTTATTTATCCCTATTCACTTCGTGGACCAGAGGGCTAGGTAGACCTTTACTCTGCTCGTCTGTGAACCGATGTAAACTCAATCCAAATGAAAGTCCAAGTAATATTCTACTGAATATTTTTAGAAATTAATATTTCAAAATTAATTTTCAATATCAAGGATGCTCTGTACATAGAAAATCGCTCTCAAAATAGCAAAATGCTAGACAACATGTGTCGTAGTAGCAAAGATCAATATCAGAAATAGGATCCTTTTCTGAACCAGGGGAAGAAATAAATTCCTAGCCTGCTTCTAAAGGGCTATCTCCTTTGCGAAAGACTTTTGTCATAGTCAGGAACTTTCTGACACTGGCAAGTTCATTATGTTGGCTGATCAACGAATTCAGACACCAAAGTCAATTGAAAAGAGGAAAAGGGATGAGAGCACACCCATCCCTACAAACGGTCCCTATACTCAACCCAGGAAAAAATCGCAGACTGAAGTGGAAAACTCTTGGATCAGAGTTCAAGGAAGGGGTCTTAAAGAAAAAATTAAATGTGAGAAGGAAAACAGATTTTCTTAAAATAGTAATAATCAACAGAAGGTTAAGGTCAAGAAAACCCGAAGAAAAAGACGCCCTCGCTCTAAGGCCATCCTTATAAGTCCCGCCGAAGGGAAAAAGTACGCTGATGTCCTTGAAGACATAAAATCCCAGGTCAAACCGGAAGATATGGGAATCAAAGTCTCGGCAATCAGGGAAACGCGGAAAGGTGGCATACTGGTTGAACTGAGCGCTAATCCTGAAAACAAGACCAAATTCAGCGAGGCTCTTTAGGCTGCCGTAGCAGACCAAGGAAGGGTCCGATCGCTTGTACCTAGAGCTCTGGTGGACATCCGGGATTTGGATGCCACAACGGAGAGAGAGGAAGCATGAGGAGCCCTAGAAACTCTTGCAGGAAGAGACACAGGCGAAGAACTGAAGATCAACTTGTCACGACCGAATCGTTGGGGCAACGTTATAGCCTTCTTTGAAATGGAGGAGACCGTTGCGACTAAACTGGATGAGGTGAGCCACTTTAAGGTAGGCTGGGTGAACTGCCGGATCAGAAGAAGGAAGACACTTCTGCGATGCTTCCGACGCCACGGATACGGCCATATAGCGACGGGATGCCAGGCAACTGATAGGTCAGGCTCGTGCTGGAGGTGCGGTGATAAAAATCACCAAACAACCGACTGCACGACTCCGCCAAAATGCTACCTATGTGCGGAGAGGAATACCATGTGAGTGAGGGATATCGTAAAACATCCTGTGACTAATTGGGGAGTGGGCGAAGGATTTGTGTGGGCTAAAAGCCCGGACGCAACTCACTTCAGCTGTTACTTTTCCCCGAATGTAGAAATTGGGATTTTCTATCGTGGACTAGATGGTCTGGAGGACGCGATAAGGAACACCGAAGGAGAGATTATCGTGGGAGGGGACTTTAATGCCAAATCTCAACAATGGGGCATGAACTCGTCCGACACCCGGGGCAATGCAGTTGCTGATATGGCAGCCAGATGTGACTTGACGATCCTTCACAATGGCTGCGTACCAACGTTCAGGAGGGTCGGAAACAGAGGGACGATTATTATTGATATTACCCTCGCAACCCCTGGAATAACACCCAGGATAGAAGGCTAGCATGTTACGGAGGAGTACACTGGCAGTGACCACCAGCACATTGTCTTTAAAGTGGCAAGGGAAATCTACTCCAATGAAACGAACGGGAAAGAAAGAGTCCACAAGGGCTGGAACGTTAATAAACTTGACATCGAAAAGCTCTTATACGCCCTTAATCAAGAAGAAGTACTGTATGACATTTTAGAGACAGGCTTAAAAGTGATCATAAATAAGAAGGCCAGAAAATTAGTTAAAAAGACGATGCGCCTCATAATCAAAGCTTGCGATGCATCCATGCCCAATAGAATAGGCAAGTAGAGAAGAGCGTCCACGTACTGGTGGACTGAGGATATAGCCAGACTGAGGAAGGAATGCTTACAATTAAGGCGGAGATCCCTTAGAGCTAAACGAAGAGCAGTCGAACAAGCAGAAAACACGGAGTATACAGCAGCGAAGAAAAATCTAAACGATGCTATTCGTAAGAGCAAAATTCGCTGCTGGAAAATTCTGTGTGATGCTGTCAATGAAGATACGGACATGATGGAGGATATCGTTAGTGCTCTGTTTCCAACACACCCGGAGAGATAAAAGAAGGATTACGTCTCTGAAGAGACCCCACCTTCTACCTTCGAGGAGCTCTGGGTAGCTGTAAGTGGAATGGGCAAAAAAAAGTCACCTGGACCTGATGGCATACCATCTGAGGTTATAGTGGCAATAACAAGAGGATCCCCAAACCTCCTGCTGAATATGTATAATGCGTGCTTCCGGGCGGATAAATTCCCCACTGTGTGGAAGGTAAAACGTCTTGTGCTTCTCGACAAGGGCAAGGGCCCGCCCATAACACCAGTGTCGTACCGTCCGTTATGTATGCTGGACACAGCGGGAAAGGTTTACGAAAAGCTCTTAGAAGCTAGACTCCGCGCAGCAGTGGATGCAGCCGGTGGCTTCGACAAAAAACCAACATGGCTTCAGAAAAGGGAAATCCACTATCGACGCAATTAGCGAAGTCGTCCAGAAGGCCCACGAAGCCTGGCAAGGGAATAACAGGCAAAAGAGTGCTTGCATCCCATTACGTTCGACGTTAAAAATGCATTCAACTCAGTAAGGTGGACCGATATCATGGAGGCCTTGGAAAACCGCTTAAAGGTCCCAAGGTACCTCAGGAGGGTAGTGGACGATTACCTGCATGACAGGGAACTGCACTATCTCACTACGGAGGGAGTCAGACGCAGGAAGATCACTGCTGGTGTTGCGCAGGGATCTGCCTTAGGTCCCGATCTGTGGAACGTGGTATACGACGAGGTCCTTGTCATGGATCTACCGGATCACACAATACTGGAGGGGGTTGCTGATGACTTGGCCTCAACGATAGTTGCGAAAAATGAAGAGCATGTGAAAAGCAAGATTACTCTTGTTTCGACAAAAGTGAGCCACTATATGGAAGACCACGGCCTTTAGAATGCCTGCCAAAAAACGGGACTAGTCGCGCTAACACGGAAAAAGATTTTCCCTAACCCACTTCAAGTCAAAGTTTGCGGAGCCGAGGTGGAAGCAGCCGAATGTCTACATTATCTTGGCATAAAAATTAACAGGAAGCTAAATTTCTGGGAGCAGATTAAAATTGGTTCGGAAAAAGCAGACAAAACGATGGGGACGCTTACTCGTCTGATGCCCAACATAGCTGGCCCAAAGAGCGGCAAAAGGAGAACAATGGTGAGTGTGATCCATTCCATTTTGCTCTACGGAGCTGGAGTATGGGCGGATGCACTCGCCGTCGAAACATACCGCAGAAAGATGGCTGCGGTGCGAAGGAGAGGAGCCCTACGAGTCACGAATGCATACCGTACGACCTCAAAAGCTGCAGCTTTGGTCATCGCATCAATCCCACCCATAGACCTGCTAGCTACCGAGCGGAAGCGGGTCTATGAACGAAGAAGAGTGGAAGAAGACTCTGATGCAATCAAAGAGGAAGAAAAGGAGTGTGCCCTTTTCAAGTGGAACCAACGCTGGGCAACTGCAGAAAAAGGTAAATGGACCAAACGGCTCATCAGAGACGTAACACATTGGTACAAACGAGGACATGGGGATATGAATTTTCACCTTACCCAGTTCCTAAGTGGGCACGGGATGTTTTACGCATACCTGCACAAAATTAAAAAAAAAAGGAAACACCACAGTGTATTTACTGTACAGGTGAGGTAGTCGATGATGCGGAACACACCTTTCTCCAGTGTGACCGATGGGCTGAGATTAGAGAAGTGGCCCAGAAGGAGCTAGGCGAGAACATCACGCCGGAAAATGTTGTGGCTCTGATGCTATGCTCAGAGCACAACTGGAACATTGTTGCGAGATATTGCGAAACAGTTCTTCGAACAAAGAAAAAAAAGGAGCTTGGAGCATTACAAGACAGGAGATTACCTTAGGGTGCCGAAGGCCGGCGAGCCCGAGAAGAGACACTTATCTCTTCTAACGAGGACGACGCGCACCTCTGAAAGAAAATCAG
This sequence comes from Melikaiella ostensackeni, assembly GCA_032362435.1. Taxonomy (NCBI): domain Eukaryota; kingdom Metazoa; phylum Arthropoda; class Insecta; order Hymenoptera; family Cynipidae; genus Melikaiella; species Melikaiella ostensackeni. Next base: position 3,761,376 of record JAUMHM010000072.1, on the reverse strand, counting down.
CTAAGGATATAATAAGGATTTGTGAAACATGAGATTCCCCTCACAGTGCCGAAGGCCGGCGAGCCCGAGAAGAGACACCTGCCCCTTTTACCGAGGACGACGCGTACCACTGGAGAGAACAACAACTTAGGATTAGCAGAAACGACCAAAATCATAGCCTATAAAAAGTACCAAGTAGGTAAACAAGGAACACACCGAGGCACAGTGTAGAAGTCCAAAACTCTTGACCCTGAAGTAATGCGAAAGCGGTTCCGAGGTCCAAGAGTGGACAGGAAAGGAATGAGAAGGGAGGGGGGATTTTAGTCGGTAAGAATCTCGACACTGCTCAGCCGGGTGTCTTATGCAAGATTCCACCTCATTCCACAAAAAAAAAACGAAAAGTTGGTACTTGCTGCCTCCCCTTCTCTCTCCGGAAAAGTGTTGTGCCTTTGTTGTTGTGTCTTCCGGCATTGAGCGGCTAGGCAGGCCTTTCGTAATTGCTTGAGCAGGCTCCCCTTCTTATGGCATGCCTTCTTTCGCACTATCCCCTTGTCGACGCCGTCTTCTTGCAGGTTTTCTTTGCCTTCCTGGAATGGGCAAAATCGTTTCGCTGGTCGAGGCCCCTGGCTCTTAAAAATGTCCTCGACTAATGCCTCGTGTCGACTCCTCCGAACAGTGTACATACCAGGAGGTGGCTCGATTTTCCATATAGTCCGCTAGGTCCTGCCCTAACCGGTTCCTCTGCTATCAATGATGTAGTGGGTGGCGTTGGCTTCAGGGTTTGGGCCTCGGCTTCAGAGGTTTCTACCCCCTGTTTCGTTACATTTTTTATGAATTGAGGCGCACTTACTTCCGACACCCTGGTGTTGTAGGGTCGCATGGCCCGGCGAGAAGTGGTGGTAATGAACCTGGGCCTCGTTGGCACTATATGATGGTTATGGATTTCAAAAATAACTTAATCCTCCTCCTCCCATCGATAGCACACTGGATGCTGACGTTCATATGGACGTCTAGGATTTGAAATTGAGTTGCTGCGTCTGGCATGGTCGAAGTCTCGAATAACACTGACTGTCTTCGCTTTCGCTTTCAGCTACGACCTTTCGGTCCAGTGTGCCTTCTTCATCCCCTCCTACACCTCTCCCTTCCCTTGTACCTGCGTAGGTCTTCCGCATGGTACTGTCCTCGCTTGTGCTCATCGTTGATATTCTTCAGTATGTAGACTTTGTTGGCTATTTGATTTTTAACAATGTATGGCCCCTCAAAAAGTGGTAAAAATTTTGCCATTACTCCTGTAGTGGTATGGGACACATTGCACGCTTTCGCCAATACCCATTCTCCTGTCCTGAAGGTGACGCCTTTTTTATTTTTGTTGACACGTTTGAGGAATTTCTCCCGTCGATTCTTAATACGGTCGCGTAGTTTTCTCAACTGCTCGTTTCTGTTGAGTGGTGGGGTTGGCGCTGTTGGTGGTAAGAGATCTTCCCACCATCTTTTTGGCCTTCTCCCCCATAAACCCTCATAGGGAGTCACCTCTGTGGTGTTATGTGGTGACTCGTTAAGAATCGTTACTATGTGTTCAAGCTGGTCGGACCATGAGTTATGCTTATTTGGATGTAATAGGGTTCTACAAAGTCGTGCTAGTTCCCTGTTCACTCGCCCCACCATATTCGCTTGTGGATGTCGTATTGAGGTTATTATCATTTTAATATTCCTTTCTTCTGACGCTCGTCTCCACTTCTTGCTAGTGAATTGAGTGCCTCGGTCGGATAGCACCCTTTGTGGTCTTCCTATGTGTTCTGTGAACGCGTTTAGTTTTTCATGGCCATTTCACTTGTGGCCTTTCTGAAAAGGTACAACTTCGTGTATTTCGTAAAGGTGTCTATCATTACTAGTAGGTGCTCATATGCGTACTTAGTTTTGGTGAGTGGGTCAAAAAAAAATCTATTGATATAAGTTCCAAAGGGCTTTGTGATAGAACAGGTTCTTGTATGGCCTGTGAGGCCTGTGTGGAAACCTTGTTTCGCTGACAAGAGTCACAAGTCGCGATTAACTGTCTCGTCATCTTCGCCATGCGTGGAGCATAAAATGATTCTTTTAGGATTTTGTACGTTTTTTCTGCTTCTGGGTGTCCATAAGATACGTGACATTCCCATACGAGTGTTTTTATCGTGTTTATTGGCTAATATATTCGATATGCATGACCATCATAGTGGTATAAGGTGTCGTCCAGTACCTTTAATCTCCCTTTTTCGCCAGCGTTTTCTTGTGAACCCTTTTTCAGTAACAGCGTCTTCTTGTCGAACTTTTGTTGTCTAGGGATGTCACGGATTTGTCGTCCCACGTACGCTGTCCACTCGCAGCTCAGGGCGTTGATACGAACGCGTGTTTAACCTCGATTCCTCTTGTAACTCTCCTCTCCGTTCAGTCTGCTCAAAACGTCGGCCATCAGGTTGTCCTTGCCTGGTAGATGTTCCACCTTGATGTTATAATCCTGTATTGCTAGGATCCAGCGTGTTAGTCTCGCATTGACAAACTTACATGTGTGTAGGAAAGTTAGGGCTAGGTGGTCGGTGCGATTTACTATCTCCGCGTCGTGCAGGTAAGTGCGGAATTTTCGCAGTGCCCACACTATCGCCAAAAGTTCTTTCTCGGTGGTGAAATAGGTCAATTCAGACCCTTTTAACGTACGACTCGCTGAAGTGATAATCTCCTTTTCTTCGTAGTCATTTAATTGATAAAGTACGGCTCCAAGCGCATAATTGCTTGCATCCGTCTCATGATAATAACTTTTTCGCGGGTCTGGAAAGTAGAGCATTATGGAGGCACTAAATAATTGTTTAATCCTCTCGAAACTTTGTTGCGCCTCGTGATCCCATTTCCACGTTACGCCCTTTTCTAACAGCTTTAAAAGTGGAATTGTTTCAGCCGCATGTTTATTATTAAACTTCGAGTAGAAGTTGATGAGTCCTAGAAAAACCTCGAAGCTGTTTCACATTTTTTGTTATTAACTTTCTCAGGGTCTGGTTTGATTCCATCCGTTGTCAGGATAAATCCGAGATGTAATAAGGGTGTCGTCGACGAACGTGATGATGTTTTCGCCAAGGCCTTGTAGTGTGCGGTCCAATCCTTGTAAAAGGGCGGCGGTGCTAGTTTTAAGCCGAATGAAACTACTCGAAACTCGTTGCTCCGCCTTCCGTACTGAAATGCAGTGTATTGTCGAGAGTGAGGATGCAGTGGCACCTGCCAAAAGCTACTGGTCCTGTCGAGATTTGACATGACGTTCATTTCTCGGCATTTCTGAAACAAAACTTCCGCTGGTTCCGGATACTCCCAGTTCTCAATTAAGATGTCATTAAGCTTCCGAGCGTCGAGGCATAGGCCATGAGGTCTTCCCTTCTGTTCGTAAGTATGTTGGCAGTATATGTGATCGTTGGTGCCTCGTCAATATGGTGATTCCTCTCTTCTATTGGCGCGGCTCTTGTCCGTTTCCCGCCTCTTGCGGTTTCTCTTCGAACGATTGACTCATGTCTCCTCCCTCCTGTAGTGGCTCAACTTCAAGATGTCGGACCTGATAAGGCGGTTGATTGGGCGACTGTCTCCACGAGTTTCCTTCGTATGGGGCTCGTTGCCCCCCAGGGTTCATGCCAGGTTTAGGTCCATTAGTCCCATTGGCTCTTCCGCCATTTTGTTGAGAGGTCCAATTGCTCGGGTTATTGTTCTGAGGTCGTGTGTAGTTGTTCCCTTGGTGGTTGGGTTTCCACGTCCCCGTACCGTTAGGGATGTTGTCTCTCGCCGAGTTTGTCTTGTTTCTGGATTCCTTTGTTTTCAAATACCCAGCATTGGTGTTACTAATTTGATGAAATTCCTCCAAAAGCTCAATGAGTTGCTCACACGATTTCATTCCCCTTCCTACAATAGCATATTTAATCTTACTATTGTAATGTCGGACGAGTTTTCTAATCACCTCCTCTTGTTCGGGGGCGGGTATCAGTTCGCTCACTCATGCGAATATTCGTGTGGCATATTCGGCCCTTGATTTGTCTTTGGAGGGTTGAAAATTTCCAAATTCTAATTTTTTTCTTATTTCATGCTGCACATGCTCGCTCCAATAGCGTTGTTGGAACTTAACAGCAAAGTCTTCAACACCCGTTACATTCTGTTTGACGATCAGCCACCAGTCGCCGGGTGGACCTGATAAAGTCTTCTCGATGAGATATTCTTTCACAGGCTCGGGGTCGTACAACCTTCCAATACTGCCTCAGCTGACGGAGATATCTCATAGGGCTCCCTTCACCGTTGAACTCTGGCAGTATATATTTTATAGTGGGTTTCACTGCCGCTGCTGTGGGATGTGGTCCGCCATTCATGTCTTCTACGAGACGCTCAACTATCCGAGCGTGTGCTGTCTATATTCGGTTGATCTGAGCCAGCATTCTGTTTTTCCGGTCTTCTAGACTTTGTGCTATTTTAGTAGTTGCTTCTAGAGACCGGCTCATTTCACTGCCCAATGCAGCCAGTTTCGCTTTCAAAATATTTTCATTTTCTACCATTTCTTGATCTCGACACTTCTTCGCTTCTTCTAGCAGTCTTTTTGTTCTATTTTCTAGTTCCTCAAGACGTTGATTAATGTATATTCACATCTGCCTAGTGTCTGAGCCAGATATGGATAGTGGGGTGGCACGTTCACCCATGTGGTTAGCAGCGTCCTCGAAAATAGTTGCTTCCAAGTCCTCTAATGGGTTTTCTTCTTCGACGCACGCCTTTTTTGACGATTTTGACGAATGTAAACTTGGTTTGCTCATCTTGATTTAGTTTTTATTTGACAAGACTTTTATCACTTCACTAATTCACTCACTGGTCCTCCCCTCGGACTAGAACCTTGACGAAGTCCCTCTCACAGCACTTTGTGATGAGAGAGAGACGGGCGGGGAGGCTTAGCTGGCGGCCCTTGGGTCATGGAGGCAGCGGTGTTTTAAGTATCGGTGAAAAAATGGAGGGGAGCC
>JAUMHM010000072.1:3738817-3749472 GCA_032362435.1 Melikaiella ostensackeni | reverse complement strand
ATTAACGATTTGATAGGCTACCCAGAGAGCACAAGCGTTGAAGAACGTCATTTTTAACGTCTTAGAAACGTCCTCAGTCAGTACAAATAACGTTTTTCGGACATCCAATGTCCCAAATTCATTTTTAGGACGTATTTGAGATATTGGTCGTTTCTAGAACATTATTGGGCCGACTTGGAATGGTTTTTGGGGCGTTTTAATAATGTCTTTTGACTTGTATGCCCAGACAACGTTTCTAGGATGTTCTAATCTAGTTTATAAATTTCGTGCCTACTGGGTACGAAACTCTTTTTTGTAGGTGCTTTATCGTTGTATTTTTTTTCAGTTTTCAAGAATTTCGTAGTCAGATAGAGTTTTATTCGGCACTTTTATTTTGTGTAATAAGAATTTAATATGCTTTTCTAGAATATTCATTTAAAGAACGCCGACTGATTAAACAAATAATTTCTCTTGATTTTACAGGAGATTGAACTCTCTCGAGTGAACTTTCCGCTTTCTAGTATTAGGCAAGCGAATTCAACCGCGGGCAACGAATCATTGGAAAACAATTCATTAAAGACGTCCAATATAAAACATCCGGCGCTGCGGCAACACAGGCTCGGTCTGGTACCGGATGTGGCTTATATGAGCGCGAAACGAAAGCCAACAAACTGAAAAAGGCTAAAAATCTCCCTTTTTCACCTACCAATGAAATCTTAAAGGTAAAACTTGGCATTGAAGTTATACACCTCCCTGAATTCGTCTTGGAAATTTTCAAATTTCCTTTCATCAATTCGAAATCAATCTTTCTTCTTTCATAAAAGGACCACTCGACCTGAAAACCGGGAATATACTTTTGCCAAAGCGCAAACCAAATAGTCGTGGTTTTAGACACTATTTGTTTTTTTGTTTGTTTTGTATAGTATTAACGTTTCAATCATGGAGAAAAAAATTATAACCAAATTCGGCGACAAATAAGCCTCATTTTTATGAATTTGTCCAATTTCGTGAGAAGATATTGCAAAAATAGAGGTCATTTCAATACTTTCTCAAGTTACAAATATATTATGGAATTGAGAACATTGCTTATAATTCATGGGATCATTTAAAATATTTATTTTCTTCAAATATAGATATTGAAATTGAAAAATTTTCCATGCATTTTGTAAAAACTTAACCTTTTGAAAAAATCATAAGAAGTATTAATATTTTTCGACTTACTCTTTAAAGAGTGAAGATAAAAAAATATAGGATGTATATTTAGATTGATTCGAGTGAAAGCTCTCGGTTGTCGGTTTTGAAGAGGTCTGAAAAGCAGTTTCTTATGTCTGAATAATTAAATAGAGCAAGAACCTTTGGTTTAAGTATTTATCGAAAACTAAACTTTTTTTCGAAATGAAGGCTATACAATTTTTTAGATAAAGACGGACTCTTAAGAATAAAAGTACATCTAGAAAACGCTTCTATTGCCTGTGAGGCTAAACATCCGATTATTTTGCCAAAACATCGAATTAAAAATCTAATTACCGAACAGGCGTATCTCAAAGCGTTACATGTTGGTCCTCACTCGCCCGACACATTCTGAGACAGAATCTTTGGGAACTGAAAGCCCGTTACTCTGTTCGTCACATAATTAGCAAATCTGTCGCATGCGTTCTTCAAAAGGTGAAAATTCTATCTCAAATGATGGGGAAATTGCCAGACCTAGAATGTCAAGATCAATACCTTTTGAACATAGTGGCTTTAAGTATGCAGGACCTATTCTCGTTCAATTAGGGATAGGGCGCCGCTATAATTCACATGACGCTCATTATAGTCCTCTTTGTGTGCTTAGCGGCTAGAGCTTTTCATCTGAAGTTGGTGAGTGAGTCCATTTCGAATGCCTTCTTGGCCACCTTCAAAAGATTTGTAGCAAGCAGAGGTTAACTCTTGAACACTTATTGTGACAATGGCACTCATTTCCAGGGAGCAAGTGAAGAGCTCAAAAATGCTTTTCAAGTTTCGCGACATGACGAAAATATTAAACATGTCTTCATCAAAGAAAATATCGAGAGGCATTTAATACCTCCTCATTCACCACATTTTAGCTGCTTGTGGGAAGCAGATGTAAAAAGTGTCAGGAACCACTTATGTAGAATGGTTGGTAACCACACGCTTACTACAGAGGAGATGTCCGCGATTCTATGTCAAATAGAGGCGAGCTTTATTTGAGACCGATATCAGCTATTTCTGGTAATGTAGATAGCTTATCCTATTTATCTTCTGGTCACTTTTTAACAGGGTCTCATTTGCTCTCAACACGGAAGCCATCTGTTCTAAATTTGACAGAAAATCGATTATGGCGATGGGAGTTGGTACAGAAATTGTGTGAACTCATTGGAAAAGATGGTCACTTGAATAATTTCAAAGCACACAAAATCAGTAAAAATGACCAAACCGTGAACTGAATATTAATGAACGGAATATAGTTTTTTTCGCGACGAAGAAAATCCTCTCTGTAAAAAAGGTTTTGGTAGAGTTATCTTATGCTATCCCGATCAAGACGATCTCGTGCGAGCTGTTACTGTAGAGACAACTATAGAAGTTTATCAAAAATCGATTGTCAAATTATGCTCATTACCGATTCATAAGGAAATTGACTTAAGGCCAATTAAAAACTAATTTGTCATGGCGAGCGAGGTTGCCGCATAATTGTTGAAAAACTATGTGCGTTGAAATCACATGTTTTAAGATTGATGTGCTCACAGAAGCCTAATTTTTATAAATACATATCACTCTGAACGAATTCTGCAATCTTCTATAGAATATTTGGAGTTTATGACTACCACAACCACAACATTAAAGGTCGATAATTCCTAATGTAACTACAAATAACGTAACTTCTAATAAACTGAGTACTGAGAATGTTGAATCCGTTTAAAATTTGCTGTTGTAATTCAACGCCTTTCATTCTCTTATCCTGAAACAAGAGGTCGGTATGTTCACGCAGATGAAAATTTTAATTGAAACATACCTGTTTATGTGACTAAGAGTGTGACGTATACTTTCTTCTCATTTATCGATCGGCTGGAACGGCGAAAATTCAGTACTAAACGGAAGAGAGAAACGGAAGAGAGAAGAAAGAAAGGAAAAGATTGCCCCGCCCACGCGGAGTCGGGTAACTATCGGTGTAAAATTACATAGTAGCCAAGAAGTCGGTCTGATTATGAATAAGCAAGCAAAACAGCATGTCACGCAGTATGAATGTGTATCCCCTAGATTATTGTGGATTAGAATCAAAGTGGGAATCAGAAGGCTATTCATTATAGCATGCTATGGTCCAGTTGACGACGACAGTAGTGATGTAAAAAATACCTTCTGGGACTCGTTAAATAACATTATAGGTACTTGCGATCCTGACGAAAGAATCATTTTACTCGTAGATATGAATGGCTCAAGTACAGAAAGAGGCTCGTTCATTGCAGATACTTGGTTCATACATGAAATTATTCACATGTATACTGGGCACAGAGGCGAAAGCCACAGTATGATTGTCCTTGTCGTAGCAGATAAAAGACTGAGAGGGCTCGTAACAGATACAAGGGTTACGATAGGTTCTGAATGTGGAACTAATTAATACCTCATAGTAATAAATATGAACCTTGGTCAAGGATGGAGGAGAAAAAGAATTAATAATAAGTCAAAGCAGACGCAAGTTAAAATAGAGAATTTGTAGAAACCAGAAGTACAAATAGTGTATCATGTAAAGCTGATTATAGGGACGAAAACAGAAAAGCAATGATACTCGTCCAAGAAAGCAAGAGTAATTCAAAGCTGAAGAAGCTTCAAAAATGCAAAATGATTTTGAAGGAAATGAGGAATAATTTTGGAAAAAGGGTTAAGGAGATTAGGAAAGGAAGTACCAGCACTATGTTAGTCGAAATCAGGAATAATGATGGTGAAATGGTATGGGATTCGAACAAAGAGAATTTTAAAAAATTTCAGAAAGGCCATTAACCTCTCTTGTCCGTTCACAACAGGAAGATATGCAAGGGAAAACTTTCATGAATATAATATCATCTATATTTGTAAGAGATTCAGAATCTTTGATTCCTAAAAATAGTATTAATAGCATACAAATATTTAGGTTTGTGTCCATGCTTTTGTGGTAAAACATGTGGAGAGACAGGCGCGCAAGGCACTCCAGAGTTCATAGTTGAAAACGGAGAGAGCGTCATTCGTCAGAGTCAGAGTATACACTCTACATATTTGCTTGTTATATTGAAAGATGGAGCATCAAATTGTTTAATCGAATTAATTGAAATAAATAAAATAATTCGAATGTTATCTAGGTAAAATGTTTGATGTTGAATTTTGCATAATATAAAGTCAAACATGTTATATTATGTTACAGTTAACGTTTCACTTGTTCGCCTTTTATTCATTTCAGAAGGTGCGGACAATGTTTTTGATATTGTGAAAATCATGATTCTGGATCTCTATTTTTATGCATTTCAGATATCCCATTATCTCTCATCATCAATAATACGGCTATACCTACTATATGCATACTTTTCCTATACTTTAGACATACTTCACATACTTGAGCTATACTTTAGAGATATACTACAACCATACTTTGTCTGAATATCATTTATACTTTAGCTAAACTTCACATGTATTTTAGTTATACTTCTCAGATATACTTTAGCAATACATTCTCTATACTTCAACCGTGCATCGTTATATCTTAGGTATATTTGCGCTATTCATTATATATACTTCATTCAAATATACATGAAGTATGGGATAGTATTTTAAAAAGGTATCAAAGATATGAATAATATTTAAAAAATTTTAGGGATGACCAATAGATTTCTAGAGAACTTTAGAGAATAAATGAAATTAAATGAAATTTAATGGGATTTTGAAGGATTTTTAGGAGTTCAGGGTATTTCAAATGATTCCAAGGAATTTAACGGAATTTGAGAATTCTTGAGGGTTTTCAAAGAATTTCCTAGGATTTAAGGAAATTTCAAAGGATTTTGAAAAGGTATCGAGGATATCAATCATATTTAAAAGATTTCAGGGGATTTCAACGGATTTCTAGAGAACTTTAGGGACTAAATAAAATAAAATAAAATTTCGAGAGATTTCAAAGAATCTTTGGGAGCTTAGGGTATTCTAAAAGATTTCAAAGAATTTAACGAGTTTAAATATTTTTGAAGGTTTTTCAGAGAATTTCGTAGGATCTCAGAAAGTTTGAAAGGATTCTTAAAAGGTTCATCCAGGATATCAATGATATATAAAGAACTTTAAGGGATTTCAATTTCAAATTTCTAGAGAGCTGCAGGTACTTAATGAAATGAAATGAAATATCAACATATTTTAAAGTATTCTCAATAGCCTAGGGTGTTCTGAAAGATTTCAAGGAATTGGGCGAGATTAAATTTTTTTTAGAGGTTTTCGAAGAATTGCGTAGCATTTCATAAAGTTTGAAGGGATTCTTTGAAGGTATATCCAGGATATCAATGATTTTTAAAAGATTTCAATATAGAAAGAACAAAGGGTAAGAAGTGATTCAGATAACAATTCTGTGCGTAATTTGGTGTTAAAAAAATGAAGATCTGGAATGGAAACATGGAGATCGGTGCAGGAAAAATGAAGATCGGTAAGGGTAAACTTAATAATTAGCGATCTTTCATTTTACCCTTGCCGATCTTCATTTTCTTTGTATGCCGAGATTACCTCCAGCATTTTTACCTGAATCACTTTTTGAGCTTTTGTTTTTACTGCGAAGGAATTCCAACGGATTTCTAGAGAACCTTAGGAAATAAATTGAATGAAATGAAATTTGAAAGGATTCCTACGGATTTCAGAGATTTTAAGGCATTTTAAAATTGACGAGTTTTCCAGGAATTTTAGAGGATTTCAACAGATTTCAGCTGTTTTAAGAGGACTTCAATGAATTTCAAAACTTTTAAGGTAGTTTAAAGGATTCGAGAAAATATTACGCGATTTTGTGGGAGATATTATTGCATACTAGGTTTCAAAAATAGTTAACCCCTTAATTAAATGTTTAAGAAATTGCATGCCACTATTTTGCTACTATTGACACCGTTATAAGTTTCCCAAATGAGTCCGAGGCCTAAGTCTAAATAATTTTCTTGAATATTTCTTCCTAAATCTTTAAAGATTAATTGTAACACTACACTTTTACTCAACTAAACTATGAATATTTAGGAAGTAGTTGTTATGTATACTGTTATATTATACTTATTCATGTTCTGGAAGTCAGTAAGGCAAGATGCATGAGCAAATTTATAGTTGCAACCCCAGCGCGTTGGGAAATTAGCTGCCCTCCCACGATAAATTGGAGTTCCTGATTTTCGTTTTGCGGTCGTCAACGTCACGTCCCTAGTGGCCATTCTACATGCTTGCCAACCTCCGACCTATTTACCAATTTCTGATAAATTGAGTTTAGTCCGCACTCTGTATGTTGGTATTACGTTCTACCTAGGCCTCAGCCAAACCTGGTTTTAACTGATAATTGAAAACGAAATCCTCACTTAACTCCTGTCGCGCTATTAATATCACAATTCTTCATTAATATTCTTATTATTACCATTATTATTATTATCATTACTATTACTAATATTACTATGAAAAAAATGATATCTCAGACTTATGATGGTTACAGCCAATATGTCGAAGGCACTTTTAGAGTTGGATATTTGTACCAAACTGAATATATTGCACGGGTCCATCCCGGTTTACATCATCAGTCACGGACGCATTTCGGTAATGCAATCAAGTGATCTGATGAAAGTGATATGCATAATTTGACATACTGGGTAGTCTGGTATAATTTTCACCCCACCACCCACGGACTGGGTTGCAGCCAAGTGCATGATGGGGGGGACCTACAGCCTAAGGTGGAATCCGAACCACCAGAACTTCGGTAAAAGTACATGGAAAAATTTTCAGAGGTACTGGCTCAGGGATCGAACCCCGGACTTCTAGTAGGAAGTCCTAGCGCTTATTATTATCATTATTATCATTATTATTATTATTATACCATCAAGCCAAATTTCATCCAGGGTAAGCGTAAATTAATCGGTTCTAGCCTCGTTGCATTACTGGGGATCAAGAAAGTTATACGGTAAGGTTAAACTGTTTGATAAATCCATAGAAAAATGCATACGCCTTGCTATAACAACATCCACTAAGGAAAGCTCTTCACGAGTGCCCATGAGTATTCAAAATCTCTCGTTTCAAGCGTCACTCTTCTTCTTATAAACAATTGTCTTCCATACATTCCTATCCTTGCATACATCTTTGGCTTTCTGAACATTCATACATCTTTTCATGCTTTCACACTTGTTAACCAATATTTTTCCTACACACAATCTTTGAGAACGTACTTATTACTGACTTTGGCCATTAGCATTTTACCGCGCATATTCCGCAGGAATTGCATGCCAACCGCTTTTACCTTACTCCTATCCTTTTTTCTTGATATATGCAGGTTTTGCCACTATACCGAACAGTGAATGCAAACACAGAATTATATGTATATTGCAATTTTAGCTTTATTCGTTACATTTTCACTTCTAGCAATTGTTCGCACACTGCCGATAACCTTTCTACCCTCGTTCATGCGTCTGGATACTTTTTATCCCAACCACATCCAGTAAATGAAGCTCTCTACGAAGGTCCATTAGTAGCCAAAACCTTCCGTTCTAGGCGTTATTCTCCTTTTTATGAACAATTGTTCTCCATACCTGTACATCCCTATCCTTGCATATATCGTTTGCTTCATTTACATCCATATACCTTTTCATGCAAGCTCTTGGGTTTCTACGACTCTTTAAATCTCTTCGTTTTAGAGACTCATTTACACATTCCAATCATTTGTTCTTTATTTCACCCCTGAGTACGCTACTAATCACCTTACCTGAACACACTTGTTTCCTCAAACGTCCTTCATTCATTCTCTCAACATGACCAAACTATCTTAGCAAATTTCTTCCACTCTTGCCAATCAATATTTCTCCTACACCACATTAACCCACTCAGGACTTCTTTTTATAACTTTCACTAACTTTAATTCATAAGATAATATGTTAAATATACACTGAATTTGGAGTGAAGGGGTCACAGTCCATCATCTTATCTACCTGATCCCCTTTTTTCGCCCTTTCCCCTATGTTTCCCCTTAACTTTTAAAAATCCCCTTAAGCACGTGAAATCGAGAATTCTGACTCAATTTCCCACTTTTTTACAGAGTTTCTATTTATTTCTCGAAAATTATGAACAGAAATTTCAGACATTAGATAACAAGATGTTTTGAAAGACATTCTTTTTGATGATACCAATTCCAAATATTTCCTAAACGATTCATTCGCTAATTCTGTTTGAAGCAGGAATAAAATGTTCCAAATTTCGGACTACACATCTTTTGGATGATGATCCTCCACCCCCCACCCCTCACAAGAAGAAGCCAAAAAAATAATTTCTATACAATTGTATCAATAACTGGCTTCACATCAAAATGCTCTAAAAATAGGGGAAATAAGAAAATATTTCACGAAAATAGGGAAATAAATTCTTTTAAATAAACTTAATGTGAGCACTACATTAAATTCAATTTGAACCGCTCAAGACTCTTAATATTTAAGTAAAAAGATTGCATTTTCAACAAAATAGATGAATTTTCAACCAGATAGTTGAATTTTCAACCGAAAAAGTACATTTTCGTCCAAGAAGATTAATTTTATAACGAAAATGAGGAACTGTCAACAAAATACATGAATTTTCAACCACAAAGTCGAATTTTCAACCGAAAGTGGGATGGCCAAAATTTTCAGTAAAAAAACTTAAATTTAAACCAAAAAAAGAATTTTTCAAGGAAGTAGTTTAATTTTTGAGCAAAGAGATAAATCTAACTAAAAAAATGAATTCCCTTCAAAGTAGTTTAACTGTCAATCAAGTAGTTGAATTTAAAAAAAAAACAGTTGTAGCCTCAATCAAAACAGATCAATTTTAAACCATACAGTTGCACTTTCAAGTCACAAAGACGAATTTTCTACAAAACATTTGAATTCTTAACACGAAAATATAAATTTTCAACAAGAAAGTTAATTTCAAACCAAATAGAAGAGTTTGATACTTTAATAGTTGAATATTCAATCCGATAAGACAAATATGCAACCAAAAAACTGACTTTTTAACAAAATTGTTTAACTTTCAACAAAATAATCAAATTTTCAAGCAAATAATTGAAAATGTAACCCAAAAAGATAAATTTTCTGCCAAGCAGGTGCATTTTAACCAATGCAGATTAGTTTTCATCCGAACAGTTGCATTTTTAACAAAAAAATAAGAATTTTTGAACCAAAAAGACGAATTTTCAACAAAAGATTTGAGGTTCAAAGCGAGACAGATTAATTTTCAACCTAAAAGGATGACTTTTTAACAGAATTTTTGTATTTATATAATTATATAATGAAATAATTCAGTATTAATATTAATGAAATAAAAATTATCGCAATCAAATAGTTATTAAATAATTATGAATTAGATAATTACAGTTAATGTTTATTCGAAAAATATTACAGCAAATAGTCACTAGAAAGACATTTTTAGTCGATTCCCAAAAAGAATTGAACTCATTCATAGAAAAATGGTCAAAATAAGTAATTGTTCATGAAAATTGTTTAAATAACTTGCAATTGCTGTCAACTGAAATTATATGACAACAAGAAGTCATTGGTAAGACATTTTTAGTTGATTCCTTGAAGCATATAAGACCATTCATGGTGAAAAGATCGAAAATGTGCATTTGTTTATAGAAATTGTTTAAATAATCAAAAATTATTGTGAATTCAAAAAATATGACAGCAAAAGGACATTGGAAAGACATTTCAGTCGATTTCGTAAAGAAAAGTGAGTCTATTCATGAAGGAATATTAAACATGGGCATTGGCTTATAAGAATTGTTTAAATAGATAAAAATTTTTGTCAAACTGCAGAATATTACAACACGGAGTCATTAAAGAGACATTTTCAGTTCATTCCACTGATAAAATTGAGCCTACTCATTCATTGTCAAACTGTGTATTTGTTTACAAAAATTGTTTAAGGAAAAACAAAAGAGCAACTATTTTTAATTGATCGTGAACGTACATTAATTTCTCTCACATTTCATGCAAAAACTTATCAATGAAAATAACGAAAGAATGGCACTTGCTCATTAATTTGTTTATAACACTGCAGACCATTTTTTTTCTCACCCTAACACATAACAAATTATTCCTGTATGGTTCGTATACTGATTCAAGGCCTGTTTTATTGAATCTGAGAACCTTTAGAGCAGTGACGCACTTGAAAAGTTATCAAGAAAAAAAAACAAATTTCATTTGTTATTAACTAAAAATTGTTATTTTGAGAAGAGTCGAAAATTATAAATTACATATTATACCTGGAAGACTCACGGTCATTAAAAAAAATACATCGAAATCCGTCGAGAGATTTTTGTTAAAGAAAATTTTCTGACACACTCACACACTTACAATGTCCCAAGATGATCACCGTCTTCGTCTAAGAGAGCTATTCTTAAGGTCAGTTACACCAGCCCCCCCCCAATCATAATTTTAGAATTTCTTTAGCTCACTGAATTGCGCCGCAAATGCGCT
>JAUMHM010000072.1:3646527-3718824 GCA_032362435.1 Melikaiella ostensackeni | reverse complement strand
AAATGGTTAAATGCTGGTCAAGTGTATGCTTGATGTTTTTAATACAAATGTTTCTTTCATGAAGATATATAGGATTAGCGAAAAGTGAAAATAAACTGCGTAGAATTGAGGTAGGCTTCTATTACATAAAAGGAATCATCTGTAACTCACCAAACACCTTGTTTTCAAGTTTGACCGATATTAAATAATTAAGTCACAGATTGTGTTAAGAAATCAAATTCCTATCAGAAGACGTCATTTCTCTCCTGGATGCAGTAGATCTTGGTAATAGCTTCATTGAGAGTATTATTAAAATTAAAATGTGTCCACTTTTTCATCCTTTATGTCTATTCCTATTTAGAATTTTTTATCATTCGTATCGCATTTTCTTATGTCAAGATGAGTTTCTATATTGTCTGTTCTATTAGTATAATAATGCCAATAGAAATTTCAATATATTTACATAAAAATGTGAACGTTGTTATGTCTTATAATAAAAATGATAACATTTCAAATTAATAAGTACTGGTCAATGATATTCTTTTATTTTTTAAACTAAGTAGTACATGAAGGATTCCGGAGCATAAAGGCGTAAGTGCCAAGTTTCAGAAATGCGTTTTAGAGGCTGAAACTAATTGTTTTGACCTAACTCACGTCTCTGCGTAGACGATTATGGCCCAGATCAATTTAGAAGTCGGCCAAAATCTATGATTGGAAATGTTTACATTCTCATTCATGAGAGTGTATTGGAATCGTCTAAATTTTCGACCTCTAGATTTAAATTGATCTTTACGTTTCGGCACTCCCAGATGCTACAAATCATTAAATTTTGTCGGTGCCTGTCTGTCTGTATGTCTGTATGTACGTGGGTCTTTTCAAATTAACTTCGGAATTCGATACCGGTAAACTTTGCTTTTCAAAGTTGTTAATTGTAATGATATATTGCTGTGGCAGGATGCTTCAGAATGCTTTTTAATGCGTAATGAGGGTAGTGGTAACAAATAATATACAGCGGTGGCTTTTTAAACACCGATCTTTGTTTTGAGGTGGACATAGATGACACGAGGGATCAAAAATGTATTAAATTATTGAATTTTTGAGGTTCCTCTTCAAAAAGTTTTATATTATATTCTTTAAAGATATACCATAGTTACAAGATCTGCAAACGTATGTATTCAATCTGATAGTGTTAAACAGAATAAAATTCATAAAGCACGTCGCTCTAAATTTGTGTAAAAAAGTAAAAATTATATACATTTTTTGCTGAACTTTGATGAAAGCATCTATATTTCACGTTTTTAAGTACTGGTTGCTGCAGAAATACACCTACAATCCAGTTTCTTAGAAAAAAAAATCAAATTCTATAGAGGTAGACATAGTTGAGAGTGGGCATAGTGCAGTTGAATTCGCACTATATTTCGTAAATAATATTTGTGTTATTGGAGGATTGAAGGAGAAAAAACGAATTGGGCCTAAGTTACAAAGCACGTTTTCATACTTTTTGAAGAATTTTTTTATGATAATCCTTCCAAAATCGTTCGGTAAATTCGGAAATCATTTTTGGGACTTTTTAAAGAGAATTTATGTCAAAACAACATGTAACTAGACTTGTGTTTTCAAAATATACGTAAAAACTGATGTGGACAGGTTGATGCGAATTTCGGGGACAAGGATAAATATATCTGCACAAAATTATTTAAAGTAATGAAATTATTAAAAACAATCTTTCAAAGTATTGAATAATTCTTCACGTGAGTAAGCAAAAGAAAATTAATATCTCTATGGAATGTTCAGGAGAACTAATCGAAGTCTTGAACTTGGACCTGGGGACAAAGCACTTCATTAATCTACGATGTGTTCAAATGAAATAATTCTTAATAAAAACCACTTTTATTCCAGATTTTGTTTTGATTCTTATAGTTGATGATTCGCATCAACTACGTCCACCGCAGTTTTTTACATATATTTTGAGAATACAAAGTCTATTCACATGTTGTTTCAACATAAATTCTCCCTAAGAAGTTTGAAAAATGATTTTCCAACTTATCGAACGATTTTGGAAGGAATTTTCATTGAAAAATTCTTCGAAAAATACGAAAACGTGTTTTGTAGCTTGTGAACTACTACGTCCCCCTATGTTTATTCTTTGCTAATTGATATTTTTTTCAATATTAATTTTTTTACACTTCTAACCGCGACCCAATTCAGTATTTCTCGTAAGCTAATTTAAATTCATCAATAACACAAATATTATTTACGAAATATAGTAAAAATTCAACTGTACTATGTCCACTCTCAACTATGTGACTATGTCAACCTCTATAGAATTTAATTTTTTTCTAAGAAACTGGATTGTAGGTGTATTTCTGCAGCTACTAGTACTTAAAAACGTAAAATATAGATACTTTAATAGATGTTTAGCAAAAAATGTACATAATTCTTAATTTTTTACACAAATTTAGAGCGACGTGCTTTATGAATTTTATTCTGTTTAACACTATCATATTGAATTCATACGTTGCAAATCTTTGAAATACATCTTCAAAGAATATTATATAAAATTTTCCGAAAAGAAACTTTAAAAATTAATTAATTTTATAAATTTGAAATCCCTCATTTCATTTATGTCTATCTCAAAACAACGATTGGAGTTTAAAAAGCCACCGCTGAATATTATTTGTTACTACCACTCTCATTACACATTAAAAAGCATTCTCAAGCATCCTGTTATAGCAATATATTATAATTAACAACTTTAAAAAGCAAAGTTTACCGGTGTCAAATTCCGAAGTTAATTTGAAAAGACCCACATACCTGTACATACAGACAGACAGACACCGACAAAATTTTATGATTTGTAGCATCTGGGAGTGCCGAAATGTAAAGATCCATTAAAATCTAGGGGTTCAAAATTTGGACGATTCCATTACACTCTCATGAATGAAAATGTAAACATTATCAAACATGGATTTTGACCCACTTCTAAATTGAGCTGGGCCATAATCTTCTACAGAGACGTGAGTTAGGTCAAAATAATTAGTTTCAGCCTATAAAACGCATTTCTGAAATTTGGCACTTACGCCCTTATGTCCCGGGATCCTTCAAGTACTACTTATTTAAAAAAAAAAGAATATCATTGACCAGTACTTCTCAATTTGAAATGTTATCATTTTTATTAAAACATATAACAATGTTCACATTTTACGTAAATATATTAAAATTTCTATTGGCATTATTATACTAATAGAACAGATAATATAGAAACTTATCTAGACATATGAAAATACGATCCGAATGATAAAAAATTCTCTATAGGAATAGACATAAAGGATAAAAAATTGGTAATATATCAATTCTAATAATAATCTCAATGAAGTTATTACCAAGAACTACTATACTGCATTCAGAAAGGGAATAACATCTTCTGAAAGGAATTGGATTTCTTAACACAATCTGTGTCTTAATTATTTGATATCTGTCAAACTTGAAAATAAGGTGTGTGGTGAGTTAAAAATGATTCTTTTTATATAATAGATAAGTCCACCTTAAATGCCAGCAGTTTATTTTCATTTTTCGCGAATCCTATATATCCTCATGACAGAAACATTTGTATTAAAAACATCAAGCATACACTTGACCAGCATTTAACCATTTATTTTTTATCATATCGCTAGCTTTTTCAGCAATCATAATAGTTGGAGCATTAGTGTTTCCTCTAGGAAGATCAGGCATGATGGAAGCATCAACAACACATAAATTTTTAACACCATAAACATGTAACTTTGGATCAACAACCGCTTCCGAATCTTCCTTAGGACCCATTTTGCAAGTCCCAACTGGATGAAATAATGTGTGAGTATATTGTTTTATCACACAGATCCAATATTCATCAGTATTGAATTCAAATGCACCACAAGGAGACAAAGGCGTTTCATTAAACACGAAATTATTATTTTTAAATACTGTAGTATTAAATAATCCAAGAATTATTCGGACACTTTGAAGCAATCGTTTCATGTCTAAATCCTCTGTCAAATATCTTGCTTGAATTAGAGGTGCACCCCAGATCGGATCAGTGTCATTAAGTTCAATAAATCCTTTACTTTTCGGTGTTAGTAGAATTGGCGAGATAAAAAATTGATTGTAGTAAACAGGATTATCACTATCAGGTAGAAATAATAATTGCATATCCGGAGCGCTCTGACTTTTTTCATATTCAGTTCTAAAAAATGCAGTAATAGTAATACCTACAGTAGAAAATGGACCTCTATGTGTTGAAAGATAATATTTCAAATCCCTTAGTTTTTGTGGACAATTATAACTATTTATCCTTCTGTCTACTATTTTACAAGGTATTCCCATGAAAGTCACGTGATCTTGAAGATTATGACCGACGGATAAATTTTGTATGACATCGATACCATGTTTCTGCAGCTGGTCGATTGGACCTATTCCAGAAAGCATTAGTAACTTGGGAGAATTTATGGCACCTGCAGACACAATGACTTCTTTCTTTGCCATTACCCTCTTACTTTGACCTGTGAAAGTAGATGTATACTCAACACCTATGGCTCTCTTTGTGCTGGGGTCAATCAAAATCTTCGTTACGAAAGTTCTAGTTTTTATAAACAAATTAGACCTTTTATCTCTGATTGGCCGAAGGAAAGCTTTGTTTGTACTTTCGCGAGATGCGTTATATGATGTTGTCTGCAAATTCATTGATCCTAATTGGAACTCCCCATTGATATCAATAGTTTTAAGTCCAAATTCTTCAAGTCCTCGTAAAACAACTTTTGCATCTGGTGTGGTATAAGGGAACCTTTCTACAGATAAATATCCTCCAGTTTGATGATACTTCGAATTTCCTTTTAGAATCTGCAAGTTAGATAAATTTATTATAGAATTCTGGGGAGATTAACTTACATTTTGCAAAATATGATTTTGATTACATCCTCATCTTTGTTGTCTTCCGATTTTTTAAAGTAAGGCAACACATCTTTGTAACTCCAGCCAGGATTTCCCAATTTTTCCCACGCATCATAATCTTCTCTATTTCCTCTAGCGTACAACATGTAGTTTATTGTGCTCGATCCTCCCATTACCTACATGAAAACACTTTCTTAAATTCGTAACAACTGGACTTAAATCCGAAAAAATATAATATGTAATAATAAATAGGATGATTGTCATACAAGCTATAATTATTTTCAATTAGGTACTTACTTTGCCACGAGGCCAGATACATCCTTTATCCAATAAACATGCATTTTTGTCTGGTTGGGTTCGATAGTTCCAATCAATATCAGATTTTTCAATTTCAAAAGTCAATCCTGGTATCTCAGCAGCTTCTGGTTCCTCTCTTCCAGCTTCCAATAATAGTACCTGGAAATAAGTAATAAAATTATTAATAATTTAGTGGAATTTATCTCAGATCAGAATTTTAATATTTGATGTGCAAATCACAATACAGTACATTAGAAAAAGTTTTCAACAAAAATAACATTTTCTATCAAATTTTCTCAATTATACTTTACAGGTATATTAAGGTCGCACCTTTTCGCTAAACTTAATAAATGTTCATAAACCTCAAAAATTGTTGAAAAATAAACACAAATTTCCTTCTTTCAAAAGTTTTCAAGAATATTTACATTCCATTCGTTGATCTCTGTCAGTCTATTCGCAAGTACGCATCCTGCGGATCCAGCTCCAACAATAATGAAATCATACTCTGGTGGTTGCTTCTGTACCTGCCAAAAAAAAAATTGAAGTTAGCATTTTCAAGTAAGTTGCGAATTGGTAACAGTACATCGTTACAAATTTCTGTTGGAACTTTACATTAAATATATTGGAAGTTTATTTCCGAGATGTAAGGTAACATTCCAATACATGAAGTTGTAGTTTTCAAATGCTGGTATTGTAATATTGCCATGCATGTAACGTAATGTTGACGAAATTTTTTTTTTAGAAAAATCGAAATTCGCAGGCACGGGAAATGGAACCGTAACCACCAAGCCCCAAGTCGAGTCCAAGGAATTTATATGGTAAGGGTAAGTAAGGGATTTTTCAGGAGAAGGGATAGGTTTACGATCAATCTAGAATTAGTCATCGCAAGCTTTTCATTCAAACGACACACACGTCCCACAACACCGCTCTGATACAGGTCGCTGATTTACCTCTCTAGCAATTACCCCAGGTGAAGAGCTTCACAAAGCCATTATACTAATCCACCAAAAAAATCTCTTCACGCGGGCCCATTAGTATCCAAAAGTTCTCGTTTCAGGCATAACTCTTCTTCTTATAAACAATTGTTCTCCATACATCCCTATCCTTGCACACATCTTTTGCTTCCTTACATCCATGCATCGTTTCATGCAAGTTCTTGTATTACTACGACTTCAAATATTCCTTCTCTTCAGGGCCTCATTCACACATTCCAACCATTCTTTCTTTGTCCTACCTCTGGGTGCGCTACCTGTCACTTTACCTAAATAGACTTGATTCGTTAAGCGTTCTTCATTCATTCTCTCAACATGACCAAACCATCTCAGCAGATTTCTTCCACTCTTGTCAATCAATGTTTCTTCTACACCACATTCTTTGAAAACCCACTCATTACTGACTTTGTTCATCACCATTTTACCGCACATATTCGGCAGGAACTGTTTACCAACCACGTTATTTACTTTTATCCTTTTCTTGATACGTCCAGGTCTCGCTACCATACAGCACAGTGGGGTCAAGCACAGAATTATATATTGCAATTTCAGCTTTATTTGTTACATTTTTACGTCTATTAATAACTCGTATATTGCTGAAAATCTTCCTAACCTCGCTTATATGTCTGGATATCTGCATCTATCTTTCCGTCAGCAGTAAATAAACTTCCATGATACACGAACTCATTCTCTCTGTAAATCATCGGCTGATTCTGCCGTAACAATCTTATCATCTGCAAACGTCAGTCCACGCTTTTTCATTGTCCCGAGATCAACACCTTGCTCGTCTGAGAGAGCCATTTTCAGATATTTGTCCATGTATATATTCAACATCCAGGAGGACATAACACTGCCTTGCTTAACGCCCTGCTTAATATCAAACCAATCGCTCAGTTGTCCTATTACTCTAACACTCGCTTTACTACCATTACATATTGCTTTTAATGCCTTTAGGAGCCAACCATTCACTCCATACTCTTTCAGGACCTCCCAAAGTTTAGATCTATTCACATTATTGAAAGCTTTTTTCCAGATCTAAAGATGCATAGAAAACTCTTTTATTTACTTTCAAACTTTTCTCTATGATCTGTCTCGAGCTAAATATCTGATCCGCAGATGATCTCCCTGACATAAATTCACATTGGACTTCCCAGATCGTTTCCTTAGTTATTCCCATGACCTCACTAATAATTTTTTGGTAAATATTATGCCCACGTTACTAAGAAGGCTAATCGCTCTATATCTACCCTTATCACTCTTTCCCTTATAGAGTGGGACGATAATTGACTTTCTCGAATCATTTGGAACCTTACCGTTCACAGCACACATATTCATAAATTCGCTCAGTCACACAAACAGATATCCGCCACCGCGCTCAAGCATTTCAGCGGTGATACCATCTACACCAGCAGCCTTACCATTCTTTAGTTTCTTAATCACGGATATAATGTCGTCGATATCGATTCTTCTTCCGCTACCTACAATGGGATTGCCTAACGTATCCTCTCCAGTGTCAGCGTTGTTATGCTCCATAGCTTGACCTACACACAATTTCTTTAAAAAATCACTTACACAGTCTTTCACTTTGCCCGAATCCCATACCATTTCACCATTTGCATTCTCAATTCCGACTACCCCAGTGCTAGTACTTTCTTTCCTAATCTTCTTAATCCATTTCCGAAATAATTTCTTATTTCCTTCAAAATCATCGGGAGCTTGCATCGCAAAGTTCAGGCAAACTTTCCGCAAATGAGAAAATGTCCGCCATGTGGCAGAATTGTAAAGCAAGATTGAGGGAACATTGTCTGGAAATGTTTAACTTAATCCATTGCGCAGTAGTTTTCTAAAGCACCTAGGGCTGAGCAGTAGTTTTTTTCTATTCTCCCAAAATGCCGCCTTATCAGTGTATAAATAAGTAAGCTATATGGTACTTGAAGAAAAAAGTTGAATTATAACTTTCCGAGTAACCTTCCCGCAATTTTCCCCAAGTATTGCAGGCAATACTTGGCAATACAAAATCTGGATTCTTGTTTCAGCAAATTCTATATTCTAACTCGCATCTGCTTCGAATTATCAATTCTTCTTCTCCCCCACCCTTGACCTAGGTTCAATTTTGAAATTAAGAGGTAGTGAGCCATTCCGCATTCAGAACCCCTCATAACCCTCGCTTCTCTTACAAGCCCTCTCAGTCTCTCATCCGCTACAACTAATGTCAATCATACTGTGGCTTTCGCCTCTGCACCAAGTATACATGTGGATCATTTAATGTTTGAACCAAGTATTTCTAATGGACGAGCCTTTTTCTAAGCACACGCTAATCAACTTGTCCCCGTTATCATTCGTTTTTGGGTCTCCGAAATCACTCAGTACCCTGTCGATACCTTCGCGTTGCACACCAACCCTGTCATTCATATCTTCGAGTAGGATGATTCTTTCCCCAGGATCGCAAGTACTTATAATATCATTTAACGAGTGCCAGAAGGTATTTTTTACATCACTTCTGTCATCATCAACTGAAGCGTA
Organism: Melikaiella ostensackeni; assembly: GCA_032362435.1. NCBI lineage: Eukaryota > Metazoa > Arthropoda > Insecta > Hymenoptera > Cynipidae > Melikaiella > Melikaiella ostensackeni. Next base: position 3,710,107 of record JAUMHM010000072.1, on the reverse strand, counting down.
GCACGCTATAATAAATAGCTTTCTGATTCTTGACGCGTATTGTATCCCGCAATTCCTTTTCCTCAAGATTATTTACATTTACATTAATGTATTTGAATAGTAAAAAATGTAAAACTGCTACATTTTTCTTGTATACTTTCTACGATTGATGTTAAGAAGAGAAACAGAATAGAGAATAGAAACAATTAAGATTCAAGGTAAAATTTAAAAAAAATTAAGTTTAAATTAAATTATTTTTATATTTTAATTATATTAAATTATATTATTTAAATTAAAATTAAATTTAATTAAGTTTTAATCTCGTAATTGTCCATTATAAATTTCATGTTTTCTTTCTAGATTTTACACTTTCAGAATGGATATATTTTTCAGCTTTTAGTATTATAGCCGATAAATTTTGAATCTATTTATTTATTTTTCAATCTTTTTATATTCTCATAATTTTTCATAGAGTAGATTATTTCTTTAAGAAAAAATCGTTTGTGAAACTTTCATTTCTTTTTAAAAACAACTTAAAAACCGAACGTAATTTTATATTTTCGAAGGACAGTCTCTAAAATCTATAAATACTGTCACACAAATATGACATGAAGATTCAAAGATTTTTTTAAATATAAAAAAAAATATAGTAACAATCGGGATTTTTTAAAATTCATTCACTCTTATTTTGAAATAAAAAGTAAAACCTGATGACTTTAAAGACTTGTTTTTTTTTTTAAAGCAAAATTTCCATACTACAAAATCTTTGGAATTTTAAGTCAAAACATACACTTATTAATAATTTAAAAGACCAGAAGAAAAGTTTAATTTGTAAATCTTCAACTTTTTTATATTTTAAAATTAAAAATTGAAATAAAAAAAATTAACCTCAATAGAATTTTTTCAACTTTAATCTACTCGAAAGCCTCACTCTCAGTTTCAATTACAATTTTTATACTTTCAAACTTAATTTCTTTGAGAAAAGTTACATTTTAATTTTAAATTCTATTTAATCCAATTGCGTTCAAATGAAATTTTCAATTTAATTTCTTAAATTTCAGTATCGTCTCTTTCAAATTCACCATCAATGCAATTAATTTAAAAAAAGTAATTTAAACTATATCTTTAGTTCGAATTGATAAAAAATTTTTATTTTTTAACTGAAGTTTGGAAAAGAACTCGCATATTTCATCTTAAAAAAATCAAATAAAAGCTTTTATCTATGAGAAATTTTTGTTTTTCTAAATTAAAAAAAAAATCACCTCATTATTAAGAATAAATATTCCAAAAATTATTTTTAAAAAAGTTCACCACGTTCTGATAAAAGAGAAAAAAATTAAGTTATTTCCTAATGAATCATTTCTATTTAAATTTTTAAAAAGTGCAAATCGCACGTGTGTTTGTTTAAACAAAAGACAGGTGTTGCGCCTGCGTCGTCATTGGTCGGTCACGTGGTAGGGGAAACATTAACTGTCAATCTTAAGTGTCAAAATCGGTACGTTTAACGGTTTCACAACAAACCAATAGTCTATAATATATAAAATTCTGAAAAATCCGAACATGATAAAGTAACTCTTCATAAAAAAAACCTCGGATTATCTCAATGACGAAATTCGCCTCCAGGTTAGTTTCTTTCCAAGGAATTCATCAGAATTCATTATCTCCATCTCGAAACTTACAGGTTATTTTCACCGTCTCTTTCAAACCAAGTCAAACTCTGTCAATATTTTTGTCCTTTTTTTTTCTCTGCCGGGTTCGAAGCACGTCGAAGTCCTTGAGCCTTCCAATAATATGATAAGTAGTATTTCACCGTACATATTTTATGAATTCTCGTGTTCCGGGCATCCCGGTCTTGCGGTCCTCGAGGACATAACCTCTAAAGGAAACATCAATAGAAGATTAAATGGGCGATTAAATCGTTTTAAATTACAAAACCAGGATTGCTGCAGGGCCTAGATTATCTGTCAAAGGTATGGAATTTTTAAAAATACTTTGAAGAACACGGAACAGGTGCGGACATTTTTAAAAGGTCCAGGAAAACCTCATATTTGGTCAATTTTTCAAACTTTTGCCAATTTTTCAAACTCTTTTTCCAAGTTGTTTTTTTTTGTCCTTACTGTTTTCAGCACAAATGTTGCTAGTGCAACTGCAAATAATTCGCGATTCAAAATTGAGTATGCCTTAAACTGAAAACATTCGTAGAGTATAAAATTGAAAAGTATTTGGATTCAAATTTAAATTGTTTAAAATTTACCATTTCCAAAAGCATATATATATATATATATATATTTCAAATTGAAAGAGATTGAAAATAAATCACTTTAACTAACCGCAATTCAAAATTAAATAAATATATTTGTACCGAAACATTTAAAACTGTCTAGATCAAAACTAAATTGTTTGAAATTGGAGGAATTAGTTTTATTAGCAATTTGAAAGCTTTATACTCTCAGACTATTTCCTTTATCTTTACAGAGAATTGAAATTAGAATTGCACTTTTTCATTTCCAGTTATTCTTCATCTTTAACGATATTTTTTCTTCCTCCTGTCTCCAATTTTTTTCGAATGGAGACATTGGTGGTGTGAAAAAGGTATGGAATTTTTTAAAACCATTCAGGAGAACCTGGATAAGACGTGGAATTTTTTAAAGGGTCCTAGAAAATCTCAATTTTGTTCAACTTTTCAAACTCTTGCCAAATTTTTGTTGTCTTTACTGTTTTTTGCACAAATATTCCTAGTACAGCTGCAAATAATTTGCGATTTCAAATTGAGTAAGCCTTATACTTAAATAATTGCAGAGTATAAAATTGAAATGGATTTGGATTCAAATTTAAGTCGTTCAAAGTTGTACCATTTCCAAAAGTCCGTGTACATTTCAAATTCAAAGAGTTTGAAAATAAAGAATTTTAAATAAACACGTTTCAAAATTGAATAATAATATATGTATAAAAATACTAAAAACTGTCGAGATCACAATTTAATTGTTCAAAATTTGAGGAATTTATTTAGTTAGCAATTTGAAAGCTTTATGTTCTCAGACTATTTCTTTTATCTTTACAAAAAATTGAAACTAGAATTGCACTTTTTCATTTCCTGTTCTTATTTATCTTTAACGATATTTTTTCTTCCTCTTGTTCCTAATATTTTTGGAATTGATACATTGGTGGAGTGGAAAGGTTATGAATTTTTTTTAAATACTCTGGAGAACCTGGAATAGGGTTGGAATTTTTTAAAAGGTTCTGGAAAACCTCAATTTTGTTCAACTTCTCAAATTCTTTTGCCAATCTTTTTTTGTCTTGACCGTTTTTTGCACAAATGTTCGTAGTGCAGCTGCAAATATTTTCACGATTCAAAATTGAATAAGCCTCATATTTAAATAATTTTATATTATAAAATTGAAATAGATTTAGGTTCAAACTTAAATCGTTCAAAGTTATACCATTCCCAAAAGCCTATTACATTTAAGATTGAAAGAGTTTGAAAATAAAGAATTTTAACTAAACACGTTTCAAAATCGATTAATTATATATGTATTCAAATAAAAATAACTGCGAGGTCGTTTTTTTTACCGTTCTCACCACATTTGTTGCTACATTTTAGTGAAAATAAATTTACGATCCAAAATATTAGTCAAGCTTCAATGTTAAATAATTATAGAGCATAAAATCGAAATGTATTTGGATTCTAATTTATTAAAGTTGTACCATTTGCAAAGTATATATACATTTCAAACTGAAAGAGTTTAAAAATAAACAAAATAACTAAACACGTTTCAAAATTGAATAATTATATATGTGTCGAAACATTATGTACTGTCGATATCAAAATTTAATTGTTCAAAATTGAAGGATTTGTTTAATTAGCAATTTAACTATATTTTTTCTTTCTCCTGTCACTAATTTGTCTTCGAATTGTTACGTTGGTGGTGTGGAAAAGGTACGGAATTTTTCAAAAGTCTCTGGAGAACCTGGAAAAAAGTTGTGGAATTTTTACAAGGTCCTGGAAATGCTGAAATGCCAATTCCTCAAACTCTTTTGCCAAGAGATCGTTTTTTTTTGTTTTTATCATTTTTACCACATTTATTGCTACTTGCTAGTGCAAATAATTTAATGATTCAAGATATTAGTTAAGCTTTAAAATTAAACAATTTTAGAGCATAAAATCGAAGTGGATTTTGATTCAAATTTAGATCGTTCAAAGTTGTACCATTTCCAAAAGCCTATATACATTTCAAATTGAAAGAGTTGGAAAATAAACAATTTTAACAAGAAGTTTCAAAATAGAAAAAGGTTATGATTCAAACAATTACACATTTCGAAAATTTCTAATTTCAAAAACGAACCGATCTCATATGAAATCGGTTAGTCTGATCCTGTTGATGTCACGAAATTGTTTGGGCTGAAATATATTGTTTTCTAAGGTAAGATATGAGACACGTATTTTTTGTTTCTCACCAAAAAAAAATTTCACGAACTAAGGATTGCTTGAATATTTGAGTGAATTATGTAAAAATTAATAAAAATTTTCTGAAAAATGTTGTATTTTGGGAACGAATTGACATGATTTTCTTATCTTCATGAAAGCTCTAAGTACAATCTACACTTTTTTAAATCGCTGAAAGAAACTCAAAAATTTTTGAAAATTACCAAAGTTGAGTACAATTTTCGAAAAAACTAAAAAGTCAATTTTGTCAAGAAGGCCATCTTAATACTGTTACAGAATTGATGAATATCAGATCTTTTAGAATTTAAATAAGAATTTATTTTAAAATTTTAGAATTTCTTGTTCAAAAATTTTAGAGTTTGAATAAGAAAAATGTTGAAATTATAATTTTTGCTGTTCTAATTTGATTAATTCCACTTCTTACTTTACTAATTTTGCCATTTTTGTTTTCTTTCTTCTTTTCTGTAAAATTAATCAAAACATAACATCAAAAATCATAATTTCGACATTTTTCTTATTTAAGTTCTAAAAGATCTGATATTTATAAATTCTGTAATGGAATATTTTATAAATGTATATGATTTAAGCTTCTCTAAGGTATAAAACTAAGAATATTTAAAATAAGAATCATTATTTTGAAAAATTTATTTTATGTTTTAAAATATTAATTTTTTCTATATGATGTGATATTCATATATTCTATAAATATGTATAATTAAAGCTCGTTTAAGACATAAAACTATGAATATTTAAAAAAAGAATTGATATTTTGAAAAATTTATTTTATATTATAGAAAAATAAGTTTTTTCATATGAAGCAATAGTTTAGCGAGAGCGAAACTCACAGGATTTTTCTCACATATTACATTGAATCTAAAAAGAAGCAAGAAAAATATCGACAGTGGCCTTTTTAAGAAAATTGACTTTTTAGTTTTTTTAGAAAAATGTACACTATTTTGGTAAGTTTCAAAATTTTGGGAGTTTCTTTTAGCGCTTTGAAGAACTGTAGATTATACTATAAGCTCACGCAAAGAAAATCAAATTATAATAATTTGTTCCCAAGACACATTTGAAAGAAAATTTTCTTTAATTTTTACATAATTCACCTAAATATTCAAGTATCCCTAAGTTGCTGAAACAAATTTTTTGGTCAAGAACAAAAAATACGTGTATCATATGTTACCTTGGAAAACAATATTATATTTTAGCCCCAAACAATTCCGTGACATCAGCAGGGCCTCAATTAAAAGAAATTTTGATGGTATTCATAGGCACCCCTGCAGATTGGAACAAATCCTGAGCTCAGTGTCTTTATTTTCAATTTTTTATCAAGATCGAAATGAAATCTGCTTTCTTATGTCTCTTTTCTGTTTCTCTCTCTTTCTTTTGTTATACATTTGTCTCTAATGAGCCGGAAAGCAGCTAGTTAAAAGTTTATTTCTGATTTGTGAGCTTTTTTGTGTTCTGTTCTTGATGCATGAAAAAGTTCACAAGAAAGTAGATTTCGTTTCGATCTTAATACAAATTATTCATTTCCTATTCTTATTCATCTTGAACGATATTTTTCCTTCCTCCTGTCCCTAATTTTTTTTTTAATTAATGGGGATGTGACTCTGAGAACCGTAATTTCAAAAACTTGACCTGAAAAAAGTCTGTGGAAGAGCCCTCGTTTGAAATCGAAATTCTGTAGCAACCCTGCAATTATGGGAACAAAGAACACGCCTAACAATTTACAGTTCAGTTTGAATCGGCGTATAGTGGTACAATTCTCGTACATTTTGTATATATAGTTCATATAGTTCTCGTACACCCACCCACTCTTGATCACGCTCGTTGCTCGTAATTATACTATAAATGGATACAACTCGCTTGTATGATCTGTAAATGTCGAGTATATATGAAAGGAAAACGATCACACACAATGGAGAACTTCTACCTGTGTAAAAATGAAATGGGGCATTGGGTGAAAGTACTCTTGCCTCTTGGCTCGGAGGTCTTATATCAGATCACTGATCAGTCTGCCAGGAGCAGTTCAGGATGTCGTTAGCAATTTTCTTGAGCTGCTATAAATGACCGTAGTATCCTCTGGCTTTTACAACACGCGCCTTTTTTTAAATAATTTAAATAGTCAAAATTCCTCACTCGGTTCTCCAGATTTAATTGTTCCTCAAAATTACCAATAATATCAAAAATATGTTCTCCAGGTTGATAGTGGACATTTGAGTGGCCAAGCCTCTTGTGATAGAAGTTGTGATTCGAGTTAAAAGAAAACCTGTAAAATTGCAGAAAGATGCAGATGGCAAGGACGTGGTGTCTGTTAGTGGTTAGTTTTTCGGTGGCAAGTTTCGTGACTGGCTTGGAAAATGGATTGGCACGAACACCTCCCATGGGGTGGCTGGCATGGGAAAGGTTCCGGTGCAATACTGATTGCAAAAATGATCCTGAGAACTGTATCAGGTAAGAAGTTTTGTTTTGTAAGATGTAGGAACACACCTTGTTTATACTGTATCTCTTTAGCTCTTTATAATCTTCAGCTGTCTTTATTTTTACTTATGTGAGATTCAATCACTCTTACTTTCCACTTGGATTTCAGTATTCAGTACTTTTACTTTTCTGCTGAAAGAAAAGGAAAGTGGCCAAGTAGAATCTGTACCTTTTCGATAAGTGCATTTTTTTAGATTCTGCTGCTTTTTATGCCTGAAACTTGAAAAAAAATATATTTGAATTTATCATAGAAGATATTTGTTTGTTTTTAGAGAGGTTTATTGCTGGAGATTTATAAGAAGTTTATGACGAAGACAAAATTGAAAATAATAACGAAATTAATTTTATGAATTTCAAGAATTCACGGGGCCTTAAAATTTGTGTATGCTAAGTAGTTTATCCTGAAAATTTGAGTCCAATAAAAAAATAATTCAGCTATCGCAAGCGTATGCAAGTTTCGAGGCTCCAATCGTGCGATTTTTTGGACTTTTTTCGACTTCTTTGGGTGAATGCGACTTTCTGCAACTTTTTTAAGAAAAAAGTGACTACTCGACTTTTTCCATTTTTCTCACAAGTTCGCTACTTATTCTGAATTTCAGTCACATTGATACTTTTGAAACTGAAATTCAAAACTAGAAAAAAATTGTACTTTTAGCCACTTTTTTTTCTCAAATCACTTTTTAGTTACTTTTTGAAGATAAAATCACTTCAGTTAAGTTTTTAAAATGAAGAGATCACGTTACTCACTTTTCTTTTAATAAATTAACCCATGGGTTAACCACTATCGAATTCAGGTCTATACCAATTTCTGAATATTCTTGAATTCTTTTGAATATTTGAGGGTATTTTAAAAGATTCCAAGGATTTTTAAATAGATTTCAATAATTTGAAGAGATTCCAAAGGATTTTAAATATTTTAAGGTATTTTTAAAAATTCCAAAGAATTTTAAAGAGCTTCAAAAATTTTATGGGATTTCAATATACTTCAAAGAATTTGAAATATTTCAGGGTATTTCTAAAGATTCTAAGGCATTTTCAAGAGATTTGAAAAATGTCAAGAAGTTTCCAAGGATTTTAGTGGTTTTAAGGGATTTAACAAAGTTTTCATGGGATTTTAAAGAATTTGCTACAATTTCGGAAGATTTGGGAACATTTTATTGGATTATAAGGTTTGAACATATTTTGAAGATTCCAAGTTTCAAGGTATCCAAAAAATTTCAAAGGATTTAAAAAAATTTGGCGATTTTAAAAGATTCCAAGGAATTTTCAATTGATTTCAATAATACTTGAAGGGATTCCAAAGGATTTGAAATATTCTCGGATATTTTAAAAGCATCCAAAACATTTTCAGGGGATTTGCAAATTTTCAGGAGATTTCGAAGGATTTTAATAATTTTAGAGTATTTTCAATAATCCCAAGGAATTTTCAAAAACTTTAAAAAATTTCAAGGAATTTCAAAAGATAATAAATGAGTTGAAATATTTTAGGATATTTCAAAAGAGTTCAAGGCATTTTTAAGAGATTTACAAAATTTCAGGGGATTTCGAAGGATTTTAATGATTTTGAGGGATTTAAAAAATTTTTCATGGGGTTTTCAAGAATTTCGAAATATTTGGAACGATTCTATAAGACCTTTAAGATTTTAAGATATTTTAAAAGATTCCAATGGATTTCATAAGGTTTTCGAGGATTTCGATTATTTTCAAGGATTTTAAAAGCTGAAATATTTTTAGAGATTTTCAAATATTTTTTGCAATTAATTTGAATTCATCTGGTATTCATCCTAAGTTCTTATTAATTTATCCTGAATTCTTTAAAATTCTTTCGAATTCTTTTTAAGCCTCTTGAAATTTTTTAATTCACTTGAATTCTTTCAAATTAATTTCAAACTTATTGAACAAAATGAATTTTAAAAATATTTTTGAATGTTTTCATTTCACTTGAATTTTTTTAAAACTAACATTGAATTTTTATGAATTTCATCGAATTCTTCTCATTTCCCTTAAATTTCTCTAATCTTACTCCAATTTGACTGAAATCAATGGAATTTTTTAGATTTTCTGGATTCGGAATGGAATGAAGTTTAAATTAAATAATGGAAGAGAAAACTTTTAGAAATTGCAAGCATTTCAATAGATAAAACATTAGGCATTTGAAAGTATACCAATTTTAAAACCTTTAAACTTTAAGGCAACAACATCATAAAATTCTCTCATTGGATTATATTACGAGTTGACAAGTTCAATAGTTCAGTAAGAAGTATTTTAAACCCAGGTTTGGAATCCTTATAGCTGAATAACTATTATTAAAAGATTGCGTAAACTTTAAAGTTTATTCCGATTGCGCAAAAAATATTTGAAAATCAGTAAGAATTATTTAGTCTGTATTCCTAAAGAAATAAGGTTATTGTTTTAGTTAATCTGTGTCTGACAATGTTTTTCTAATAAGGAATTTATAAATATACGTTTAGCTTGGAATATAATTTTCTTAATTTCTATAGTAGCTTGAAGGATTTAAAAGAAATGTTCTGATGTTTGTGAACTAAAAGTTAATTTATTTCAATGTTGATATTTTTGACATAAAAAAATGTTTAAATAACAGGTATAGTGTTGAGAATAAAAGAAAACTTTTTTGGATTCAGAAATAAACACAAGTTCCTAAATAAGAATTAACAAACAAAGAGGATAACTTAGCAAATTGTTGAAGATGATTTTTTGGTCTTTCTTCAATTTGTTGTTCAATCGTAGTTTATACTTTATGACATCGGAATTTTGTCAAAAAGATTTCATGAATAAAATTAATATAAAAAATCGAGACAAAAAATTTGGTTTTTAATGTCTTGCAATAAACATCCTAAACTTTTAGTCTTGCAAAAGTCTTGCAAAAAGACATTTTTCCCATTAATAACAATTTCGTCAAATTATCCTTCCGTTTATATTATTATTATTATTATTATTATTATTATTATTATTGGGTTATGGAATAATAACTAATTAATATATTATTACTTTTTCTCATGCAAGATTTTTTCTTTTTTTTGCGATGTCACAATAAGATTTAATTTTTTTATTTCTTTCACATTATTCGGAACCTGGAACAATATCTTGATAGATAAATATTGCAAATATTCCAATATTCAAATATCTTATTGATATATTTTTTAAAATTCTGAATATGCACTTTAACTTTTCAGGCATTAAAACTAAGGATATCGACCTGTGATAGACTTTCACCAATATATTTAATTATTTTTTTGCATCAAGACATTCTTCATAAATGATAATATCGTTTTTATGAAATTTCGTTGTTGAACGACAAGTGGAACAAAAAATACGATCTTATTATTTATGGTATTCTTTGATAAAGTTATTGAATAATTTTTCAGGCTCCCAATTTCTGCAGATTTGCGGAAAAATTTAAAATTTAAATTTAGCTTCTGGTTCTGATACCATGATTCAGACTTTGGAGGATTTAAAATCCACATTTAATGTTCCTACCTTAAAAATCAACTGATGTTTGCTCCTTAACTTCGGACAATAAAACTGAAATAACCTGATCAATAATTCCACTTAGCAATTTCCGCCGAAATCGAAGCTTTATAAAGAGTGAAAGTGATTCATAACAGCATTTCTGAATCTTATTTCGCATGTAAATTTTCGTTTTTTTTTTGCTCTCCAACTTTTAGAATATTCTCTTTCCTATAGGTAATTTGTTTCTAATGAAAAACTTTTCATTACGAAAATTTCTAAACAATACAAAAAAAAATGAAGAAACATCTTCAATCTTCATATTTTCCCTAATTAATGAAGAGTGATTTTTTCTCTTTGAACACTTTTTTCTCAAGAACTGATCTACTTTCAACAATGGAGCAATTATGTTAATATTCAATGAAATTAATCGCCAATTATACTCGTTCTCAGAAAAAAACAATCGAGCAGAAAGTGTCTTGGTCACTAAAGTTCGATAAAGTAAAACGAAACCTGTTTTCTATTTAAGTGACCAAAAATTGAAGTCACTCTAATTAAACACGATAGTTACTTTCACTCATTTGACATTTAGTGAACTTCATTCATGAAAAGAAACGTAAATTTTCATTAAATAGGAAATCTCTTTTTTCTTTATGACTTATTTGAACAATTTTTCTAACTAGGTCAGTCAGTAAAGAAAATTAATTAACATTAATTCAAAAAGTTTTTAAATTTTGAGGACTGATAAGAGGCCGTCCATAAACTATGTTACCAATTTCGGGCTATTTTTGACCCTCCTGGCTAACCAAAAAAGATTTCCTACCAAAGACAGTTGAATTTTCAAAAAAAAAGTTGATTTTCAACTAAGAAAGATGACTTTTCTACCGTAAAAGATGAATTTTCAATCCAGAAGGACGAATCTTTAACAAAACAGTTGCATTTTTTACCATAAAACATGACTTTAACAAGATAGTTGAACTTTCAACAAAATAAGTGAATTTTGAACAAAATAGTAAAAATTTTAACCAAATAGTAACATTTTTAACCAAGTTGTTGAATTTTTAACCCACAAGGATGCATTTTCAACTAAATGGTCCAATTTTTAAACAAAAAGATTAAAATTCAACCAAAAACCGTTGCATTTTGAAGCAGGTAGTTGAATTTTCAAGCCAAAAAGACAAATCTTTCAGAAGACAGTTATGTTTTCAGCCCGTAAAGTTGAATTTTCGACAAAAAAGTTTATTTTCAACCAAGAAAGATGAATATACAATCAAGAGATATGGCTTTTTACCATAAAAGATAAATTTTTAATCCAGAAGGACGAATTTTTAATAAAACAGTTAAATTTTTTACCAGGAAATATGACTTTAACAAAATAGTTAAATTTTCAACAAAATAAATAACCTTTTAATCAAATTTTTCAACCAAAAAAATTAATTTTCTACCAAGAAAATTATGTTCTACCAAAAAAGACGGATTTTTAACAAAATACATTAATTTTTCAACAAAATTGTTAAATTTTGAAGCCAAAAAGACGAGTGATCTGCAAAAAAGTTGAATCTTCAACACAAAAATATGATATTCCAACAAGAAAGTTAATTTTCTACCAAATAGTTCAATATATAATTAAATAGTTTAATTTTTAACCTAATAGTTGAATTTTCTACCAAAATATATGAATTTTCAACCTTATGAATGAATTTTCAACTAGAAAAAGATCAATTTTCATTAAAAATTATAGATTTCAAACCAAAAGTGGAATAGTTACATTTTCAGTTAAAAAAATTAATTTTCATATTTAACAGAATAGTTAAATTTTCAACCAAAGAGATGAAGTTTCAATTAAAATGACAAATCTTCAAAATGAAAAAAAAAATTTGTAAAAGAGTTCAACATTCAATTCATATTTTTTTCATTTTTTCATTCATATTTTTTATAAAAGAGTCCATCATTCAACCAAATAGTTGAATTTTGAACCGAAAAGATGACTTTATAACCAAAAAGATTAATTTTCTTCGAAAAAGACATATTATCGTCAAAATACATGAATTTTCAACAAAAAATGGAATAGTAAAATTTTCGATTAAAAAAAATTAATTTCCAACCAAAGAGATGAATCTTCAACCAGAAAAATTAGTTTTTAACAAAATAGTTGAATTTTCATCCAAAAAGGATGAAGTTTCAACTTAAGTAATGAATCTTCAACAACAAAAAATGAATTTTCAATAAAAGAATTCAATAATCAACCAAATAGTTGCATTTTCAACAAAATAGTTAAATCTTCAAAAAACCGAGAAAAAGTGGAAAGGGGGGAATTTATTGAAAATAGGTGAAAGAAGAAGAATTTCTTAAAAAAGGGGAAAAGAGGACTATATGGGAAAGAATGTGAAATCTAAAATATGAAAGTGATTTTCAAATTTATCAAGTTATTATTGAAGTGTAACGTTTTTGCAAATTGCAAAAGTTTTGAATATTAATAATATTATTTATTATATTTATTTATTCATATTTATTATTATAAATTAATACAATTTATTACTTTAAAATTTCGATATTTTAATAGAATTGTTGATATAGATACTACTAGAACTGAAGGGTAGCGGTTCATATGGGGATAACAAACCCAATCGAAATTTTACAGGGAAGCAAAAAAAAACATTTTGTTAAATCGAAATTACAATTAAAAGAAAAAAACAAAATTGTTGCTAAATCGAGGCCAAAGTAGTTCTATTAGAAAAAGTTATATAATTAAGAGGAAATCAAAATTTTAAGTCAAGGTTGTATAGTGTGATAGACATTTTTTTATGCTGAATGCCCGATAAATATAACAAAATTATATGTTTTATTTTATCAGTAAACGATAATAATTTCAAGAAATGATGCTGAAGGAAAAAGAATTGATCGATAAATATGTTTTGCTTTATTTGAAACGTTGACTTCTTATTCGAAAAAATCTTTATTCGATTTTTAAACAATTTTTGATGAAATAAACCTGTTTTCGAAAAAATGTTGGTTATTTTCTTTGAACAAACTTTCACTGTAAGGAGGTTGCTCATACCGGTTTTTTGCTGATTTCTTTTTTGAAGATGCCCGCCGATTATTCAAGCCTGAAATATAAAAAAATCGTTTGATTGCCTTTTGAAATATCTTAGTTTAAAAATTTTTAAGAACAATTTTTTTTAAAGCCCGGCTTCAAAAAATGTCGACCTTAAAGTATAGTATTTCCTTCCTGAAGTAGACCAATTTGAAATACTTCCTAGAGAAGTGAGAGTTTTTTTTTTTTAATACACATTCACGCACATCATTAGGACTTTTCAAAACATTTTTTTTTCTACAAAATTAATATTTTTGACTATTTCTATCTTGATCAAAAATGATCGAGTCTTTTTAAATTTAATCACAAATGTTTTCAACAAAGCGCTTATTGTCTGTTTCGATTTTAAGGGATGTTTTTTTATGTATCTAAAAAACGTGACATCTTAATTATTGTTAATTTCACAAGGTTTTGTTATTATGTGTGGAATTGCAAATTTGTAGTTACATAAGAAAAAGTGTTCCAAATAGTTTGTCAAATTTGCAAAACTTTTGCAATTTTTTAATGTATGAAAACATGACATCTCAATTATTGTTAATTTTACAAGGTTCCATATTATCTGCCGGGTTGCAACGTTAAAGATTCGAGAAATAATTTCAAAAATTTACAACCAAATTTCAAATCTGTTGCAATTTTTGTAATAGATATATACTCAATATAAAATTTGTCAAGCCATTCATATAGAAAAAAGTGTATTCCGTGCTACTAAAAAGGTTGCAAATTCACACAACTCTTCGGTACAGTGTTTAAAAGTCTCCTGACAATTTGCAGTAATTTTGCAATTTTTTCCTTCAAGTTATTCATGAAAACATTATTTAGAAAATTCTAAGTTCCGGACCTCTAAAATGATTGAAAATCTAATAAATTGTGTAAAATGACTTGAAAAATATTACAGCAACTTTGCAGAACTTTTTATATTTTCGTAATACTATTTTTGACAAATAGAATGTTTTTCGTATTTTTAAACATGTTCCGGATCTAGGAAAAAGTTGCAAAAGGAGATTGATCATTTTTGCAACCTATTTTATCCATCCTCAAAAATTGAAAACTTTTGGAATTAGAGTGAAATTTTCAATTTTTAATGTTTTCACTGACTGGCCTAAATAAAATATGAATAGAATGACGAATTGAAAATAAATTACATAATAAATATTGTAATCGTGAGACAATAGAGTGTGAAGATTTCTTCACGTGTTTATTCTTCATAATTATTCCAAGATGACGTTGCTTTACACACGATTTGAAATTCTCTATTGCTGATTTGATCACATGGGAGTCTGACAAGGCCTTGTAAAAAAGAGTGCATTATAATAGAGGATGTAATTTTGCTGATGTTCACTTCCCGGTTACAAATCATAATTCTACCCGTTGCCACTTATGTTCACAATGATGTGGAGAAAAATAACTATCGATCCTTATTCCAGAATGAAATTCAATTTTTTTTTAAATTCATTTTCTTGCTTTTTTGCAATTGATTTTTTGTTTTATTGTGAAACCTAATTTTAATTTTGCTTTATTCTTAAAATAATAATTAAAGTGGTGCCTATGTTCTGTAATTGGTGTTCAAATGTTACGATTTTCATTTCAAATTCATTTTTAAGAGCTTCCAAGATAAAATCTTACAAACTTAAAGTTGGACACTTAGAAGTTAAAAATTAAAATTTTTCAAGTTTTAGCGCTTTAAATTTTGAGACTTCCAATTATATGTATTATTTTTAGTTTGAATTCATAAGAATTCAAATTTGTAAATTTCTAACGTTAAAACTGTAAAAAAAAAGTTGAAATTTGAAATTGTGAATTTTTTAAATGCTTTCAGTTTATAAATTGTCCATTTATAAAGTCTACCAATTTAAAAACATTGTTTAATGAACGGAATGACCACTGGACCGACAAATCGGGAAATTACCAGGAATTTTTTAAGACCGGGAAAAACCGAGAAATCGCAGTGAATTTTTTTTTTTAGACCGGAAATTTTACCAATTTTGAGAAGAAAAATCTATTTAATCACTTGAAATAGCAAAAATTTCATATCACATGTTTTAATGCAATTAAAAATGAGTTCGATTTCAGTTTTTTTTAAATCTTACGTTCAAATGTTAACTTTTTTAATTATGAAATTATTCAGTCTACAAAGCGAAATTCTACAATCTTTTAATTAAAAAATGTTCTATTTTAGATCTTCATTTTTAAGCGTACATCTTTATTTTAAAGAATCTTAAAATGCAGTTTTAAAGACGTGAATAATTAAAAATAAAAAGCGTTTGAAATTGAACATTTTTGTTGAAAAACGTTTTCAAGTTGATCTTCCGTAAATATAAATTAATTAATGATTTTACAAGATGATTCTGAATCGGTTCAAAATTAAACAATTTACAGGTTTTGACGACAAAAATTAAACTGTTTCAATTCAAATGCCTTAGTAGTTAAACAAATGTAAACGTCCGATTGAAACTTTATAAACTATCTTTAATTTTCAAATTATTTCAAATAAACAGATTCATAATTAAAAGCTTTTATTAAATTTCAAATTCTATTGAAATATTGTTTTAGTCCAAAATATTCCATTTTTAGACCATTCAATTTTAAACTTTTTAATGAAAAAAAAGAATATTTTTTTAGATTATTAGCGATATTTGACTGAACATTTAAAATGAGCAATTATAAATCAGTTATTAAAAACTAAACAATTTGAATATGAATTGATTGAAATAGAAAACCTTGAATTGTTAAAATTTCGGGATGCTAAATTTAGGCTTTGAACCTTACAATTTTAATTATTAAATTTAAAAAATTTGTAACTGATATGTGAAAGTGTTGAATTTTGATTTATAAATAACAATTGAACAATTATCAATTTGAAACGATTGAAATTAAAATAATTTAACTTATAATTCAAACAGTCTTAAGTTAAAAAAAAATTAAATCGTTCAATTTTAAATGTTAACAACTGAAAATTGCTTAAGATTATATAATTTTAAACATTTATAAGTTTATTGATTTATTCTTCATTTTAGGGCATTGAAAATGATAGCTTGGATATATATTTTTTAGCCATAAATTTTTGAACTGTTTAATTTATAAAAGTTTAAAATTCGAAATGTTGCAATTTAACGGTATTCAATTTTAAGTTGTTCAATTAAAATATTTTTAAATCTTTTGGGATCTTGGAAGTCTTTGTGAAATCTTTGAAATCTTTGTGAAATTTTTTAAATCTTTATGAATTCATTGAAATCTTTGTGAAATATTCAAAAACTTTGTTAACTCTTTTGAAATCTTTGAAATTTTTTTGAAATCTTTAAAATCTTTGCGAAATCTTCAAAATTGATATTGTGTAATGTTGTGAAATCTTTTTAAATTTTATCAAACACTTTTATATTTACGGGCCTGATAAAGTCAGCCTTTTTGTCACCCAAAAAATAGAGAATTTAAGTATTCACATTCCCGGAGCTCATACGAAAAATCAGGTTTGAAAGTATCAATCTGCAATATTTTCCTTGTAGGTGTTTGAAAAACCTTCTTCAATAAAAAAAGGAATGTGGAATTTCGTCAAGAATTAATCAGGGTGTCATAGCGTCCTGAAAATCCTTGAAAACTTGGAAAAGTCCTTGAATTTTTTTTCACCTGGAAAAACCTGAAAAATTTTTTGAATTATGGTCATGGTCCTGGAATTTGTATCCCCTTGAAGAAAAAATAAGTTTTTAAACTTATTTTCTGCTTTACTGTTACGCTTTATTTAATTAACATCTATGGAGGTGTGCCATCACTTTGCATCGATATAGAGTATTAGGCTGGACACCCTTAACTCAGAGCAGATTTCGCCACTACTTTTGGTTCCTTAGGGCGCATGTTTTCTATAATTTTGTATTGTTCATGGCGATCAGGATGATCAGCTATTGGCAAAGCTGGGCGTATGCGTGGAAAAATAACCTCCACTGCGCATGCCCGAAATTTCAGCGAATAGCTGTTCACCATGAATAATAGAAAATGCTAGAAAACGTGCGCCCTAAGGAGCCGAAAGGAGTGGCGACATCTGCTCTGAGCTTTGGGAGTTTTGTTGAAATATCGTTTTCAGTACATAAGTAGGAAGGAAATTGTGCTATCTTTCTGATTTTCAAGTACAAAAATTATTTTTTCAACTGTGAATTGGTTTTTTGCCTATTTATAATCTTTAAATCACTTAGAAAATAATATAATGTCCGAAATTTGAGGTTGAGGTGCCCAAGGTTCCATTAGAGCGGATCATGGCAGCCATGGTTCTAACGTCACCGAAACCTCAAATTTTGGAAATTATATTTTCTTCTGTCGCATTGCGAACTGCAGGACTCGGATCGTGCGACTTTTTCGACCTTTTTAAACAAATGCGGCTTTTTGTGACTTTGGAGAAAAAATGCGACTAATCGACTTTTTCCGTTTTTCTCAGAAGTTTGCTACTTAGTTTCAATTTCAATCACATTGAAACTTATAAAATTGAAATTCAAAAATAGCAAATATTGCACCATTTTAATTGAGAACATCAAAGATTGAATAATTTCTTATTGGAGCTTCATAATTAGACAATTTTGAATTACTAACATTTGAAATTGAACAATTTCTAATTGCGTGAGTCTGTATTCGAAGTTTTAATTGTTTCAAATCACAAGTTGGACATTTTCAAGTCGAAAACGTTTAAAATCGAATAATTTCAAATTTAATTATTAGAAAATGAATAAATTCATATTTAAATTAGGCTGGACACCCAAAGCTCAGAGCAGATGTCGCCACTCCTTTTGGCTCCTTACGGCGCACGTTTTCTAGCATTTTCTATTATTTATGGTGAACAGCTATTCGCTGAAATTTCAGGCATACGCATTGCAGGTTATTTTTTCACGCATGCGCAAAGTTCAGCCAATAGCTGATCATCCTGATCGCCATGAACAATACAAAATTATGTGAAACATGCGCCCTAAGGAGCTAAAAATAGAGGCGACATCTGCTCTGAGTTTTGGGTGTCCAGCCTAATCATACAGTCTCAAATTCAAACCCTTAATTTTTGAGTAATTTTAAGTTTAAAATATTCAAAATGAATGTTCCTCCAGTACAAAATTAATGTAAATTATAAACTTATCTCATATGAAAATAATTCAAGTAAAATGACTGTTGCTAATACTAATGCTGCTATTTTTTCAAATCGCTCGATAATGCAACTATTTTTTCACTTTGTCTTCAAACATATTATACATAATTATATATATATATATATATTTATTTATTTATTTATAATTTCAAAGATTTCAGGGGATTTTAAGAGATACTGCAAATTTCATGATAATTAATGGGGTTTCAAAGTATTTCAAGGGATTTGTAGGGTTTTTACCAGACCTAAGCGATGTTATAGTATCTCCAAGGATTGTAAAGATTTAAATAATTTCAATAGATTTTCAAGGATTTGAAATATTTTAGGGTATTTCACAAGATTCCAAGGAATTTCATATGATTAAAAAAATTTTAAGGGATTCTAAAAGGGTTTATCAAAGGATTTAGTGGGATTTTGGAGAGTAAGTGAAATAGAAATTTTAATGGACTTCTAGGGATTTCAAGGGATTTATATGGATTTTGTGGGATTTTATGGGCTCTCAGAGAATTTTAAAGATTTAAACTTTTTTAAATGAATTAAGAAAAACGTTAGAGATTTAAGGATGTTGCACGCTGTACGGGATTGCAAAAGATTTCTAAGGATTATACAAGATTTAAGGGATTTTAACTATTTCGAAGGATTTTAAAGAATATAGTGTATTTCAAAAGATTCCTAGGGGTTTCATGGGATTTCAAAGAATTTTGTATTATTGTAGATAATTTCGAGAGATTTAAAAATATCTGAGAAATTTCGAATGATTTGGCGAGATTTCAAAGATTTCAAGGAGTTTTTACGGTATTTATGAAATTTCAAGGGATTTCAAGGAATTTTACAATACTTGTGGGATTTATGGGATTTTAAAAGAAATTAAAAGATTCCATAAGAAAAAAGATTCAAGAAATTAAATTTAGAATAAATCCAAGTTTAAATTTTTCTATAACTTCCAATATTCAAATTTAACAACGAAATATTTGAAAATTAAGAAAAAACAAGAATCGAACCATCAGATTTGGACAACACACTATTAAATGTCTCCATTCAAATAAAAAAATCAAAAATAAATAAAAGAGGAAAGAAAAAGAAAGCAACCTCCAAATACCCTTTTTTCATTCTTTCTCTCGCCCTTTCATACATTTTAAAATCACAATCAAAAAACATTTACAAAAAATCTACCAATAATCACCGAAATGTTGGTAGATTTTTTGTAAATGTTTTTTTATTGTAATTGAAAAAAAGAAATTAAAAAGACGAGAGAAAAAAGGAAGGAAGGGGATTCGGACGTGGCTTTCTTTTTCTGTCCTCTTTTTTTATGTTGTTTTTTTTTACATTTAAATGGAGGTACTTAAAAGTGTGATGTCCAAATTTGATCGTTAGATTCTTCGTTCTCTTTTAATCACCAAAAATATCGTCGTTAGATTCCGGAGGATTGTAAAGAAGTTTTATAGATTTAAGGGGATTTAAACAAACTGGAGAGTTTTCCAGGCATTTTAGAGGACTTCAACATAATTCAAGGGTTTCTAATAGATTTCAGTAGATTCCAACAGATTTTAAGGGACTGCAAAACTTTCAGGGCATTGTAAAAGATTTCAAGGAATTTCAGAAAATATCAAATATTGCAAGAGATTTCAAGAGGCTTTATTAGATTTTCTGGGATTTTATCAGTTTCAAGGGATTTTCAAGAGTTTGGGGTACTGTAAAAGATTCCAAGGAATTTAACGAGAAACTTTAAAATTTTTAAGGTATTTTAAATAATTCGAAAGGATTTCACGCGATTTTATAGAAGATTTATATTGTAGATCAGAATTCAGAAATAGTTAACTCCTCGATTTATTAATAGATTTAATGCTTTCACGATGATTCATTATGATGAAAAGAGGTGTTTCGGGTTTCAATCGCATGACATTATTTTGCTACTATTTTTAAAATTTGCGCTACTATTGACACTATTTTTAATTTCTCAAATGAGTCTGATGCTATATTTGACTATATTTGACATTATCAACCGAGTATGACGTAATGATAGAAACAACTATTTGGTTAAAAAGTCATCCGTTTTAGTGAAATATTCAACTACTTGGTTGAAAGTTGAACTACTTTGTTGAAAATTCAATTTTTTGTTGAAGATTCATCTCTTTGCTTGAAAATGAATTTTTTTAATCGAAAATTTAACTGTTCGATTTTTGGTTAAAAATTGATCTTTTCTAGATAAAAATTCAACTATCTGCTCGAAAATTCATCTTTTTAATTGAAAATTCAATTATTTGGTTGAAAATTCATGTATTTTGTTGATGATTCGTCTCTTTGATAGACAATTAATCTTCTTGGTTGAAAAATCTCATCTTTTCGGTTGAAGATTCAACTATTTGGTTAAATGTTGAACTCCTTTGTTGAAAACTAATTTTTTTTTGTTAAAGATTGATCATTTTCATTGAAACATCATCTCTTTGGTTGCAATTTTAAGTATTTTGTTGAAAATTCGTTTTTCTTCGGTTGATAATTAATTTTTTAACTGAAAATATAATTATTCCATTTTTGGCTGAAAATTGATATTTTTAATTGAAAATTGATCTTCTCTAGTTGAAAATTCATGTATTTTATTGAAGAATCGTCTTCTTTCGTTGAAAATTCATCTCATTAGTTGAAAATTTAACTATTGTATTGAAAATTTGTTTCATTTATGGTGGAAAATTATTTTTTTCAATCAAAAATTTAACTATTCCACTTTTTATTGAAAATTTACCTTTTTTAGTTAAAAATTCAACTATCTGGTTGAAAATTTTTTTTTTAGTCGAAAATTCAACTATTCGGTTGGAAATTCATGTATTTTGTTGAAAAATCGTCTTTGTGGTAAAAGGTTAATCTTCTTGGTTGAAAATTCATCCTTTTGGCTAAAAATGCAACTCTTTGGTTGAAAATTAATCTGTTTTGGTTGAGAATTGAACGTTTTTGTTAAAAACTCGTCTTTTTTCGTTGAATTCAACTGTTTTTGATTTCAAATTGAAATATTGTTCGGTTGATGTATCAACTGCTACATGTTTCGTTGAGAATTCATCTTTTTTGTTGAAAAATCAACTATTGGTTTAAATTTGAACTACTTTGTAAAAAATACATTTTTCTTTAGAAGATTCATCATTTTAGTTTGAAATTCAATTGTCTGGTTCTAAATTAAGTTTTTTGTTGAAAATTTAGATTTTTAAGTTGAAAATGCAACTGTTGAATAATGAACTCTTTTGTTGAAAATTCATTCTTTTTGTTCAGGATTCATCATTTTAGTTGAAACTTCATCCCTTTGGTTGAAGTTTTTATTTTTTTCAAGAATTCATTTTTTTGTAGAAAATTAGACTATTTGGTTAAAAACTAAACTTTTTATTTCAATATTGAAGTATTTGGTAGAAAATTAATTCTCTTGAGAAAAAAAACATATTTTTGGATTGGAAATTGAACCATTTTGTAGATAATTTGTCTTTTTGGATTCAAAATTCAACAATTGGGTTCAAAATTCTTGTATTTTGTAGAAACTTCTGGGTAGAAAATTCATTTTTTTGGTTGAAGATTTAACTATTTGGTTGGAAAATGAACAAATTTGTTCAAAATTTTCTTTTTTGTATGATTCACCTCTCTGGTTGAAAATTTAACTATTCTGTTGAAAATTCGTTTTTTATTTGGTAAAAAATTAATTTTTTTATCTGAAAATTAAATTATTCTATTTTTGGTTGTAAATTCATCTATTTGGTTGAGGATTCAACTATTTTGTTAAAAATGTGTCTTTTTGGGTTGATTCAACTGTTCAAAAATTGAACAGTTACATTTTTGGCTGAAACCTTATCTTTTTTAGTTGAAAATTCAACTATTTGGTTGAAATAGTGAAAATTCATCTTTCTCGATAGAAAATTAACTTTCTTGTTAAAAATTCATCTTTTCCGGCTTGAAATTCAGCTACTTGATAAACAATCCAACTATATTTTTAACAGTTGAATTATTTGGTTGAAAATTCAACCAAATAAAAACCAAGTCAAAACTAGCCCAAAATTGGTAATGTAGTTTATGGACGGCCCCTTATACATAGAATTCAAAAGTACGCTCTGTCACCTGTTTTTTAGGCAGCTGAGGTTCCAAAGCAAATCATATTAAAATAACTTTGAAGTTTTGTTTCTAAAGGCCATAATATATAATAGTTAACTGTACAATATTATCAATTTTAAGCCTAGAATAATAGTCAGCCACGCCAAGAAATATTACAACAAGTTTTCGGACGAATTCCTTGATTATTTTACAAAATTTTCGCTATTGTTAAATTTAATTTAACTTGCAAAATTCATAATCAGCAACCTCAAAATTATCCGAAATTTTGGATCTGCCATTTTGAAGTTTTTATTTTTATTACGAAATTCGTAATCAAAGACCATAAAAACCTTTGATAACATATTTTTTTGGTAAAATTGTCCGCTATTTTGCATTCGCCATTTCGAATTTTGATTGCGTTAATTCGTAATCAGCGACTTCAAAAAAAACTAATTACAAGTTTGTACCGCAAATCCCATTTTTTTCCGAAAGCGTTCGCTATTTTGGATCTTCTATCTTGAATTTCGTATTTCTATTATGAAATTTGTTATCAGCCACTTCAAATACCACTAATAAGAAATTTTTACGCAAAATCAATATATTTTTGATAAAATCGTTCGCCATTTTGCATCTGTCATTTTTGATTTTGCATTTTTAATGAAAAATTTGGAATCAGAGACTCCAAAAACCTATAACAGTGGCGTTAGATTCTTATTTTAATTTGTTTTTTACTTTTGACCGCATTATTGGACTTCTGCCCCTCTGTGAAATCTTCTGAAATATTTTGAAATCTTTTGAATCTTTGGAAACCTTTGAAAACTTTGTGAAATTTTAAACATCGTAATGTAATCTTTTGAAATTTTTTGAAATCTTTAAAGTCTGCGAAATTTTTAAAATTTTAAATTGTTCAATTGAGAAGTATTGAAAGCTACCGTTTTATACGTCTGAATTACTGATTATTTGAATTAAGAATCTCTAAATTAAAAATATGTTTAGCTTCAATTTTGAAACTTTAAAATTCAAAAGAGTACCACTTTAATTGTTTTAATTTGCAGTTCACTTTTGATTACTTCAAATTAAAATATTTTCAGATTTCAGAGTTCGAATTTTTTAATTGCAATGACCGTGAAAAATTTTTGCGAACCAGGAAAAAACCGGCAAATGACCGCGAATTTTTTTCCCCGATTAAAACAGCCATCCTGTTGAAAAATTTTTGAATGTGGAAAACCGCAATTTATTTTGAATTTACAAATTTAAAAGTGTGGCTCTATAAGTAAATCTTGACAAAATATTTTTTTGTATGATTAAGATATGGATTTCCAATATTAGGTGATCAAAGATTCAGCTATTTTTCTATTGGTATCGCTCAGATAAAATTATTTTCAATCAGTCTCCGATCAACACATTCATAAAACAAGATGACTGATAACTTATCTCTTCTTTTTAATTACAAACGTTAACATTTTTCCTTCATAGAATGTTTGTACTCTCAAGATCAGAATTTTATTTATTTTGTTAATTTTATTGATTTCATTGATTTCATTTTGCTGGAATAAAAATATGCAATAGAAGTAAATTTAGAGAGTAAAATCTGAAAAATTTTGTCTCCTGACCGCTTTAGAAAGTGCGAGTTAAGTTTAGGAGTCGTTGTATGTAGGTCACTTTTTGAAAAATAAAAATTCCAAGTTGTACTGCTTTCTTTGCGTGCATCAAGGACACGAGTCCTTGAAAGAATTATTTATAAATGCTTCATGCAGATCTATCAAGAATGTTATATAAATGCACATTCTAATTTGATATCACAATAATTAGATGCTAATGTGACATTCTTATTTGCCTTTTGCATTTGCTCTAGAAATTATGATGAATATCTGAATAAAAAGAGACCGTTTCTGATAATTAAAATCAATTTAATTTGATTTAATTAATTGAATATCAGTTGACAGGGAAGTGATTAGAAACTTTCACTCTTTGAGGGTCATAATATTTAATCGTTTAAATTAGAACTTTGGAAATTTATAAATTTTTGTAGTTAGTTCCTCAAGTTTCTAAAATATATTTCTTTTTCGTTTTTTTTTGTATTCGATTTTTGTATCTTTCCGTTTTCCTTTTAATTAAAATTTTTTAATTGACTTGAATCTTAGAATATTACTAATTTTAAACCAAGCGTTCAAATATTGATCCATTTTAATTTTTAAAAAGCTTACAACTTGCAGAATTTTGATTTCAAAATATAAAAGGTTCCAAATTGAATAATCGTATATTAAAAGATAAAAAATTGTTTTGTTTCAAATGTAAATCATTTAACACCCGTTCGAATTCTTCATTTGCTCTGGAAATTATGATAAACATCTGAATAGAAGGAGACCGTTTCTGATAATTAAAATCGATTCAATTTGATTTAATTAATTGAATATCAGTTGACAGGGAAGTGATTAGAAACTTTTATTTGTTGAGGGTCTCAATTTTTAATCGTTCGATTTGGAACTTTGGAAATTTATAAATTTTTCTAGCTAGTTCCTCAAGTTTTTGAAATATGTTTCATTTTTCGATTTTTTTGTATTTAATTTTTTATCTTGTCCTTTTCCTTTTACTTAACATTTTTGTATTTATTTAGAACTTAGAATATTACAAATTTTAAATTAAGCGTTCACAGATTAATCCATTTTAATTTTTAAAAGGCTCATAACTTGTAGAATTTCGAATTCAAAATATAAAAAGTCCCAAATTGAATAATCATAGATTAAAAGATAAAAATTGTTTTGTTTCAAATGTGAATCGTTTAACACCGGATTGATTATAAATTCAACGCGTTCATAATTGAACACATTAAAAATGTTCAGAATTTTTTATTTCAAAATTTAAGCTGTTCCCAAATTTTACATATTAAAATTGGAAGTCCTAATACTTGTTTAATTTTTGAAGCTTGATGTTAACAATTAAAAATGTGAAGCCTTGAAATTCAACAATTATTAATTAGGAACGTTCAGATTTGTGCGATTCCAAATTTATATATTTTTCTATTATAAGTTCTCACAGTTAAATAATTTTAAGTTCCAAATTAAATCATTTTTAATTGAAGAGGTTCAAAATTTAATAATCTTAGATTTAAAAATGTTCAATTGTTTGGTTAAAATTTAAATTCTCAGAGATTGTACAACTATTTAAGTATATTATGATCTTTTAATACTCGAACGATTATCAATTCCAACCGTTTAAAATCGAAAAGTTCAAGATTTAAACTTTGAAAATTTGACAATTTAAAATTAGAAACTCTTGAAATTGAAAAACTTTGAACAATTTTGAATATTTAACAATTTTAAATTGAAACCATATTTGCTCAAAGTTTTAAGTCTTAATGATTAAAATTGTTCCTAAATAAATACTGAATACTGAATGCAATTTTTTCATTGAAAGTGTTAATTATTGTTTAATTTTAAGTTTCAGTTTAAAATTAAATAATTCGAAATTAAAACGTTTCAGAATTGAACAATTTTTAGTTGATTTATTCAAAATCGAATAAGCTTTTATTGAAACTTCATCAACTAGAAAATTAAAAATTAATAGTGTTTGACATTTAACAAGTTAGAATATTGGAATGTGAATCCTATTCAAGATTCTACATCTGCAATTTTTTTTTAATTCAAAACTTTGTATTCTCAACATTTAAAATTAAACATGACTTAATTTTGTACGCTTTATACTAAACTTTATAATGTAAATTCTTCCCGCTTTCTGACTTCAATTTTATAATTGTACAAATTTTGAATTCATTCGAATTTCAACGATACCTTTGCAATTTTATATTGCTTATAGAATGCTTAATTTTAAAGTATTGCCTAATATTTCAATGTTTCAAAATTAAACTTATTCATCTTAGAGGTCTTCATTGTTTTTATTTTGAACTTAAAATTCGTTACTAATAATATTAGTCATTTTAAATCAAGCTTTCAAAAATTGAGAATTTTAATCTTTTAAATATTACAAAAATGTAGAATTTCAAATTCAAAATATAAAAGGTTCCAAAAAAAAAATGGTTTGGTTTCAAATGTAAATCGTTCAAAATTTTACATTGTAAAACTAAAATCCTGTTAACATCCGATCGATTATAAATTCAGCACTT
Source organism: Melikaiella ostensackeni (assembly GCA_032362435.1). Lineage (NCBI taxonomy): Eukaryota > Metazoa > Arthropoda > Insecta > Hymenoptera > Cynipidae > Melikaiella > Melikaiella ostensackeni. Next base: position 3,683,340 of record JAUMHM010000072.1, on the reverse strand, counting down.
TCGTAATTGAACACATTGAAAGTATTCAAAACTGTTTGCTTTAAAAATTTAAGTTGTTCCCAAACTTTACATTTTGAAATTAAAATTCATTAATTTTTCAAGCATTCTAATGTGAATAATTAAAAATTTGAAGCCTTTGAATGAAAATTGTACGATTCCATATTTATATTGCAAAAAATTTTACAATTTCCAAATAAGTCTTCACAGTTAAATAAATTTAAGTTTCAAATTAAATCATTTTGAATTGAAGAGCAGCTTCAAAATTGAATAATTTCAGATAGAAAAATTGAAATTGCTGGTTGAAATTATACAATTGAAGTATATTCAGGTTTTTTAATACTCGAATGATTATATAAATACCAACCGTTTAATATCAAAAAGTTCAAGATTTAAACTTTGAAAATTGGACAATTTCAAATTGAAAACTCTTGAAGTTGAACAATTTCGAACTTACACATTTAAGATTGTATGGTTTCGAATTTCAATATTTTAAATAATTAAAAATTGTACAATTTCCAATTGAAATAATTTTCATTTGAACAACTTTCGAAAATGAATATTTTTCTATTGAAATTTTATAAATTAGACAATTTTTAAATAATAATGTTGGATATCCGAAAAATTTTAATTGAAACCTTCTTTATTTGAGATTGAAAGCCTCACCTAATAATTAAAAATTTCTTAATTGTAACTGATCCAAATTAATAAATTTCAAATTTAAATACTGAAAATTGAAGGTAGTTTTAAATTGAAAGTGTTAATAGTTGTTTAATTTCAAGTTTTAATTTAAAATGAAATAAATTAAAATTAAAACGTTAATAATTGAACAATAATAGTTGATACGATCAAAACTGAATAAACTTTTATTAAAACTTTATCAGTTACAAAATTTCAAATTGATAGTTTGACATCTAACAAGTTAGAATATTGAAATGTGAATCCAATTCAAGATCCTGCATCTACATTTTTTTTGTAATTCAAAGCTTTGAATTCTCAAAAATTTAAATTAAACATTACTTAATTTTGTAAGCTTAATACTAAAATTTTAAGAGTAAATTTCTCACGCATTCTAGCTTCAATTTTAAAATTGTACAAATTTTGAAATCATTGGAATTTTAAAGGATACCTTTGCAATTTTCTAGTATTTATAGAATGATTTGTTCAAGGTATCACCTATGTAATATTTCAATATTTCAAAATTGAACTTATTCATCTTAGAAGTTTTCAATGTTTTTATTTTAAACTTCAAATTTAACATTGGTGAGTTTTGAAGGCTCGAGTTTAAAAATCTGAGTGATCTGGAAAATTGATTGAAAACCGGGGAACAAAAACGAAAAATAACCAGGAGATCGAATCCATTTAAAATCAGGCACTTTCTACACTTCAAATTCTACACACAAAAAATTATACTTTCAGAAAAAAAGATTCTTTCGGCTTCAAAAATAGTTTAGCCCGCATAAAGCGAAACCCCATCATTTTTATATTTTCAATGTTTTTAAAATTTTTCTGCTAATATAAGGAAGGCATTCTATCAGTTTTATGCGGACTAAACCATTTTTGTAGCCGAAATAATTTTTTTTCTTGAAAATATAATTTTTGAATTTTTTTCGTGAAAAATGGAAGGTACCACAAAATAGCGAGAGGCATTTTTTGTTGAACTTTTCTAGATGTGCAAACTTTTATCTTAAATTTTGTTTGTACTTTTCGTTGATTCCGAGAAATTTGCGAAAACTGGATTTTATGAAAAGAAAATTCTCCTGGCCACAAAAAAGTTTTAGCCGACATAAAACTTACAGGATCACTTCTTTATAGAAGGCCGAATTCAACAAAAAATTGGCAAAAGATATAAGTGTGAGCTATTTGTAAAAATCGACTTTTTATATTTTCAAACGAACCGTCGCCTCTTTGTTCATTTTGAACTTTTTTCAAATTTTCCGACAGATTTCGAAAGAGCACGGTAAAACTCACTAGGATCCGAAATCTACATTATATCGTGAACTATAGAATTTCAAAGACAAAATTTGTGTTTTTTTTTTAAATAGACGTCAAAATTTAAGTACCTACTCATATCTTCGTTGAAAATTTTGGTTTCTCAAATTGGAAAAATACGTGTCGCCCAGGGTTGTCAAATTAGTCGATTCATCGCAAATTGGACGATTTAGCTTATTATTACCTTCTGGCAACAAGAAATTGAGGAAATCGCCCAAAATACATGTATGGGTCGATTTATTTTTCAAGTTCAAGCGACTTGGTCAAAGCTTCATCTAGTAACCCTGAAATTCTTTCAGTTTCAATATTTGGAGATAAAGCTGAATGAAAATAAGATCAAAACAAAGAAATAAAAAATAATAATTGATAGAAATTGAATAAAAATATTCATATTTTTAATATTTTACCTTTTTTTTACAAATTTTTGGCGACAGTCCCTGTCGCCTAATTTCTTCTAAAAAACAACATATTTTCTCGCTGAAAGATTCTATAAATTAAAGTGTAGGACCTGCCTGATTTTTTTTTATATTTGAATAGCCATCCTGATGCAATAAATATAGTTCCCAATCTCATCTGTATTTTTTTTTATTTATTGCACATCGTACCCAGAGATTATAAAGATTTATCTTCATTATCCTACAATCAAATTCCTATCGTCGGCATCATATTTCTTATCTCAAATTAAATCTCCTATTGTTCGCTAATAAAGAACGAGAATAAAAGATTTGAAATACTGAATACATCTTTTGTATCAATATGACTCAACAAACTCATTCTTTTTTTTTCTCAATTCATATAGCGATCGGCTCTTCCGAAGAATGGCAGATATTGTCGTAGCAGAGGGATATGCAGAAGTAGGATACGAATACATAAATGTAGATGATTGCTGGCTAGAAAAGGAGAGAGATTCCAATGGTCAACTAGTGGCAGATAGGCAACGATTTCCTTATGGCATGAAGAGCCTTGCAAATTACGTAAGATATACCAAAATCTGTTGCCCCACAGAAATTGTGAAAGAAAGATCTATGACTTTTCTATTATTCTATAGGGAAAATCAGTACGAGATGAATGACAGTACGAGATGAATACCAGTACGAACTGAATAATGGGAAAAAGTGACTGGGTTTCGAAGCAAAAGTTTTGTCGCTTTTTTTGTGATTAGCAATATTAATAACGAGTTTTATAATTAGCCTCTTTACCACTTACTTGCTATTTTTAAATTCAAAAAATGAAAAATGTGTTTTCGACATGGCGGTGAAGACTTTGTTCACTGACAGATTATCATTTTTGAAGAAATTAAATTGCTTTCACTGTTCTTTTACTGGTTCCCTCAATTCGTCAAATTTTTGGTTTTAAAACTGTCTAATGATTGATTCTTCGAATTTTCATCAAAAATATATTTTACGTTTGTTTATGAGAAGTGTCATTCGGTACGAGGTGAATAAATTGTTAACAAGTAGGCTTGGGTATCAGAGTCATTTTTCTGCTTTTAGATTAAGAGCGCAAAAAGTAAGTGCCACCAACCAAAAAACTTTTATATAAATAAGCAAGTTCATGCCTTTTATCAACATAACCAAATAAAATTTATTCGTAGTTTTTTTTGTGTATGATAGTTGGTAGCAGTTGGTAGCAGCTTTTGATTATTGTTTCATGAATTTATACTCAATTTCCTCCGAAAACTGAAAATTTCGAAAAATTTTCTAGCAAAAGACGAATTTTCAACGAAAAATGCAATAGTTGATATTTAAACTAAAAAAGATTTTTATTTCGAAACAGAAAGAGTTGAATTCACCTAAAAAAGACGAATTTTTAACAAAGTAGTTAAATCCGCAACCAAAACAGACTAATTTTCAACCAAACAACTGCATTTTTAATCAAAAAAGATTACATTTCTACCAAAAGAGAGGAATTTTCAATCCCAAAAGACAAATTTTTACCCAAAACAGACTTTTCAGTCAAAAGAGAAGAAAAAATGTCAACCAAATTCTTGAATTTTTAAGACAAAAAGACGAATCTTCAATCCGAAAATATGAATTCTTAACAAAAAAGTTTATTTTCAACAAAATACTTGAATCCTTAACCAAAACACCTTAATTTTATACCAAACAGTTGCATTTTTATCCAAAAAAAATTAATTACTACGAGTATAAAGAGATAAATTTTGAAACCAAAAAGACTAATTTTCAACAACAAAAAATTTTCACATCCAAGAATTTTCAACTAAAAAGAATCAATACTCAACCAAAAATGGAATAGTTAAATTTTCAGTTGAAAAATTTAACTAAAATGATGAATCCTTAACATACAAAACAATTAATTTTCAACTAAGTAGTTCAACTTTCAATCAAGCAGTTGCATTTATTACCAAGAAAAACACAATTTCTGACAGAAGAAATGAATTTTTATACCAAAAACGCGAGTTCTCAAAAAAATAGTTAAATTCTCAACCAAAACAAACTAATTTTCAACCAAAAAATTGCATTTTTAATAAAAAAAGATGAAATTTCTACCATAAAAGTTGCATTTTCAAATGAAAAACATGAATTTTCAACAACAGCGCTGAATTTTCAAGCAAGAATTATTTTTTAGTCAAGAAAGGAAAAAGAAATTCTATCAAATTGTTGAATTTTCAAGCCAAAAAGCGAAGTTTCTAGAAGACAAATGAATTTTCAACTTTAAAATTTGAATTTTCAACAAAAATGCTAATTTTTAACCAAATAGTTGAATCTTCTATCAAAATAATTAAATCTTGAAGCAAATAATAATATTTTTAATCAAAAAAGATTAATTCGTGGCTGAAAATATAATAGTAGACTTCACCAAAAAAGGAATTTACATTCAACCGAAAATAGTTGGCTTTTATTATTGGGTTCTATTAACAAATATTTAATGTGAAATATTTTTAATATAATATTTTTCAATTGTCAAATTTTTAGTTGAAGATTTAAAAAAATGAATCATTCAAAGTTGAAAAATATTTGATTGGAACATTTCAAGAATGAATAATAATTCTAAATGAAGTGTTACAAATTGCACGATTTAAAATACAAAAAGTTGAAAATTGTGTTGTTTAAAATTAAAATAGGTAGAAATTCAATTATCTGAAATTGATACCTCAGTAATTGAATAATTTCTTTAATTTTGAATGGTTATAATTTCAGAGTTCTGAATTTTCATATTGAACGCTGAAGTTTCAATTTTTGCCTTTTATAAGTTTCAATTTTGCAATTAAGATAAATGGTTGAATTTTCAAAAGTATAATTAAGAATTTGAACATTTTTAATTTTCAAACGATTCAAATTTACTTAAAATAATAAAAATTTTAAAGAGTATGAGTATAAAAAAGTTTTAATATCACAATTATTGCTGATTAACCATTTTTTTTAGTTCGTAAATGAAGTTCGGATTCGTTTAATTGTTAACGTTCCGTATTAGAAATTTTTTCATTCTTAATGTTTCCCATTTAAAATTACTTCATTTCGAAGGTTTTTTTGAATAATACAATTTTAAAGGTTTATAATTGAAAATTTTTCCATTTTGAACGGTAAATTTGACGCTGATTTTATTTTTTGATCTTGGAAATATTTGTGAAATCAATTTTAATTTTTTTATATAATAACAATATACAATTCTAGCGTACCAGAAACTTTGAATTTAAAACATTAAATTTAGTTTTTAATTTCAGATTGTCAAATTGCCAAATTTTAAACACTGAATTGAAAATTATTTAAATTCAAGAGTTTTAAGTTTTTAATTATTCAATTTTGAATACTTTTAATTAGAAATAATACAATTTCAATTTCTTTGAATTTTAAATGATACAGTTTTCAAAATTCTAATCTGAAATTATTCAATTTTGAACACTTTGAATACAAAATGACGTAATTTTAACTCCTTTTCATTCCATTCGAAATATTTTTCTTTTTTCAAAACTGTACCTAATGTGAAATTGTTTGATTTATAACATGTTCAATTCAAAGTCGTTCAATATTATATTTTTAATTTTGAACGCTTTCAATTCAAAATTATTATTTATTAATTATTGTTTCAAAAATTTGTAAAACTCTTAATATTCAAAAATTTGTTTGGTAACAGATTTCTAAATTGTTTTTATTTATAATATTAAGAAATAAAATTCTAGTAAAGTGTAGTAATATAGTTAATACTAGCATATATTTAAAGGAAAAAATCTTCCTCATTTTAGTGTATGGAATTCCATACACTCCATACATACTCCGCCGCCCCTGATATTCTCTTCGTACTAAAACAGTAACATCTGAATAAAATTGCAACGTGTTAAAAAAGTATAAAATATAGAATAAATGGCTAATATAATTCATGTGATGGCATTACTATCTTTGAAATTAATGTTCCAGCTTTAAATTGTTATGCAATACTTTCCCCACTTTTTCATCATTTATCAATATATTCATCTCGTACTGGTTTTCTCTAATCATAATATCACATTCCTATCTTTATCTTGCGTAATTAAATTATAATACCCACGTCATACTCTCAAGAATCTCAACAAGCTTCTTCCTTGTTTTATTCTTAAATTCATTACTTGTTACTCCTCATTAATTTTTTATTATAGCAATAATTCACTCTCGTTAAAAAAATATTTTACTGTTGCAATAATAAAAATAAGAAATAAAATCTTACGTCTTCAGGTACATTCCAAGGGGCTTAAGTTTGGAATTTATGAAGATTATGGTAACTACACTTGCGCTGGATACCCAGGAGTTCTCGGTTTTTTGGAAACTGATGCTGCACTTTTCGCATCCTGGGATGTAGATTACGTTAAGTTAGATGGATGCTACGCTCATCCTAGTGATATGGACAGAGGTAAAATTTTAGGAAAATTAATAAGAATTTTTCAATTAACTTGGAATTTTCATCTATAGGCGAGCGGATCCCCCTGATTTCGTTCACGAAATGATCAATCGCTTTCTAATTGCTATTTTTGGTTTCAATCGAAAGTTTGCGGAAAATTTACAAAAATGACGTCAAAGGTAGCGGTCGCAAGATACAGGCTCAGCGTTAATAGAACTCCAAAAACCATTAAATGTTTCAAAAACTTGAAGAAATGCATTTAAAGGACACGCGTACACTATATTCAGTGAAATAAAGTAATAAAAAACAATCATTTTTCTAAATCAACAACTTTAAGTAACGTTTTTTCAATTTAAAAAATTCTTACTTTGTGCTGTTTGCATTTATAGCTTCTAAACTACAAATTTTATGAAAAATTCTTCACGTAAATGTTGTAGACCATTTTTTTCTGAAAAATGATCTATATTAGAATGATCTATGATTAAAATTAAACCGTGTAGCACAACTTGAAGCACAGGCTGCGTTGTACATAACATTTCCCTCCATCTGCGATTTGAACTGCTCGTCCCTCTTATTAAGTTCAAAAATGATCCCAAATGATAGATATAAAAAATAATTGTTATTAAACTATTTTAGTACATTTTTCTTATTTGACTTTCTTCGACCTAGTTCGAAAAGTGTATCTCTATGAAATAATTTAAATAACTCAAAAATACTATATTTTTCATTTAAGAAATAATTCTTTTTTTCAATATAAAATTTTACTCATTCTATGCTTCATTGAATGGTTTTATTAAAATACTAACTTCCAATTTGTTTATAAACTGTTGATTAAATTTCTGATCGTTATGGTGGCGAAATATTTCATTGTTCTTGCAAATACAGCTCTTAAATTATCTACTTTGATAAAAGAATGAAACTTAATTTCTTTTATTTTATTTTATTCGTTTCTTTATTTATTTCTTTCTTATATTATTATTTTCCATTCATTCTTTAATACGAAATGATTCTAAGGGATTTCACTAGATTTATATGGGTTTCGAATAATTTTAGAAGACTTCAACGGATTTAGAGAAATTTTAACGATTTTGTAAACGTTTTGAAAGGATTTCAAAACATTTGACGGGGTAGTACAAAATTTCTAAAGGTTTCAAGTGGTTTCAAAACATTTCCAGGGATTTCAAGAGATTTCTGGAAACCCCAAAGTATTTAAAAAGATTTTAAGGATTCTCAAATTATGTCGAAATATTTCAAGAGATTTCACAAGATTTCGAGGGGTTTCACAGGATTTCAAGTGATCTCTTAAAATTTCAAGGAATTTCAGAGGATTTCTAGGGATTGCAAAATATTATGAAAAATTGAAAATGTCACTTTAAGGATTTCAAGTAAATTCAACAACAGGTTTAAAAAATTATGAGGCATTTCAAATGATTTCAACCAAATTTATAGGATTTCACGGGCTTTCAAAATTTTTCAATTGATTATGACGGATTTTTCAAAATTTCAAAGTTTGTCTAAGTATGTAATTGAAGTTATTCTGATGAATTTTATGGGGTGTCTAAGAAATTGATAGAATTTCCTAAGCTTTCAGAAGATTTCAAGGAATTTCAAGAAATTTTGAGTGTTTCAAAGGTTTTAAAAGATTGGACGAACCCCCATTGAATACTCAGGCATGAAAGTATTTCAATATAAACAAATATTTCTTTTTATTGTTTGTATAGGGTTTGTGGCCAGTGATTCGTTAGTATAGCCATTTTCTGATATATTGACATATTTTCAGTATTAGAACTTTTAAGTTAAGTGCTTAGTTTCAGTGCAATTTATTTACTTAATGGGTGAGAAATATAAATAAATAATCTGGTATGCCTTTGCCTCAAATTAAACTTGGAATGCTGTGATATTTGTATGTGCAAAGGAAATTGTAATAACGGTAAAAGAACAGAGTAGTATTTTTAGAAATTTTGCTTTGGAAGTGTAAACAAAAATTATTTTTTATAAAGAAAAATATATTCTTTTCGAATTTATTATAAAGTTTTGTTTTTTATATCCATAATTTAAAATAATTTTTGAAATTAATAACAGGGTCGAGCAGTTTGAAATGCAGAAGGAGGGAAATGTTATGTACAACGCAGCCTGTTCTTCAAGTTATGCTATACAGTTTAATTTTAATCATAGATCATTCTAATATAGGTTATTTATTCAGAAAAATATAGTCTACAACATTTACGTGAAGAATTTTTTCATAAAATTGTAATTTAGAAGCTATAAACGCAAACATAGCAAAGTTCGAATTTTTTAAATTGAAAAAACGTCATTTAAAGTTGTTTGTTTAGGAAATTTATTGTATTGTATGACTTTATTTAACTAAATATAGTATACTTGTGTTCTTTTAATGTATTTTTACAAGATTTTGAAATATTTAATGGACTCCAGACAGTTTATTCACGTTTCATTAACGCTAAGTCTGTATCTCGCGACCACCATCTTTGACGTCATTTTTCTACGGGCTCCGCAAACTTAAAATCTAAAAAATCCTCATATTCCTTTTCAGGACATCGAAAACTTTCGATTAAAACCAAAAATAGTGACTAGAAAGCGATTGATCACTTATTCGATTTCTAAGCGACTTTTCCGGGGTAATCCGTTCGCCTACTAGCTCGGACTCTATTATTAAATTTCGTTCTGATTCCAATTTATCTATTTTGGACTTGTTAAAAAAATACCTTCAAAATCAGAATTTTCTTATCCTCAGACTTCTCGAATCTAATTTTTCTTAGGCTACCCTGAATTTGGTTTCCACCTAAACCGAACTGGCAGACCCATGATTTATTCCTGCAGTTGGCCCGTCTATCAAATCTACGCCGGAATGAAAGTAAGTAACCGGATTTCCCCAAGCTAAAAACTTTCCAAAAATAAATTTTACGAACAATTTTTTGAAACTAAGGATGAAGGCGATTTGACACCTCGACATTGTGTCGAAGGAAAGTTAGAAAGCTGAATATATTTGTCACAGGAGAAGCTATTATTACATATTAATGTAGCCTCCCTAATAATACCTTTTTAGAAAGGAAGTGAAAGAGAAACGTGGTCCATATATAATTCCTTCCCCACGTTATTAACAAGGAGATGAGAGACAATATTTAATGATCCAATTGTCTTCCCTAATTTTGTTTTCAGCCAGACTTCAAGTCTATAATTCGACACTGCAACTTGTGGAGGAACTTTGACGACATTCAGGACTCCTGGAACAGTCTTGAAACCATTATTGATTATTATGGTAACAATCAAGATGCAATTGTGCCAAATGCAGGACCTGGACATTGGAACGATCCTGATATGTTGATTATTGGCAATTTTGGATTGAGTTATGAGCAGAGCAAAACGCAAATGGCCCTTTGGGCTATTCTCGCTGCTCCTCTTTTGATGTCCGTTGATCTCCGCACCATCAGACCAGAGTACAAAGCTATTTTACAAAATAGGAAAATTATTACCGTGGATCAGGATCCTCTGGGAATTCAGGGAAGGAGAATATACAAGGTTGGTTCTGGAAGTTAATGTTGTATTCAAATTCAAATTGAATAATATTTGCTAATTCATGGAGAACATTTTTTGTTTCGTTAAATGATCCTATTTTGACATTATGCGATCAAAATCTGAATCTTATGCGTATCGCATCGAAAAATAACAAAATATCTCAAAGCGGGGGCTTGATGATTTAAAAAAAAATTTTGATGTATACTAGGTCACCCATTAAAAATTAACATTTTTGAATTTTTTTAACACTAATCAGTTTTTGTTCCATTTTGTGAAAAATGATTTTCTATTTTTTACTTTATTTAATAAAAATTAATTAAGGTTCCCGCTACGTCATCTTCAGACAACAAAAATTATGTTTTCAATTTTTCACTTTTATAAGGTTCTGAGGGATAATAAATTCTTTTATTCCTTGAATTTTCTTTAATTTTATTGAAGAATAAGCCGGAAGTTCTACAGAAGAAAATACAATTTTTTTGAGGTCTTCATTAGCCTGGAACATGAAAAACAGGGTTGCTGCAAGACATAGAAGGCCTGTAAAATTTATGGAATTTTTTTTAATATCTGGAAAACCTGGAAAAGTCATGGAATTTTGGAAAAAATGAACTTTTTTGTTCGCACCTACTTTAAAGTCTTAATATCCATTTTAGTACTTCATGGCAAATTTTAATTTTGCGAATTGCTACGAATTAATTTTCTAACTAATAAAAATAATATAATTATAATTCCAGAATTTTTTTAATTCCATAATAATATTAGTAAAAATTGTTTATAACTCAATAATTATTGAAAAGCCCTTTAAATACCCTGATGGAAATAATTTCTACGAAAATATCTATGAATTTTCACGAATTCTTTTATGAATTTCCAGGAAAATTTCGACAATTTTTTAATGCATTTTGGACTTGGGATCGTTTTTTTCGTAGAAAGCGATAATAAAAAATCTTATATTTTTGTATTTTTCTGTAGGATGGCGTACACTTTGAGGGATTAATTTTTCGTGATGAGGATTTCGGTGTAATTTGTTGTAGTATGTTTTAATTCTATTTAATTCACACAACACATCAAAAGTTTTTTAAACCCCGAAATGTTCAATTTTTGAATTTTTATCATCTAAAATTTTGCAAATATTGATACTGTGTCAGTTTGTTGTAGACTCTCTTCAGAATTTTCTTAAAATTTTATCATTTTTTACGTATCTCTCACCGTTTTCGAGAAATTTCAAAATTTAGGAAATCTGAATACGCTGGAAAAATTGTTTACAAAAAACTACTGCCTTCTACAAGGGTAACGTTTTTATATACAATTGTAATTATAATTTATTCATAATTGTATGTAGAAATTTATAATTTTATGAGAAAAAATACAAATATAATTTTTGCAAATTTTCGTTATTTTTTGTATAAATTGTTACTTTTCTACGAAAACCTATTAAAAATTATGAAAAACTAAACCTTCATTTTGGAGCCGTAAATTTTCCCATTTATTCGTAGCGAATTGTATTTATTCATAATTATGTGTAGAAATTTGTAAGTTTTTCAGAAAAAGAAAAAAAACTACAACTAGCTTTTGCAGATGCTAAATTTTGGTTATTTTGGGTAGAAATTCATAATTTTCTATAGAAACCTATTGAAAATTATGAAAAACTAAACCTTTATTATGGGGTTGTACATTTTCCTACTTTATCGTAGAAAAATTTTGCTATTCATAATTTTGTGTAGAAATTTGTAATTTTCTAAAACAAAAACTACATATAGATTTTCCAGACTTATATATTTTCGTAAAATTTCATACAATGTTGTAATTATTCATAAATCTTTGTACAATTTCATAATTTTCTAAAAAAAAAAGAACAAAAAGAATCAAGATTGTCTTTTATTCTTGTAGATTTTTATAGTTTTTCTTAGAAACATTTCATTTTAAAAAAATCATAAAACTTCATAATTATTTTTTAAAATTTTGATATTTAATACAAATTTTTAGTTTTTTATGCCAAACTATTAAAAAATATATAATTTTCTACAATAATCTGTAAAAACGACGTTTTCATAGAACGTTGTAGTTTCTTGTAAAAATTTTTTCCCCAGGGTTTGCATTGACTAATAATTCCACAAGAAATTGTTGGTAAATTAGTTTGCGAACAGTAGAATGTATTGAAATGGAATAGAATTAACTGGATTTTTTTAAAAGTTGCCTTTGAATTTTTTTAAAAGTAGACCTGGAAAACATGGAAAAGTCATGGAATTTTGAAACCGGTCTCCTCTAAAAAACATGAACGTAATAAAAGACTAGTAGATCACAAACTTGCAACATGAACAAAATTATTTATACGCTAGTAAAAAAATTAGACCGTCAACAAAGATAAATAATTGTAGTTTCAATACAATTGAAGCTCTGAAAAAAGTAAAAACAAAATTTGAAATCGGTTTATATCTTCTGAAGCAATTTCAATGAATGAAAGAATTTTTTATCGTCGACTTTCTTTATTATAAAAATCAAAAACTGAAAAGATTAATAAACGGTGGTTTCTTCACCTTGAAGAAATCAGCAAGAACTTTGAGTGATTTAAAAAAATGTGAATTCCTAATTTAAGTGAATCAGTTTAAGTGAATCAATTGATTTCAAGTCAATCAAAGTATCCAAAATTCATTTTACATTCTTTTTTTTTTATTTTCAGCACAAAGGAATTGAGATTTGGGCAAGACCAATCACTCCAGTTTACCAAACATATTACTCCTATGCCATAGCATTTTTGAACAGAAGAACAGATGGTACTCCCTCTGACGTTTCTGTCACCTTAAAAGAACTCGGATTACAATATCCCGGTGGTTACCGTGTCGAGGTATTATCAAAATTTTGCAAATAACCAAAAATTCTACTTTTCTTATCAAAGTATATTTAATTTTATTCACATTTCAAATCCATTTTTGCAGGATTTGTACGAAGATGTTGACTACGGAATTCTGACGCCACTGACGAAGATTAAAGTTAAAGTGAACCCTTCCGGAGTCGTGATTTTACGATGTGATTTACAAGTGGACGAATTATACGTTGCTGATCAATATACTCCCTACGTGCCTCTAAATCAAGTCTTTAAAGAAAGAATTTCTTTTAAATAACTTGCCAGTGATGAAATCAGTATAACTTATAATTTTAGTATTTTATTTGTTTCTTCTACCATTCCCTTCTTAAATGTTACCATCAATTTGTTTAAGAAAGTCTTATGAATTTATTGAGAACTTGTTTAAGAACTTTTTAAGATTGCCTTAAGAATATTTCAAGAACGTAGAGTACAGTACTTTGTAGATGTATTTTTGCGTATGTACATATGTGATACACATTATTGCGAGACTATGAAATTAAAATTAAAATTCAGAAACCCAGCTTGGGCATTTAATTAGTCTTAGGAACGCGTGCCTTTCTGTCCCACGCGAATGCGAGTCAATCGACCTACAGAATTGCATGTTTTATAGATTCAATCGTTAGTTATTTAGTCGTACATTCACTCCTACGGATTCTCGTTCTGGGAGAGTTGCCACATTGACTGAGAACTCGGAGAGCTCTCGTTTTATGTTTTTAGTGGGATAAGGCAATGTTTCCGAGCCAATGAATTAGTTCAAGGCTTGTTTAGACTTTTCCACTTTTCCGATTATTTATTGATTAAGAAAATCCTTGCAATTTTTGATTTTATTACGTACGAATATTTTGCAATATCAATTAGTTTTTTCGTATTGTTTTAATTTAATTTTCAGTAATTTTCTGCGCAAAAAGCCACTTCCAATCAAAGACTGTTGGAGCGCATTTTTCAATTTTAAGTTTTGACTCTTCGATATTATTTTATACATTTCAAGATTTCAAATTTTTCAAAGATTTAAAAGATTTCACAAAGATTTTAAAAATTTTAATAATTGTAAATAAATTGATCGAATCAAAAAATGGTTTCAAAGATTTAAAAAGTTTAAAGATTTCACAAAAACTTCAAAGATTTGATAAAAAATTTCGAAAGGTTTGGCAAAGATTAAAAAAAATTTTTTAATGTTTTAAAAATTTCACAAAGATTTCAAAATTTTCAATAACCGTAAATAAACAAATCTAATCAAAGCATGGTTTCAAATATTTCAAAAGTTTAAAGATTTAGAAAGGTTTCACAAATATTTTAAAAGATTTTAAAATATATCAGTGATTTCCCAAAGATTTCAAAATCTTCACAATGATTAAAAAAAAAACGTGAATAACCGCAAATACACTAATCTAATCTTAAAAATATTTCAAAGATTTTACAAAAATTCCGAAGATTTCAAAGATTCAAAAGATTTCAAAAGATTTCAAAAAATTTCAAAGACTTCTTAGAGATTTCAAAGATATATCAGAAAGATTTCAGTGATTCCACAAATGTTTCAAAGAACTAAACAATTTCACAGAGGTTTCAAAATATAAACAAAATTTCACAAAGATTTCGAAAATTTCAATAACCGTAAATAAACTTCAAGAAAAGGTTTCAAAGATTTAGAAAACCTCAAAGATTTCAAAATATTATTACAAAGATATCAATGATTTCAGAAAGATTTCAATGATTTCGCAAAGACCTAAAAAATTTCACAAAAATTTCAGAAGATTTCACAAAAATTTCAAAATATTTCAAAAGTATTCAGAAGGTTTCAGAAGATTTTAAAGATTTCAAAGATTGAAAAAAATGTCAAAATATTTCAATGATTTCACAAAGATTCCAAAGATTTTAAAAGATTTAAAAAATTTCACAAGGATTTCAAAATATTTCAAAAGTATTTAGAAGATTTCAGAAAATTTCAAAGATTTCAAAAATTTTTCAAAGATTTTAAAAATTTCACAAGGATTTCAAAATATTTCAGAAGTATTCAGAAGATTTTAAAGATTTCAGAAAAATTTCAAAAATTTCAAATTTTTTTTTAAATTTCAATGATTTCACAAAGATTTCAAAGATTGCAAAAGATTTCAGAAGATTTAAAAAATGTCACAAGGATTTCAAAATATTTCAAAAGTACTCAGAAGATTTCAGAAAATTTTAAAGATTTCAGAAAAATTTCAAAGATTTCACAAAGATTTCAAACGATTTCACGAAGGCTTCAAAAATTTCACAAAGATTTCAAAAATTTCAATAAGCGTGATTAAGCATAAATAACAGTAAATAACCGTAAATAAACTAATCAATAACCGTAAAACAAAAACACAAATCTAATCTAAAAAAGATTCAAAAGATTTAATAATGTTTCACAAAGATTTCACAAGGATTACGAAAGATTTCATGAAGATTTCAAAAGATTTCACAAAAATTTCAATAACCGTAAATAACCGTAAATAAGCTTATCTAATCAAAAAAAAGGTGTCAAAGCTTTAAAAAACTTCGAAGATTTCAAAATATTTTACAAAGATATCAATGATTCTACAAAGATTTCAAAGTTTTTACCAAGATTTTAAAGATTTCAGGAAGATTCCAAAGTTTTCAAAGATTCAAAAGATTTCAGAAGATTTTATAAAATTTCATAGATTTCTCTAAGATTTCAGAAGATTTTACAGAGATTTCAACGCAAAAATTTCAAAAGATTTCACAAATATCTCAGAATATTTCAAAAGTATTGAGAAGATTTCAAAGGTTTAAAAAACTTCAAAAGATTTCACAAAGACTTCAAAGATTGCACAAAACTTTCAAAGATTCCAAAAGATTTCAAAATTTTCACAGATATCAATGATCTCATAAAAATTTCAAAAACTTCAAAAACCGTTAATAACCGAAAAACAAAAACACAATTCTGATCTAAAAAAGATTTGAAAGATTTAAAAATATTTCACAATGATTTCAATGATTTCACATAGAATTCAAAAGATTTCAAAAATTTCACAAAGATTTCAAAATTTAAAAAAAACTGTAAGTAACGTAAATAAACTAATCTATTTAAAAAAAAAAGATTTAAAATCTTTCAGAAGAACTCAAGGATTTCAAAATATTTTACTAAGATTTTGAAGATTTCACAAAGATTTCAGAGATTTCACAAAGATTTCAATAGTAATAGACCCCTCGGGATTAGGTAAAAAAAACTCAAATTGAAAGTGGATTTTAAATTGAACGATTTGAAATTATGACCCTAAAAAAGACATTTTTTTAAATGAAAATTTTATATTGAAAGCGTTTCAAAAAATAAACCAATTTCAAATTTTAACTTTTTGAAAATTTGAATAATTTAAAATTGTTTACATCTGAAATAATTTAATGTAATGTATATTTCTGAAAGTGTCGATTTAATTACAATTTTAGAATTGTTTAATTTTGAATGTTTCAATTGTGAAATGGTTTACTTTTCACACTTCAAGGCTGCAAATTAACCATTATTTTATTTTAGTAGTAGAAAATGTCAAATTTATTTATTTATACCTTTTAGTCTTTGAAATTGGTTCATTTTCTAAAAGCTTTTAAAATAACATTGTCACAATTTTGAATCGTTCAATTTCGAATCTTTTTCTGTGAATTCTTAATTCTACAATTTGAAATTCGAATTTCTAATAAGCCTATCTGCTTTGATATTGACATTTCGTAATATTTCATGATATTTCATCATTAGCTTAATATTTTTCAATGTCAATCATTTACAATCAGTTAAATTGTGTAATTCGATAAACAATTTAATTCGAAGTTTATCCCCGTCGGAAGTGAAACTATATTTTTAATTCGATGAAACCCCTATTTTTGATGAGATTAATTTGAAACACACTAATGAAAATTTAGATTTTAAAATAAAAAATGGACTAATTCGAGCTTTGCCGCGCATTTAATGGTAACGACCGCAGCGCTAACACAAGCCGGGAAGTAGGAACTAAGCACAGTAGCACACATGCACACACACCAGTGTTTAGAAGTCACAATGACAGTGCTCCAAAAATAACATTATAGAAAACACAATTTGCAATTAATAAACAGGTGTACGTAATAAAAATGAAGACTGCACTTATGGTGGCTGAAAAGCCGTCTTTGGCCGCTTCTCTTGCAAATATATTGAGCAACGGAAGATGTACTTCCAGAAAAGGTAGGTTATGGAACAACTGCTTTTTGCATGCAATTTTTTATCTGTTTCTTAATATTACATAAAAAAATAATATCATTGATGAAAAATGATGAATAATGAACTACAAATCACTGCTATTGTAATTTCAATCCTTAAAAGTGTGTATGAAGAAAGTGGGTTCACAATTTTGGATACGAGTCGGCTCAACAAGTTTCATACTCTATCTGAAAATATTAATACAAATTCGATATAAAGTCATTGGATATAAAAATTAGCAGTGATAAATAACGGAGAAATACTATAATCATTTTTGGGAACAGTTTTACGTAAAAGTATTATTTAAAAAATGATAGATCTTTTGTACTTCAATATATTATATATTAATTACTTACTGCTTGAAGAATTTAAAAAAAAAATCCAAAAAGAAACAGAACAGTTTTGTAATCAAATTGGTGAAATGCCAAATTTTCCATAAAAAAATTTTCGCAAACCTAAATTCGATACTCACTAACAAAAAATTATCACAGGTTTGAATGGTTCTTGTTCCGTTCACGAATGGGTTGGCCAGTTTCGCAATGAAACAGTTAATTTTAAAATGACATCAGTATGCGGTCACGTCATGAGTCTCGATTTTGTCGGGAAATACAACAATTGGGACAAAGTCGACCCGGTAAGAATAAAATTCCACAAAAAGAAGACAAAACTATCCAAAAGCAGGGTGTCTACCTGACGGGGAAGTCGGGAAATGACTGAGAAATTTCGCTCACCGGAAAAAAATCGGGAATTTGATTCAGTAACTTGGATTTTTCTCTCAAGTGTACTAATATGCATATTATGAGTAGGTTCAAATTATCTTTCATTACTCTAATTCTTAGTTGGAACAGGGAATTTCTAAAAAAAATCATAATTTTCACTTGGAATAGGAAATTTCCGAAAAGAATTACAATTATCTTGACTTTTTGGTTGAGGACTCAACTGTTTTGTAGAAAATTCGTCTTTTTGGCTTGAAACTTTAACAATTTGGTTGAAATTGTTCGTCTTTCTTGAATGAAAAATCTTTCTTACTTAAAAATTCAACTGTCTGGTTGAAAATTAATCTGGTTTGGTTGAGGATTTACCTATTTTGTTGAAAATTAGTCTGGTTGAATTCAACTATTTCGATTCAAAATTAAAATCTTTTTTCGTCGTAAAGTCAACTGCTTGGTTGAAAGTTTAACTTCTTTCTTAAAAATTCATTTTTTTGTTTAAACATTCATCATTTTAGTTGAAAATTCATCTCTTTGGTTGAAAGTTTATCTTTCTTGGTTGAAAATTCATGTATTTTGTTTAAAATTCGTATTTTCTGACAAAAAAAATGTTATATTTACAAAATTTCACATGAAAATGTGATGAATAAAGATTTCAATCCATAAATTTTTTTTTTGAAAAAGCCGATTTATCGATAACGGGTAACCATTGCCAAATTATGTTTTGGTAAGTAAATAGTTATTCAATCAAATCTCAGTAGGAAATTTATGAGATTAAAATTTCAAAAAATCTCAACTCTGATCATCTTTTGTTAGTAAAGAATTATAATTTCGTGTTTGAGGCAGGTAATTTCAGTAAAGAAATATAATTCTGACAATTGGGGCAGGGAATTCCCGTAAAGAATTATAATTTTGGCTTTGGGACGGGAAGTTTCGTAAAGAATTGTAATTCTGACTTTAAGACAAGGAATTTCATAAGAATCATAATTTTCATTTTATGTTCCCTTTAGAGCAAAAGTTTTGTTAAAAATTATAATTAGACTTGGAATGGGAATTTTGGAAAAGAATTTTAATTATGATTTAGAAGAAGGGAATTTAAAAACGTTCCTGCTTCAAGTCATAAATCGTCACAATTTGAAACTTCCCTCTTCTAAATTTTGAAAAAAGGGAGTGACTTCATTTCTAAATTATAATAGAAAATTTTGTAAATAAATATAATTCTGACTTGGAACAGAGAATTTGGGAAATGAATTATGATTTTGTCTTGGAATAGGTAATTTTTTACGTGGAACGGGATATTTGGGAAAATAATTTTAATTCTGATTTATAAAAAGGGAATTTAGCAAAACTATCTCTGTTTCAAGTCAGAATTCGTCAGATTTTGAAAATTCTTGTTCCAAGTCAGAATTTGTTTGAATATGAAATTTCTTTTTTTTTTTGTAAATGAAATTTTGCCACCATTTTAAAGTTTCCCTTCCTACATTTTAGAAAAAGGGAGCTACTTTACTTCTAAATTTTAATAGAAAATTGTGTAAATAAGTATAATTCTGACTTGGAACAAGGAATTTTTGAAAATAAATTGAATTGTGACTTGGAACAGGGACTTGGAAAAGAGAATTTTTGACATGGAACGGGAATTTTGGAAAATAATTTTAATTCTAATTTAGAAGAAGGGGAAAAATTCCCTGTACAAATTCAGAATTATAATTCTTTTATAAAATTCTCTGTTCGAAATCAGAAATCTCTGAAATCTTTTAAAATGTTTAGAAGTCTTTGAAAATCTTTAAAAATTATTTGAAATCATTTGCATTTTTTGGACTCTTTTAAATTGACCGGAAAGAATTAACAATCGATCGGGAGAAAACCGGGAAATGACAGGGAACTTAAAATCATCCGTCGGATAGACACCCCGAAAGGAATTCCAGCCCATCTTCTAAAAAAAGAATTCTAAAAAAATAAATGTTGATTAAGAATAAAATTACAGGCAGAGTTATTTTCTTGCCAAACCGAAAAAAAGGAAGCAGTGCCCAAATTGAAAATCCCCTACTTTCTCGCGAAAGAAGGTTCGCACTGCGATTATTTAGTCCTCTGGTTGGATTGCGATAAAGAAGGAGAAAATATATGTTTCGAAGTAATTCATGCAGTCCAACAAGGAATGACTCGCCGACTAAATCCTAACGTAAAATAATTTTTATTCATTCTTACAACCTTAAAATAAAATCATTTTTTATCATTCTTTTAAAATAAGGCAAAAATAATTTACAGGACATCTGGCGAGCTAAGTTTTCTGCTATCACAGACAAAGATATAAAAGCTGCACTTGCCAATCTTGCAAAACCTAACGAAAATGAGGCAAAAAGTGTGGACGCTCGTCAGGAACTTGATTTACGAATAGGTTGTGCTTTCACAAGGTTCCAGACTAAATTTTTCCAAGTATGTCTTACGAAGAATAATCTTCTCATTTTATCTATTGTTCAAACATTTTTATTAATATGCATTTTTAGGGAAAATATGGTGATCTGGATGCTTCTTTGATATCTTATGGGCCTTGCCAGACTCCAACTTTAGGATTTTGTGTTCAAAGGCACGACGAAATTCAGACTTTTAAACCTGATCTGTATTGGGTTCTTCAGGTGAAGAAAAAATAATATTTTCTAAGGAAATATCCTTAATTCATAAGCTAAGCCTAACGATAGGATTCAATTTTAATTTTTGTAAATATCTTACAATTAGGTGACGATAAAAACGCCAGAGGAAAAAGATCTGGTGTTAAATTGGAGTCGAATACGTTCATTCGACAAAGATGTGGCTTCCATTTTTCTGAGTCATGTAAAGGAACATGAATTCGCAAAGTAGGTTTTTATTATAGAATATTATAGTAAAATCGATTTAAAATCAACGAGTAGTTGAAGAGTAATTTATTTTAAAGGGTCGCGAGTATTCAGAGCACTGAGAAGACAAAATCGAGGCCCAATGCTCTCAACACTGTAGAACTGATGAGAGTTGCCAGTTCCGGTCTCGGAATGGGACCTCATCATGCTATGCAAATAGCAGAACGTCTTTACACTCAAGGTTACATAAGTTACCCTCGAACAGAAACCACATCTTACCCTGAAAATTTCGATCTAGCGTAAGTTACCTTTTGCACTACTATCTGGAACTTACTGTTTAAAAAGGTTTGCAGCCTTCAAATTTTAACCGATTTAAAAGTTTTTTTAGAATTAAAGAGCATTAAATTCTTAACGAACGTAAGAAGCGATGTTTTCATCTAATATGTATCAAAGTATCTTCTCAAGCTTACTAACCTACAGAAAATTGTTCACACTTAACATTTAGCTTTGTTATAAATAACGGTTGGTCTCGACTGACTTCAACCCAAAAGGGCTTGCACCTCCCGATTTTTTTTTCTGTTTAAACTTCTGGATTGTCTCACGATCATACTTCATTGATCATACTTTTTTAAATAGGTTAATCAACATATTTCCATGAAAATAAGTTAAAAGAGGAATTTTATTGGCTCAAACTATTTAGTTCTGCATCCAAAAAAGTTCTTTATAAGCTGATTATCTTACGAGAACTTAAGCCTTTCAATATCTGAAAAATTGTGAAAAATGTGGGAAAATTTTTGTTTTTTATGAATTGCTTTTTTTCCAGTCCATCCGAAGTTACAAGTAGTCACAAGAATTGAATTGTATGAAATTTGCTGTAAAAAAAAGTCGAACGTTCTATCTCTAAAAGTTTCGGAGTTATGGTCGTCAGAAGTCGATTTTGAGAGAACAATTTTTTTAAAATAAAAAATTCTAGTCTTTGTGAAATAACTTATTTCATATGCATGTCTGGTAAAAGCTGTCAGTAAATTAATTAAAGAAGACTCAAGTTTGAGTAGATTTAAAAAATTCATTGTTCTAGCTCTAATAGCACCGAAATTATGGCCTTCCGAAAATAAACCTTTTTATGAAATTTTGATAAGCTTCAATTTATTAAGTAAAATTTCACATTTTCAAAAATAACACATTTGCTATGCATCGCTGGTGAAAGTTGCTAGTAAATTAAATAAAGAAGTATCAATTTTGAGTAGATCTAAAAAAAACATTGCTTTAGCTCAAATAGCACCTAAATTATGGCCTTCTGAAAATTACACTTCTTATGGACTTTTGTTAAACGTGTTTTCTAAAAATAATATCTCATTTCTGGAGGATGAGACTTGGAAGAATGTTCTTATCGTATCTTGTATCTTGTGGTTGGAGCAAATGAAAACTTGAGGAACTAAAATTAAGAAAAAAACATGTTCAACAAAATTCCATAAAAAGAGTAATTTTCAGAAGGTCATAATTTCAGTGCTATTCGAGCCGTAGAGGGTTCGAGCATTGTTTTTTTTTTACTCACTCAAAATTGAGTCCTCTTTAATATTTGATGGCAACTTTCACATAAAATGCTCAGAAAATGAGTTATGTTGCGTAACGAGAAATTTTATTTTAAAAATTGATGTTCAACTAAATTTCATAAAAAGGGTAATTTTTAGAAGGCTATAATTTCGGTGCTATTAGAGCTAGAGCAATTCTCTATTAGATCTACTCAAACTTGAGCCTTCTTTCATTAATTTACTGACAACTTTTACCAGCGATGCAGAGGAAATGAGTTTTCACAAAAACTACTTTTTTTTTTAATTATTCGCTCAAAATAGACTTCTAAGGGCCCTAACTCCGAAACTTTTAGAGATAGAACATTCGATTTCATTTGTTTTACAGTAAATTTCATACAATTTAATTCATGTACAGGTACTTAGGACTTGTGATGGACTGGAAACAAGCAATTTTCAAAAAACTAGTTTTTTCTCACTTTTTTCACCATTTTTCAAAAATATTTAACGGTGTCAGTTCTCGTAAGATATTCAGTCCCTAGAGCACTTTTTTAATGCTAAACTAAAAGGCTTAAGCCAATAAAATTTCACTTTTAACTTATTTTTATGAAAATATGTTGATTACCTTCTTTAAAAAAATATAAAATTGAGATTTTTCAAAAAGGCCCCACGCTATTTTTTTCCTCTTTGTGCCCAGAATGATCGTGAGACATTCCAGAAGGTTCGACAGAAAAACCCGGGAGATTCAAGGTCTTTTGAGTTGAAGTTAGTCGAAATCCAGCGTGAATTAATTTAAGTTAACAAATAGAACATTTTCATCCTTTTTCCACGGAAAAAATGTTATATCTATCTTTTATGTATCAAAATAATTTACTAAATTTACTTAACTGCCGATTATTGTTTATATTTAACATTCAGCTTTGTTATAAATAATTTAAGTTGCCACGTAGAATATTTTCATCTTTTTTTTCGCGGAAATTCTTTTTCTTTCATCTTATATGTATCAAAATAGTTTACTAGACTCACTAAATTGCAGATTTTGTTTACACTTAACATTTAACTTTGTTGTAAATGATTTAAGCTAACAAATATACAATTTTCATCCCTTTTTTGACAAAAACAATGATGCAGATTGTCTATTTTTTTACTTAAATCATTTATAACAAAGATGATTGTTAAGTATTAACAATATTTGCAGCATAATAAGTCTGATAAGCTATTACGATACATATAAGATGCACATGAATTTTTCTTTGTAAAAAAGTAGAAAAATTTGTTATATGTTTATAAAATTTGTTCATAAAAATAAAGTTGTACAATAAACAAATCATTTGCTTTATTTGTATGCTTAGGTTATAATTCAAGTTAATTGCAAATATATGTAATTATTAAAAGCTGAGAAAAAATATATATTATTTTAAATGCACTTTTTTATAAATTTAAAAAAAAATAGGCCAAAGAGTAAAACAAATATAATGTATTCTCCAGGGCAACATTAAGGCAACAACAGAATAATTCCGAATGGGGAGACGACGTTCGGAAGATCCTTGCTGCTGGAATAAATAGGCCGAAAAAAGGACACGATGCAGGTGACCATCCACCAATCACGCCAATGAAACACGCTTCCAGAAATGAACTAGATGGCGATGCTTGGAGATTATATGATTATATAACGAGGCATTTCATCGCTACGGTATGTAGATAATTGCAAAATATTCAGAGAGGATCTAATTTGATTAGGAATTATAAATTATACGTCGTGAACTTTATTTTATTTTTATTGCAGTTAGCAAGAGATTGTAAATACATGAGTACGACGATTAAATTTGAAATAGGAATGGAAACTTTCACGGCGACGGGTCATTCTTTAATAGATCCTGGATATACGAGTCTTCTCACGTGGCAAGCACTTAGTAGTAGCGAGTCGCTTCCTAAACTCGCTGTAGGGGATAAAGTCAATATTCAGGATGTAAGTTTTGTCAATTCTGCTTCTAAAAGTCAAGAATCACAGTCCGTCCCCTTTTTTACCTAATCCTCTTTTTCCCATTTCCCCCTTTTTCGCCCTTTTGATCCAATTTTTCCCTTTTTACAAAGTTTCGATCCATTTTTCAAGAATCATAAACAGAAATGCAAGACATTAGAAAACAAGGCGCTTTAAAAGAGATTCTTTCTGATGATACCAATTTCAAGTGTTTCCTAAACGATTTATTTGTTAATTTTGTTTAAAACAGGGCCTAAAATGCTTCAAACGTACTATATTAAATATACTATATTTTATTTCATTTGAAACGTTTCAAATTCCTAATATTTCAAGTAAAAATATTGCATTTTGAACGAAATAAATAAATTTTTAAGCAGATAGTTGAATTTTCAACCAAAGAAATAAATCTTCAACCAAAAATATGAATTTTCAAGAAAAAAGCTAATTTTTAATGAAATAGTAGAATTTTTCACGAAAATGGTTAAATTTTCACCCCAAAAAGACTAATTTTCAACAAAGAAGTTAAATTTTCAACCAAAGAGATAAACCTTCAACCAAAAAAAAATAATTTTTAACAAATGGTTCAACTTTCAATCAGGTAGTTGAATTTTCAACAAATTTGTTGAACCCTAAACCCAAACAGATTATTTTTCAACCAATCAGATGAATTTTCAAGTCACCAAGACGAATTTTCTCCAAAGCAGTTGAATTTTAGCACCAAAAAATTCATTTTCAACAAAAATGTTTAATTTTAATTTTAAATCAAAAACAGTTGCGTTCCACCAAAAAGACGCATTTTCAACAAAAGAGTTGAATTTCCAACCAAGGAAAATTTTTTAGTCAAGAGAAAAAAATTTTCAACCAATTTTTTGAATTTTCAATCAAGTATTTGAATTTTTAACAAAAAAAAAAGATTTTCCACAAAAATAGGGGAATAAATTCTTTTAAATGAAATTAATGTGTGTACTATATTAAATTTAATTTAAAAACCTCTAAATCCCTAACATTACAAATATAAATATTGCATTCCCAACAAAATACATGAATTTTTAACTAAAGAGATAAATCTTAAACTTAAAATATGAATTTTTAACTAAGTAGTTCAACTTGCAAGCAAGTAGTTGAATTTCAAGAAAATAGTTAAATCCTCAACCAAAACAGAATTATTTAAACCAAACAGTTTCAGTTTTAACCAATAAAGATGAATTTTTAAATCAAAAAGACGAATTTTCAACGAAAGAGTTGAATTTGCAACCAAAAAGACGAATTCTGAATGAAAAATGTAATAGTTTATATTTCAGCAAAAAAAGATTTTAATTTTAAGTAAAAAACAGTTTAATTCAACCAAAAAAGACGAATTTTCTACCAAACAGTTGCAGTTTTAACCAAAAAAGATGAAATGTCTACAAAAAGAGATGAATTTTCAACCAATAAAGATCTTTAAGTCAAGAAAGAAAAAAAATTTCAACCAAATTGTTGGCCAGAAAGACGGGTTTTCAACAAAAGAGTTAATTTTCAACCAAATAATAAAATTTTCATTAAAAAAAGATTAATTCTCAACCAAAAATATAATAGTAGAATTTTCAACCGAAAATAGTTGGATTTCTTTTCAGGTTAGCAAACTGCGTATTTGAAAAAATTGTTATCTTCATAATATTGTTACCTTTGTGAATTATGATTTTTTTTAACTTTTTTTTTCGGAAAAATCCCCTTTTTACCTAAAATTGAACTACTGAATTGCTGTGATCCCTGAAATTTTGATTATTGTTTTATTCTCTGATTCCTTCACTGATTCACATTTTGATTCAGGCAAAGTTACTTGAATGCTACACCCAGCCTCCTGATTATCTCACAGAATCAGAGTTGATTTCTCTGATGGAAAAACATGGTATCGGGACTGATGCTTCGATACCTGTGCACATCAACAACATCTGCATCCGGAATTACGTCACTGTTGCAGCTGGCAGAAAACTGGTTCCAACTTCCCTGGGTATCGTCTTGGTTCATGGTTACCAAAAAGTAAGCTTCTCTTCTCTTACTTTCCCCTTGGAATATGCAAATTCTGAGTTTGTTTCTAGTATTTAGAAAAATTATGTAAATTCGTAGATAGATCCGGAGTTAGTCTTACCGACAATGAGATCTGCAGTCGAGGAACAACTGAATCTGATTGCTATCGGCCGAATAGATTTCAATGCAGTTTTGCAACACACTGTCGAGATTTTCAAACAAAAATTTACCTACTTTGTCCAGAACATTGAAGCGATGGATCAGTTGTTCGAAGTCACTTTCTCGCCCCTTTCGGCTTCTGGAAAGTCGCATTCTAGGTAGGGTTGACTAATGAATTAGAAAGATCAATTATATTTGGATCCACTTTGTTCTTTTGTGTAATATTCTTAATTTCAGGTGTGGAAAATGTCGTCGGTACATGAAATACATTCAAACGAAACCGTCCCGTATGCACTGTGCGCATTGCAATGAAACTTACAACTTGCCTCAGAATGGAAACATTCGAATTTATAAGGAACTAAAGTGTCCTCTTGACGATTTTGAATTGTTGTCCTGGTCCAGTGGATCTAGAGGAAAAAGCTACACTTTCTGTCCTTATTGTTATAACAACCCGCCTTTCAGGTTTGTAACTGTTAGATATTATTATTAAGAATGTTAAAAAAGGTTGAAAGTAAGTTAGATTATACCTATATGATTATTAGTATGACCCTATGATATTATTATGATGTTGAAGTATTATGAAAAGAAACCAACTTTTTATCATTTTTAATAAAAATATCTAATAGAAATGATAATTCAAATATAATTCTAGGGAAATGAAAAAGGGAAGTGGTTGTAATATGTGTACACATCCAACTTGTCCACATGGAATGTACCAAAATGGAATTTCGAGTTGCTTAGAGTGCGATTCCGGAATCCTGGTTCTTGATCCTTCGGCTGCGCCGAAGTGGAAATTAGTCTGCAACCGATGTGATGTTATTATCCATCTTTTCGAAAATGCTCACAAAGTTAATGTGGAGACGGACGTCTGCGATTGTGGAGCTCAAATGGTTACAGTGGAATATAAACAGGCAAGGAAAATTATTGTTTATTTATTCAAGTGGAAAAATCCGTATAAAACGGGGAAATTACAGTAAATTTATTATTGACCGGGAATTTTTCTAATTGTGCAATTTTCAATTATTTCGATTTGAAATTCTTTAAACTTTCTAATCTTTCAATTTGAAATTGTAGAATTTTCAGCACTTGAAGTTTGGAAGCTTTGCATAAAGTTGGAAATGTTTAATTTGTGACATTATAATATTTAAAGTCTTTCTAAATTAAAATGTTGGAAGCTTTGAGTTTGAAGTTTTCAGTGCACAAAATTTTAAAAGTCTAAATTAAGCCATTTCGAATGCCTAATTATAAAAATTTTAGTATGCTGAATTTTCAATTTTGAATGATACAATTTCAATCAATTGTTCCGTAAGTTTTGATTCCTCAGTTGAAATTGCAATTGTTAAATTTCGAAAAAAGACACCATTTGGTCATTATTAATTTTAAACTCAATAATTCAACTGATTTCAACTTTACAGATCCTCAGTGCAAAAAACTTTTTTATTCCACAATTTTAATTTTAAAAACTGTCCAATTGTAAATGAAGTTTGGAATCTCAATTTTCACGGCTTCTTGGGTTAAATTGTTCAATTTTGAAGTTTTCCAGTTTTAAGGTCTTCAATTTTGATTGGTGAAAAGGACCGTGAATTTTTTTTTCATAAGATCGAAATAAAATCTACTATCTTATGAAAATTTTGTTGCCTACCAAAAAGGGAACACCCAAAAATTTCACAAATCAAAAATAGATTTTTTAACTATCCGTTATTTCCGGCTCCTTAGAGACAGGTGCACAGTGAATGTACACAACTGAAAAGAAAAGAGAGGGAGAAAAAAGAAAGAGTCAACCAAAACCATCCTCACCTCTTTCTTTTCTCCGTCTTTTTTATACTAATAGGGACCCAACATGTTTCGAAGCCAGTTTAGACTTCCTCATCAGGGATAATTTATAGGTAACATAACAGGTATGGGTTTATTTGCATTGATTATTAACTATTATTTACATCTGAAAAAGTAAACATTAAGTGTGAAGAATAATTAAATATTATTTACATCTGAAAATTAAAGAAACATCATTTATGGATATTAAAGTTCAGTTTTTTAGTATATATTTCATTCATCATTTTAAAAGGTCTTGATCTCGATTTCAGTGAAAAAAATCATTGAATGACTCCCATGGTACGAGTGTTTGTCCTTTATCGAAATGAATTTTGAATGTGTCAAAAAAAGGGGATTAAATAAAAGACTTATATTATATCCAATTTATGATTCCATCCCAAATTCTGTTATATTTAGCCAAGTCTCTTTTCAAATTTAAAGCTTTGTTTCCCTCCCTTTTGATGAATAGCATCTCCATGAACTCCGTCTTTCCTTAATTTTTTTCGTGATATAGGATTTTAACATCATCCCAGTTAAAATCATGCCCTGTTGTGAGTCCATGTTTTGTAAGTACTGAATAATATCTAGCACTTCCATGAAAATTGTTTTTATGTTCGTCTTTTCTTGTTCTAAGCGATCTCTTTGTTTGTCCTATGTAAACTGCCTGACATTGCCTGCATTTTAATTTGTAAATTATACGTTGCTTATCCAGTTTTTCATATTTGTCTTTACCTAACGTAATAAACAGGTTACTTTTGAAAGGAACTCTATATGTATATCGTATGAAAATCTAGTTTTCCTAGCATTGATTTCATGATTTTTGATATCTTTTCAAAATAGGGTAAGACTACTGTATTGAATCTATTGTATTCCTGTAAATTTCTTCTATTATGATTATTCTCATTGGTATTGATCTGAACAAGTCTACTATGTATGTTTAAGGGCTCTATCTATTGAATTCTTTCCAACTCCCATTTTACTTAGAATGGAATGATTTGAATTGAAATTTAGTATTCTACCTGAAGAGATAGTTTTCCTATGCCAATCAGTGATGATATCATTTTTAGGAGTCTTTATTAAAATCATATCTAGAAAATTCAGTCTACCTTCTGCTTCAACTTCAACAGTGAACTGTAATCTTGGATGAATAATGTTAAATCATTAAGTAGGGAATCTACGTTTTGCGTATGTAAAGATAATACCGAATCATCAACATATCTTGCATAGAAATCCAAATCAAAAGTAATTCTGCTAAAAACTTCATTTTCCATATCTCCCATCACTATTTCAGCAATAACGGGCGACAAAACAGAGCCTATCGAAGTACCAAATTTTCCTTTGCAGATAGTACCATTAAATTTGAAATAAAATGAACTGAAAACAAATTTAACATTGCGGATTCAACATCGGGAATTATAGGCGCAAGCCCAAGGTATCCCAGGTGGAAACACCATTTTTAGAGCTGCAACGCTGTTCCTATCTACTATCTAGCGAAACCACTGCCAATGGAACGGTAAAAGAAAAATCTCTGATGACTCTACTCAAAAGTTCTTCTAATTTTCGTGTGGGTGAGCCTATTGTTGAAATAACAGGTCGTAAAAGAAAGTCTTCTTTGTGAGCTTTTACTAGGTCATAGGCAAGAGGTTGTTTTGTATGAATCGTGTCAATGTCACATCTTGCAATAGTATTACCCAAGCATTTTTGAAGTCCTAATCTCTCTAGATTTTGAAAGTACCTTTTTGAATCATTTTTGTAGGATCATTCGGAATTACTGCAAAACCGAATTTGTCATGGAAAATATGCATCATTTTTTAAATGTAATTATCCTTAAAAATTGCAACAGTAATATTACCTTTATCAGCCTTAGTAATCAATAATTCAGGGTGACGTTTCAGAAAGATTTTAGTTTCAAATAATCCTTCACATAATTCTTTTTCGGCTAGGGTTTGTGGTGTACCATTATTCAAAAATTCATTTGACAAACCCATGAATCTTGATCTGAATTCTTGTATTTTATTTTCTGGTTATTTTTAAATATTGGCCTCAATGTCTTTTATAATTTCAAGGAATTAAATATACTTTATTTCACTATATTTGTTGTCCTTATTTTTTCCTAATATTATGAACGACTTTTATATTCTTGACTTTCTCGCCACCCCAATCTTTATTGATTTCTACGAATTACATAATTTGATCTTTCTTTTATTTCAAGAGAACGTTTACTGTTTACTTTCCTCATTATGGTATTTCCAATCTGTCCTTCAGCTACTCTCTTCTGTTTGTTTTGGTGTAATATCCACTCTTTGTTTGAACGATTTTTATATTTTTTTAAAAGTGAACTATTCACTTCATCTCACACACTATGAAGAGAATTGTCAAAAGATAATTAATTACCAATGATTTGAAATTGTTTTCTTGATAAATTTACAGTCTTTTTGAATGAGTAATTTTTCACTACGGATTAAAATCACGGCGTGTGGAGAGCCACAAGGACACGTTTCACCCAACCTATAGCTCGATGAACACTGACAGAAAGCAATAAAGCCACTTTAGAAAACCAAAACTTACGACTTGAAGTGCACCCTTGGGCCAGTCTGTCAAAATAATGACAAAATCGGCCAAGCTTCTTTTACAAGAAGGGACCTCAGGTTATTTTACTTCATAAAATTTTTTTTTTGATGTTTCATTTTTTACATAAACAATTTTTTTATCCTTTTCCTTTATTTTTAACTTATTTTTGATAAATACCAAAAGGAAATTGTGATAATATCTATAGAATAGTCCATAAGGTAAAGAGGTTGTACACCATTGAGGAAAGTACTGTATATTAGCTATAAAAAGGGGGACAATGGTCTAAACCTAAACACTTGTAAAAACAACATGAGGAAACTTTTTTTTCCCCCTTTTCAACACAGTTCATGGAAACCATTCTGGAAATCTTTCACCACCTCAAAATCAAAAATTGTTTTTAGTCGTTTTTTATAAAAAATACCAAAAACCTTAATAATTGCATTTACAGAATGTTCAATAAGAAAACGAATAGAGTAAATATGAGAAAAAAATTAGATACACAAAATATGTAAGGATCTGAAAAAATTGAAAATTATAAAATTTAGGACATAAATGTTGAAATATTGTATACAATGGTACATGAGATATGCATATATTTTCATATAGCATCTTCCTCAGAAACCTTTTTTTAGAGGTAACGAGGGTATAGTTTCTCTAAATGTATGTGATAACCCTTTGGCAACCTTATTTTTTGATAAGTATCGAATTAACATTCTCATTATTGAAAAACAATGCAGATTGTGAGTATAAGTTCAAATAGGTACATAGAAACATATAAGTATCTAAAAAGTTCACAGTTCCAAAATTTAGAACATAAAATCAAAAAAAATTATACACAATGGTACATAATATATGCATATATTTTCAATTTAGCATCTTCCTCAGAAAACCTAATCTTGGAGGAAACGAAGGTATAGTTTTCCTGAATGTATGTAGAAACCCATTGGCAACCTTATCTTTTGGATAAGTACCGGGTTAACATTCTGATTGGTAATACCATGTAAATTATATGTAAAATCTTTTGGCAAACATATTTTGTGAACAAGAAACCTTTACTTTTTAAAAACCTGAAATATTTATAATATTGTTGTATACATCACATATGGGAAATGAACTGAAAAATAGATCATAGTGCCAAGATCAAGGTCAAAGGGTTGATTTAGAACCAATCTGTTCAGATTATTCAATTTTTCAAGTGAAAAGGGAGATAATTCGAACCAATAACACATTTCTAAGAATTGCCAATTTGAACAAAATTCTATTTCTTCTTCAAAAAACTTAAGTAAAATAGATATCTTTTTGTAAATTGACTTAATATTTAAAATTCTCAATTAAAAGAAATCTTCAAATATACATGGGCATCCCTAAAGATTGGAACCAATCCTTGCTTAATGTCTCTATTTTGAAATTTATTAAAGATCGAAATAAAATCTACCTTCTTATGAAAATTTTTTGTGTACTAAAAAGAGAACACCCAAGAAGTTCACAATTCAAAAATAGACTTTTTGACTACCCGTTTTTCCGGCTCATTAGAGACAGGTGCACAATAAATGTACAGAACAGAAAGAAATGAGAGGGAGAAAAAAGATTTTAAAAATGTATAAACATTGACAATTCATTAATGAAACAAAATGTATTTAAAATATATATCTATTTTAAACTTAATTATAGCAAGATAGTTCAAATAGAGCAATATAGTTTAAATAGAGCAATATAGAAGAAAGAAATACTGGAAAAGGTGAGAACACGTTCCGTAATTAGAACTTAGATACAATACTCAGTTGTATTTATGTACGAGCTATCTAACACTTTCAATAGGTTATGTACCCTATTTCCGGTTATTGCGAAATATGCGATAAAAATTTTTAAAAAAACCGAAAAAGCTCTTTTTCATGCATTATTCAATAAAGAATCGTAAATTGGAAAAAATCGCGAATTGGAGCCAAAGTCAGATTTGTAATAAAAATTCGATTTTTTTTTTCCGATCGAACTAAAACTCAGAGGGCTTACTACTTTTGGGCAAGTACAACTTTTACTCACTATGGCAATCTGTCACTCAAAAGAGGGAGGTTTTCAGCCAACTCTAATGGACACCTACATAGGTATTTTCTGTAGCGAAATCTTTGATATTTTTCTGAACATTTTTTGAAATTCTTAGCGTCCTTTAATTAATCTTTGATTTACGTAAGATTTTAATTTAAGTTAACGTTTCCTCAAAAAAATTTTTAATCTTTCAAGTATTTTTTAATCTTTTGAAATCTTTGTAAAATCTTCGTGAAATGAGTATTTTGGAATCTCTTGAAGATTGGAAAAAAATTTATTTATTCTTGAATTTAAGTAATATTTCACTTCAATTTAACGTTCATCGGGGATGTTTTTACGTAAACTTGCTTTGAGTCGTAGTTAAGGACGCATGTAATAATTTTCTTTTTGAACCGGGAGAAATTGCGAATTTCAGCCGAGAGAACCGGGAGAAACAAACAATTTTAAAACGAAAAATTAAAAAATTCAACTTCAGGGGGACGACACGAAATTTTGATGTCCCCCTACCTTGGTGACCAAGAGAGTACGAACGAATATATTGGACTCACAATCAGTACAAACGACGTACAAACGTACGCGAAAAGAAAATTGGAAAAATTTGAAATTTGGAGGGGCCAACTTCACACAGGTCGATTTGGGTGCATTTCTTTAATTCTTTCTCACTTAATTTGACAATTTTTCAGATGAGCATAAAAATATAATGTAAAATCTCGATTTTCTCAAATTTTAATTAAGCTCAAGCAATGTCGAGTGCGAATCGCAAGTGTCATGATGAGAATGTATTCCTCAAACCCGAAGGAGTTTTGAGAAAGTTATATCTACATCTTCACTCAATGTTTAAGCATAAAAATAAATCAATTGATTATCCAGGACCGAGC
Organism: Melikaiella ostensackeni; assembly: GCA_032362435.1. NCBI lineage: Eukaryota > Metazoa > Arthropoda > Insecta > Hymenoptera > Cynipidae > Melikaiella > Melikaiella ostensackeni. The sequence goes on along the minus strand of JAUMHM010000072.1, from coordinate 3,649,393 downwards.
GCGTAGCGCGAAATACATAACATGTTGAACGTGAAGCGCGAGACACATTACGCGTGCCGTAGGCGCGTTTAAATTACGCGCGAAGCGCGGCGCGCGCAGTGGGCAGATATCTTAATCGTCTTCTTAACTATTTATTTGTATATATGATGCGGCTAGCGCAGAGAATCGAGTGGAAATTGAGATAAATTTATTACTTTACAAGGATAATTGTCAGGATACCACAATAAAGTACTAATTTTTGGCAAAGTTTCAAAATGTTAGTTGGTAAGAATCAATAAAAAAATCATGCAATAAAGAAAAGTTTTTTTTTGTACTGTCGACTATGAACTGAAGCTTAACGAAGCGGAAGCAAAGACTATGGCTTTATGTCTGTTTACTGAATTGAAAAAAAAAATATGAAAAACACAAACTCTAACAAAGTCATCTTGTGTAACTGAAAATTGCATAAAAAGTCTATGAACGAGAAAAGAATGTGTCCAAAAATTAGTTCAATTTTTAAAAACATACTTTTTTGGTTTCAAGACTTCTTGTGCAATTTTCAGTTACACAAAATAATTTTGTTAAAGTTTATGTCTTTTTGAAAAATTTTTTCAAATTTTTTCTTTCATTTCATAGTCGAAATTTTATACATCTTTTTCAACGATTTATAACAGTATTTTTCCCGCAAGTTATTTAGATAAGTATATCGTTCACAGAAGGAGGTACGTAATGAACAGATTGCTGAGCTACGAGACTCTAACACTAACATTTTCAAGAAAAGTAAATAAAGTTGACTCATTTCATGGCAATAAAAGTATGGTTTTCGTAAAGATTTTTTGCGGCTCAACACAAATCCAGCGCTTAAATGCAGATATTTATTTTTGTCAATATTGAGATAATCGCTATGGTATATATACAAGTGAAACTTGTTCTATAACTTATAACAGTTAAAGCTGAATAAATTCTTTAAGAAGCTGTTCTCTGTCTGTAGCAAGATGAGTGTTTCTATTTTTACCATACTGCTCTTTACTTTTATGACATTTTTCAACTCTGTTCGTAAGTAGAATATAAAATAATACCAACCTTATCACATATTGCAATACCTTATATCCAAATATCGTCTATATTCAAAAATTTGTTTTCCGTAAAGCAGATGCTTTGAAACAGTTGAGACATATGTTATCACTGTTGACGTGTATTTCATCTAGTTACAAAATTATGTTTTTACCGAAGAAAGAATCTCATTATTTGTTATAAAATCATAAACTATAAATTGTTCATTTACATATTTTGTTACGAAAACTATTCAAATATATTACCACGTAGATCTTTGCGTGGATGTCCACGTCGACTTTTCCACCTTGAATGCCAACATATGGTTCAAAAATTACATTTGATATATTTTTTCTTCTACATATCTATTATCTGCGTAAATTAATTATAATATGATACCAAATTAATTATATCTTAAAATGTCTTACATCTAGACATCGACTATATTTAAAAATAAATTTCTTGTGAAACATATGCTTTGAAACTGTTGACACATATTTTATCACTGTATACGTTTACTCCATCTACTTATGTAACTATATTTTTACCGAAAAAGAGTCTTATTAATTATTATGAAATCATTAACCATAAATTATTCATTAACATATTTTATTATTAAAAAGTTTGAATGTATTACCACGTGGTTTTCTACATGGATGTTCACATCGAAGTTTTCACCTGGGATGCCAACATATGTTCCAAAAATTTCACTTCACATGTTTTTTTATATATCCCTGTATATTCATTCTGTTCATGAGCAGAATATAATATGATACCAAATCAATCATATATTACGATACTTTAAATCCATATATCGTCTATCAAGTTTTTTCCATGATAGAAAAGTGAGTCAAATGTTGTCTATGGGAGAGCTCAAATATCTACACTAGGGCTGTTCATATACGACGCGGGCAATTTTCCACCACTTTTTTACCCCTGCGCCTCACCCCCTCTAACCCTAGAAAAAAGATTTCGACGTGGTATATGGAAGGCCCTGCTGGAAAAATGCCCGCAAAGGATTTTGGATGAAAAATTTCAATGCTATAGGGTCGAAACTAAATAAGGCAACATTTCTATATTTAAAGAAATGGAAGGAAATAGATGTGGAATTCTTGGAACATATGTTAGCAGAAAATTCGACTCATGATATAATAAGGACTTTTGAAAAATGTTACCTTTCAATGGAAATCGTTTGCATCCACAGCCTTTAAATTAAAAAAATTTCTTCATATTTTCACTTATACTTGGAGTCCGCATAAATGCCGGTCCCGTCCCTTACCGGTGTCCATTCTGCCCCTTTATTTCTCTTCTTCCCGCATCTTTGCCATTACACTTCACCCTGCTTGCATGCAAAATTATACATTGAATCTTTCTATATGTGTCTCGGTCCGTAGAAAGAGACCTAACGACCAAAATGTCGTTTTGAGAAAATCGCGTTTAAAGTCTTTTGCCTCAGAGAGCTGAAAAAGCGAAAAAAATTTATCCTGGGCTCAATTTTCATCGCAGAAAAGTGACACAGGTCGCAATCGAAAGAGCATACTATATTCTTTATTGTCATGTAAAAATCTCATAACATATATACCCATAAGTTTGAGTTGTTCGATACATGATAAAATTTTATATGCTATAAGCCAAAATTTTCGCCAACTTATGCTCTAAAAATGTAACGTTAATTCCAATTATATATAAATATGAATAAATGAAATAAATATAATATAATACATATATATATATATATATATATATATATATAAATGAAAAAATTGGTCAAACAACCACCGCAGGGTCCTCCTGGGAGCGACTGCCATCCATGAAAATGACACCGGCTCCCAGT